>VZRQ01001982.1:3700780-3831235 GCA_013397975.1 Machaerirhynchus nigripectus
AAAAAAAAAAGGGGAAAAAAAAAAAAAAAAAAAAAGGAAGGGTGTGTTTTGCTAAATATATATAAAAAATACTATTTCCCTACTCCTTTTCTACAATGCAACCACAGTTGCAAAGAATCATCACTTTAATAAGTCATAAGGCCCAATACACTCCAAAAATTTCAAGAGCAACCTATCCACTTAAACATACATACATACACTTATAGAAATATATAGCTTTAGCAGTGAAAGTAGTTCAGCTCATACCAGTGAAATTAAACTGACAGCTCCTCTAGTACATTTTTGCCTCAATATAGAATCTGTTTTAGTTTCAGTGAGGTTTCATTTTGGTCCATAGCTCCATCTGCATGGAAAAGCTGACAAGAACAGTGTTGTATTCCTAGAAGCTTTTTAACTTTTCATTTAAAAGAGCTACAGAAATGCTCAGATTCAGGCAACAGTTTGCTTTCCTCCAGTCTCCTCAGACACCTTTCCCCAGTACCATGATCATTCAATGATAGTTCTAGTCTTCCAGAGACCTCTGGCAGCAAAGTACTTTTTGGAAGTTCATCGTGAGAGAAAGAGCTTTGGAACTCTGCTACCACTGGGAGGAGATGAGCTATTGACAGACAATATTCATAAGTAACTCTAGTCAAGGACTAAGGAGCAGCCCTATCAAAGTTGGATTTCCTAGTTAGTAAACCAAGTCCTTGTTGGTCTCTGTAATCATGTGGCTGGTCCCAAGCTAGGTCAATGGTCTGAGACACAGTTACACGAACCTCCGACAAGAGAATTTGGGGAAGGGACTGGGAGGGAGGTAAGAGAAAAGGACCATCCCAAAGAGGATTTCAGTAGTAGGGAAATTTACTGGTTTCTGTTGTGAGGGAGCAGTAAAGGATTTTTAGCCTCCTTTCTTGAAAATCCAGGACTACACTATATGGAAGACATGGAAAAATGCATAATGATTAAGATGGGGTATGAATTTTCAAAATGCTGATTACTACACTGACTACCTGGACAGACATTCTCAGTCATTATTAACAGGGCTTTTGGATAATATAACCTAACATGCCCTAGCTATGACAGCAATCTTAGTGCAAGCTCAATGCAGGTTAGTGTTTTATGAACATGTAATGCACACTGTTTTCTCCCATAAACAAGCACATGAGATCACCTAATTCATTTTTTATAATTCCTGAAAAAGTAGGGTTATCTATCCAAAGGCAGGGTACAGTAAAGGGTGCAAAAAGGAGAACAATACAGAAGAGTATCATGGCGTATTGGTTTGGCACAGTCTGGTTTTGGGTAGCAGGGGGGCCGCAAGGATGGCTCCTGCGAGGAAGCTGCTGGAAGCCCCCCACCATGTCTGGCAGAGCCAGTGGCTCTGAAGATGGACATGCTGCTGGCCAGAACTGGGCCAATGAAAGAGGCTGGTTAACGCCTCTCTGATGACACATTTAAGAAAATCAAAACAAAGTCAGGGGTTTTTGCTGATAGTCAGAGAAGAGGAGGAGGTGAGAGTAGGTGAGGGAGAACAACATAGTGACACCAGGGTCAGTGGAGAAGGAGGGGGAGGAGGTGCTCCAGGCACCGGAGCTGAGATTCCTCTGCAGGCCATGGTGAAGAGACCATTCTGAAGCAGTTTGTCCCCCTGCAGCCCATGGGCCCACGGGGAATGCAGAGATCCACCCGCAGCCCATGGGGGAGGTGCCACGCTGAAGCAGGGGATGCCTGGAGGAGGCTGTGATCCAGTGGAAGACCTGGTGGAGAGAGGGGGCTCTTGCTTCCAGGCTGGAACAGCCTGTCTTTGGAGGACTGCACCCTGTGGAAGAGAGACCCACGGCGCAGCAGTTTTGGGAGGACTGTGTGCCCGTGGGAGGGGCTCACAGTGCAGCAGGTGCGGTTTGGCTGCTGCTCGTGGGAGTGGACCCACGCCGGGAAGTTCACCGGGAACTGTCTCCCGTGGGAGGGACCCCACAGCCTCACAGGGGAAGACTCCTCTCCCAGAGCAGGGGAAGAAAATCCTGGTGATGGACTGACCCAAAGCCCCCTGCCCTGGCTCCCTGTGTTGTCGGTGGGAAGGAGGAAGGGCCTGGGTGGGGGCGGTAGGGGGAAAGTGTTTTAAGGGCTTATTTTACTTCTCAGTACCCTCCTCTGATTCTGTTACTAATAAATTTTACTTAGCAGCCAAGGTTGAGACTGTTTTGCCCTTGAAATATTTCTCCCACTCTCCTTATCTTACCCATGAAGCCTCTGTTAACCCTTTTTCCTCTTTTCCCTCCTTTTGCCCAGCTGTGATAGGGGAGGGTGAGCAAGCAACTCTCATGGGTGCCTGGCATTGGGCCAGCATCAAACCATGGCACCTGGTTAGAAGTATAACCTTGTCTCTAATCTCACCCAGAGTTTCCTAACGTTAGGAATGCCCTTTGCTACCTCAGAGAATATGTTCCCACATTCCATGACCTTTTGGACTAACCACACTAAGCTGTAACAATGAAATTGTACACTACTCCAGGAAGGCTTGTGAATGGATGAAACCCAATTTATTTGAAAAAATTGACTTGGACTGTAGAATTCTAAACAGAGAAAGTGAACACTTACCTCACCAGTAAGTATGAAATATGTATATTGATCTTAGATTTCCATCAGCAATTTTTTTCAGAAGTGTTTAGAACAGTGTCCAAGGAAGGTGAAGAGTAACTAGAAATATGAGAAGATAGCCGATTGAGACTGCATGTGATTTCAACCTACACTACCAGAAGCTATTATGCAGAGATGCAGGGGAAAGTTCACTTATTTTTTTCTTCCTCTCTGTCTTCCCAAACCTAAGACATGAATTAGCAAAAGAAATAAGGAAAATCACATCCACAAATGGAGTTATTTTATGAAGACAGAAAAGCACTACTTTTTGAAGACTGAAATGCCTAGCAGCCATTCACAGCAAGAAAAGGACGTGTTCAAAGCAATCTTTAGTGTCCTGTAAGCAGAGAGCATATTGGATCTACCGACTTTGACACCCCTATGTTTAGTCCATTTCAGACTATTTCTATTGCAAAATAGATACCAACTAATAGATACTATACCATCTGACCAGCTATTGCAGAAAATCATATCTGGAGTCATATCAAAGCCTAAACTGGATACAGGATCACGGACAACAGGTTTGGTTGGGTTTGATTTAGATGTTGAACACCTGGATCAGCTTAAACAAATGGACTTCTTCAGGCTGGAGCCCCAGGTTGCTGAAAAGACAGTGTTTCAGAAGTACAACACCTAAACACTTGCAAACCTCTACACTGTGAAGAGAACTCTGAAGGAGGTAGAAGCTTGGTCACGTAAGTTAGTGGGTTGGGTACCGAGTGAACAAGTAAATACACATGGTATTTGTTCACCTGCAGCACAGCCTTCAAAATTCATCTTTATAGAACACCACACATTTGACAAATTCACAGATTTCAAAGGACATTTTTCCAACCAAGCAGAAGTCTGAGGTACTGAGTCAGAGTACTGTCATAAAGCAGCAGATGACCCAAAAACTTCTTTGGTGTTCTAATAGCGATTTCAGCAGAGAGGGAATGATGGACTGCAGAGTGAAATCCTTTGGGATGTTTTGCTCATAGCAAGCTACACATATTTGTTGATGACAGGAGTGGAAGCCTGGTTATAGATGCCCAGGTTACATTCCTTCTACCTGCAGGATCACAGGCTGAGGATACAGGGACCTCAGAATTACCTACTCTGCCTTCCTGAATTATCAAAATGTACAAAACACAATAAGGCATACTTCACTACAACAATCTTCCATAAAGACAAGGATGCCAAAAGATAGAGAAAATACTTCTCCATGAATTTAAAAAATGGTAAATTATTTTCAACATTAAAATTATACCCTAATTTCTAATACAAATTTATGAGAACTCAGCTTCCATCTATTGTTTCTTCTTAGAATTTTATTTGCTATATTACAAAACATTTAAACATCTATTTTCTTTTCCTTTTAAACTCATCACATCAGTTCTTGAGTTTCTAAATGAATAAATTAATGTTAAAGTACTATTTTTTTCCTTTTTATTCAGCCTTGAATATTTTTGTGGATCAATTCTTTTCAACAAAATTTTTAAAATGTGGACAAATTCAAATGCAAACAGCATTCCAGTTTTCCCACTGATATTGTTAAAATCACTATTCTGTTCCTCTGGCATGACATAATATTTTTTAACACTATCACTGTGGGAACTCATGGAAATTCTTGCCTGTTGCAATCTCAAATCCTTTTCAGAATTGGCTTTACAGATGAGTGTCCCTCATTCAGAATTTGTCCTTCTTATATGTAACATTTTGCATCCAATATCACCGAGTATTCCTGTCTTATTTATCATGCTGCCTCACTTGGTCTCAAGAAAAATTTCTCAATTCATGTGATTGAAATCACATCACTACAGCCAATGACATTTAATTAACTGGCACTCACTGCCAGCTCAGGATCAACAATACAACAAATAAACTGCCATACTAGATACTCACAAAACAGCAATAAATACCTAAAAACTTTTAAAAAGCTTTATATAATTAATCCCTTAAAGTAACATCACTCATATATCCTCACAGGCCATGCCGGTTATGAGCATATCCACATTTCTGGGAGTGCAGGCTCCCCTACTTGCTCATTCTGCCTCTTGACACGTGAGTTTCCAACTGTGGGTGGTCCCATTCTATCTGCCAATGCCCACGCTATCTCCCAGGTCATGCCTGCTCTTACAAGGTGCAGGTCACCTCAAGCAGTCACTCCACCAGCTGGATGTTGGCTCCTCACAATGCCCAGCGCAGCTCAGTCAGACCAAGCCAAAGGTTGCAATGAAAGGGGTCAATGCCTGGCAGAACCAAAAAGATTTTTTTTTACTCTGTTTCTCTAACCTGTCCAGCCATTCATGTTTTAAAAGCTTCATGCTTCTTTTAGACAATTATTCAAGCTTTGTTTTGTGGGCTATTTTTAATTTTTTTTAATTTTTGATTATTGGAGGAGTGTTTGTGCTTTTTCCTACTTTACGGGTTTGTTTTTGTTTTCAATTCTCCTCTTTATCAGTTTTGGGAAATGTCCTCTCAGTTAGCTCAGTTAATCTTATTCACCCAGTTTACCCTCACATACCCATCCTAACAGCCATTCTTATGTAGGTCATCTTGCTAACTGTGGGGTCTACACTTATATTAAGTGCAATTTTCTGTCAATGATTTGTCTAGGACTTTGGTACAATTATTGTAACAAGAGTTACAATATCTTTATAATACATTAAAAAATATTTCCTCACAATACTTACTTTTAAACGTCTTAGAAGTGCTTGTAAGCTACTTATGCATCCTATGTTTTTTAAAGTCTGAGTGTACTTTATTTCCATGGTAACTTCTATCTACCAGCCTGGCAGTATAAAAGGGTTAAATTGTTTGCTTAATAGAAAATACTTCCCATAATACCACACTATTAACATTAAACTTTTCCCTGCCTTAAGTTTCCACCAGTTGAGTCCTGTACTGTATTTTCAGTTACTTTGCCTAAAATTTATGCCAGGGGAAATGGTCAGTGGTTACCAAGTCTGCACAAGTTTCACTTGTATCATTAGAATGTTTTCTAGATACATACTCTGGACAATTTTTTGAAAAAGTAAAACAGGATTGTTGATTTAAGAATATTTTTCCCCTAATAAATATTGACCAAAATCCTTTCATGATAAAATTTTTTAATACATTTTTTTCCAGATACAGAATAGGAATATTAATTGAGTTATTCTGACAGTTATGCGTCACTACTGCCAGTATCTCTTCACTGGATGTGGCTGGTAAAAACAACAAAATGAACAGCAATTCTCCCTTTTTTCTGGTGTATTCTAAGACTACCACACAATCAAAGCACTTCTCTCCTGTGACATCAGTTGTACTCTTTTTATTATTTTTTTTATAGAAGTTGTATTATGAGTTCCTCTTCTTTCCCTACTATGTATTAGTTTGTTTTGATACTGGTTTTGGTGTAATTTTTTAATTTTTTTTTTTTTTAATTTTAGTGGGGTTTTTTTTTGTTTTAATTTTTACTTCATTTTCCCTTGTATCAAAGACAGACTCAAAGTCAACTAAGAACTCTTTATGATTTTGGTTTTTCTATGGAAAAACAATATATTCCTAGAAACTGACCAGTTTATATTCACAGCCTTCTGTTTTTATGTGCTTTCCAATCAATTTTTCTCATAATTTTCCTTAGGTTTAGAAGATAAGTGTTTCTGAAGCAGCATCATTGACTGCTTTTTATCTTTGATTTGCCATAGGCAATCATCAACTTCATCTTTCTTTGCCACAAAAAATATCTTATCTAGATGATACTTTAAATTAGATGCAATACCTTTTGTGATATGAATTTATTATCTATACTTCTTTGCAACTCGTAATGACATTCTACTACTGCTGCATGCCATTTTTGTATGTATCCCCAAACCTGAAATTTCCCATTAAAAAGTGCAATTATTTTTTCCACATGTTATGGAAAGTTACCTGAGGACTAAGCCATCCTCCACTATGGTTTAATTCAGTAATCTTTAACAGATACCTCCAGGCCTTTACTTAATGTATGTAACTCAATCTTCAGGGCCAGACTACTCAGGAAAATGTACATTACAGAAAGAGGGATATCAACATGAACATTCACTGAAGGTGAGGTTTTCTGACCTCTTTCTGGTTCAAAGGAGAAATCCATTATGGTTTTAATTCCCTGCACCATATACAGTCAAAATTCACACGGGCGTTAAATGCAATAAAACTCTTATTGAAGTAGTAGACTGTGCACTGCATATGAGCAACCTGAAAGGCTAATGGGGTCACCATCCTTCCTCTCTAGTAGCTGTGTCATCAACAACCTTAACAAAAATGAACCTCAGTTCTTTAAAGGATGTAACAAATATAAAAGCTTTCCTCCGGAAAAATAATATATAACCACTTGTAGAAGAACCTGCCTGTCCAATAAGGGCTCACAAACTGAGTAGGGGCAAAGAAAATCCTTGTAAAACCAAACAGCTAAGTAAAGAACCCTTAACACAGCATATATGCCTTTTGGCAAAAAAGCTCATGGAATTGAATATATTTTTGCACACTTCATTTGAAACATGCATGTATTGAGGGAGGGAAAAGTATGATTCCTTAACCCTCTTCTTTCTGTCCATGTAAAGCCTCTTCTAGATTTTAAAAGAAAACTATAGCATTTTTGTTAAACTCATTATAACATCACAATATACAGTTATTGATGTAAATAGTCAATACACAGAGATTACACCATCCTAAGGACTGAGAATTCAGACCTAAAATACATAATTTTAAAAACAGCTGGTTTTGTTAATATAAGCTGAGGTTTTGCTGTGGCAGTGAGATTAATTCATCAATTATTACATTACACGCTGGTGAAAAAGATGCACTAACACCTGGAATGTCAGCAGGGATGGCAAAGGAACATGGAACCTTTGGAAATTTGGAAGCTTGTAGCACATTAACTCAAAATGGTATCCAGATCATCTTTTTATGTCTGTAAATATAAACACTTACTCTATTATTTATCTCCAGAAATAAAGAAAAAACAAAGCAAAAACCTACAGAGCAAGATTGGTCCTGCTGAAGTAATTACTAAATATCCAATTGAGATCAGTTGGAGCAAAACTGGGTTTATCTTCTCATGATGACAGAAGAAAAAGAAATGCAAAACAAATTAAACTGGTTGCATGGAAGGGCTCCAACAGAACCAGCTAGGTGTTACACATTACACTCATGAATTAAGACCAAAAAATGGGCATTAGTGAATAAGAAAACCTCAATCCTTTTAATTAATTCCTGTAAGATAGAAGTCTCACTTATACCAGTTCATGGAGAGACTGTCATCCTCTTCTCTTATATAAGTAGTCCACTAATAGTGGGTTTTGGAGATTAACAAGGAAGTAAATGTTGGTATATAGGTGATGAAAATCCAATATGATGAAACTTTCTTCCTCTACTCCCTGCTGTAAGTTCCAATCAAGACAACAGAATCTGGTGATTTTCAGTAATTTGATGAGTGGGCGCAGTGCATGAGAAGTCAGGTGAATACCTCCCATCCCAGTCACAGATGCCCACCTTTTTCCCATTGCAAAGATGCTGGGGTAAGTTCAGAGTATTTGAACAGAGTTAGTGCCTGCTTAAGGTCTTAAGATAGTCTTTATCTTAAGATCATGACTAAGGTGCAGTGATAAGCAGTGTGAGGAAACCTGCACTGTTATGACTCATGCTGCACCCCCACATTAATAACCAGGCTCTTTATATGCTTGGCTTTATTTCCCATGTAACATAGCATGTGTGGGAAGAGATTATTGCCATGAAAGTGAAGAAAGGCTTGTAAGCAAAATCAAAATGTGCTGCAGAACTGAAGAACACTAATACTTCCTGAAACTTACTACCACAGTTTTTCAGCATCAGGTCAGATCCTTTGGGCAATCATTCTTATTTGTATGGTGAAGTAAAAGCACCAACTCCTGGGCCTTCTAGAAGTCAGGTCATACTATACTGTCCATACAAATATGAAAGGAAATCACATCCATATTTCTGAGGATTATTTTAATGCACAGGACTGTATGAATCCCATAATCCCGTAGTTGTCAAATAACTGATTCCTCAAACATAAAGAGCATTAATGAATGCTCTGAATTGCTGCTGGTTTGCAGAGAAAACATTTATTTAACTTATCTTTCTGTGATACTTCTGAGTAAGCTTTATCTAGTTGCAAGTGAAAGAATTGTTGATGGAATCTTTTGCTTTGTTTTGGCGTTGTTGGTTTCCTTTTTAATTCTGCTGGTTCCTGGTTATATTGCTCCCCCACAGTCCTGACATAACAAGTACAAGCTTGGCAGCAAAACTGTGGTAGGTTTTATTCAGTGATCTGATGCTGCCTCTCTCCCTTTCACAAGCAACAAAGGTAAACCTTACCTTAGCATTGTGAAAACAGAATTTCAAGAATTACAGTGGTGTTAGTATTTAAATTTACACAAGCTATGGTATATACCTGAAATGCATTTTAATATGCCCAAGGAATGGATTCAGTCCTGGAAAGTTCATTGTTGTTTCTAATTGTCAGCGACTGCTACACTTTGCTTGCCTGCAGCTATCCAATTAACATATCACCACTGCAGAAAATATTGTGATATGCTCGATGTCCTAACAACAAGTCTCACACTCCACTTCTATCCATCAATTTCCTCCTAACTGGGTTTCTAACATATTAACAAATATCAGTGAGGAGCACACAGATGGATATGCCATCAGATAATGCAGGCTGCAAACACCATTTCCTATTGTTGTGCGAAGTTCTGCTGTGGAGATATTCCTGGTAGTTTAGAATATTGAGAGAGACAGAGAGAGAGCTGGAGAGAAGGAAAGCTCAACTCCAGAAGTGGAAAACATGTAACTTGTGCCCTGAGATATCGCTATGGCAACACTTAAACAATGAACAGAAAGCCCTGCAGGATTCTGCTCTTGCTTCCCTGGATACCAAATGTAAATCCTGATTCTCTTTTATTGTGTGCATGCACAAGCGTCTGATTTTTGCCTTTTCCACAAACAGATAGCAAAGTATCCAGGCCCCCTACCAGGAACTATGCATTAATTCACTTCCATGTATTGCACCTTGTGAATATGCAACTAAAACACACCACTGGCATAATCATCTCCCCTCTTGTGTCCCCATTTCTCCCCTTAGGAGAAAAAAAGTGACCATGATAGTACAGCTAAATAACAGGTAGCTCTTTTTTTCTGAATAGAATCACTAAATAAACCACTTTAAGGAGTCACAAGCCAATCCCCAAATATCTTCTGCCATGACAGGAAGTAGAGGCAGGATCCTTTCCAAGGGCAGCTCCTTGTCCAAGCTGCTAGACTCAAGCATGCTGCAAGGCTGCCTTCCAGATCAGCATGGCTGCTGCTATTCCTAAATCCTTCTCGTCTGGGTTGTCCTGTGGGGGCTGAAGGAGGCTTGCTTTTCATTATGATTTTCACAGAGCAGCTGGCAATGGGATGAAAGGCCCCTGAGAATAGTAACCCAAAATCCAGTCAGCTTGACTACTCTAGAAAATACTTAGTAGGTGCCAATTGCATATGCTCAGAGTAATTCTCATCCCAGACTCAAACCAGCACTAATTCCAGGACCCTTCCTTCTCCCCTAGTTCCCTCACTGGCCATCAGAAACAAAGGCACTTCTCCAAGCGAACACGAAGCCACTGTGGCAAGACCGAGATGGAGGCTCTCTCTCTCACAGTGCTGCTGTGCACAGTGCACTCCTTCAGTGAATATACTGCAACTTGGATAGCCTGGCTTGGGAATTTTCACCAGCACCAAGCTCTCTCAAAATGTGCTAAAATCCTGTCCTGATTCCTATCCAAAATCTTCCTGCCTCATATTGCACCAGCAAGAATCTTCATGCTGAATGGGAGACAGCTTTTAGGTCACCCGCAAATAATTTTAAAGCCTACGTATAGGAAGCCATAGCAACACCTCTGGAACCCCTTTGTTTTTCTCCAGTCCCACACAATTGCTTTTACTGGCTCACATCTACAGCATTTTTTCTTGGGTCTCACCTAATCTGAAAGCCCATTTTTCACTTGTCAATGGTATTGGGGTGGGAGATACTGTGACACAAAATTTGCCACTCCAGCAAACTGAACCTGCTCCAATTCTAGATCAGTGCAAATCCTTCCTGACATGAGAAAAGACACAGACCAGACACCCCCTTGCATTAATAACTTACACTTTGCCTGAAGTTCAAGGTATGTGATCTCCAACCTTCTGGAAAACGATTAGAACAAACAGAGCAGGACCTTCCAATACAGCTTTATCTTTCCTCCTTTTCAAGCATTTAGTGCTTAAATATACACATAATGGTTCCTTGTACAGTGCCAAAATCCCAGCTGCCTGGGGTCACCACCAAAAATATCATCCATGGCTTGAAGAGGAGACAGCCCTCAGGACCAGCATATGCTACTGAATGACACACCTGTGCTCAGACACCAAGGGAAGTAGCAGAGACAGCCAGCTCCGGCCTCTGGTTGAGGAGATATGTTGCTTCTCACTTAGCTGGATGTTTGGATGAATGTTTTTGGCTATTTATTTTATGCCCTTTGGGCTCTGCATAAGCCTCAGCACAACGGCTGAGAAATGCTATACTCATTTGCACTTTGATACTGAATGAGTTAAACTCTGGGTAGTTCCATGTGTCTTTTGGCTACTGTATTAAGTGAATGATTCACTGAAGTGTGAAACTGCTGCCTCTTTGGAAGCAGACACACATCCCTAGCTTTTTAATGTTGACAAGGTTTGCCTATTTCAGCCCAAACTAGTGACTAAATTTTCCCAGTGCTTCCTTATCACATCAAGAAAATACTCCTGCTAGTTATTGTACAAAATGAATGGGGCACCTATGACAGCCTTCTATTGTCAGAATCTGGAGTTGTTCTATCAGATTTTCTGTTTGTGTGTTCACTTGACAACAATCCAGGGAAAAGCTTGGAGATGCCTTTTCCTTAGCCAGCTTCTTTTTCCTTCAGTAATTACTGAGCAGCAGCTTAACATAAATTTAGCTTTTCTATTACTGCAACTGCTGATGTAAGTGTAGCCCACAACAGGGCACAGACTTATCATGATACATGAAGGAATGAACAAGAGAGAGTTTTGCACTTATTTTCAGATGCTGACAAACTTATTACCCATTTAGTGTCCCACCAGGAAACATGGGCCCAGAGAAAAAAAGGAGGCTAAAGTACTTCATGCTAGAACGACTTAGCTATACTGAGAAGGATGAGAATAATTGGAGCTGGAAGGAACAATTTTTGCTGTGCCTGCTTCCTTCTTTTTCTGAACACAACTACACAAAGGATCTGATTTGTTCGCGTGGCCAAACAAAAACTCCCAGAGATTTCCTTAGGTGCAGAATTGAACCCTAAATCTTAATCCTTTTCAAGTAGCCAATGTTTAAGAGGCATGACCTCCAAACAGAAGCACATGGGACACATTTGAGAGGGAAAAGTTCTCCTTTCCATTATGCCAAAAGATTCAGGACATTTACATGAAGTAACAGTAGTGATGTAAGTGAATGGAGAAAGGAGGGAAAAAGGAGGAGGCTAATATTAATTTGTGTTACAATTCTGTTTTGTGTTGTTTCATGCAGGCAGCTTGTGAAGGGAGAAATGCTGCTAGAAAATAAAAGAGCTAAAATTTGGATCTACCAACACTTCTTTCCTTCCTGACTGCTCTCCCCTTCTCCAAAATATTGCCGCTAGAGAAAAGTAAAATGAGTGGCAAAGGTAGTTCTGCACCTTGCCTGCAAAAAAAAAATAAAAATACTCATTCCTATTCAATGGCTCATTTAATTAGCTGTTTCTCCCTCTCATTCTGCACCAGTTTTGGCCTAATACCTTCAGCTGGAGCCTTAACATGTGAAGGCCAAGATTGAAGAGGGCAGAGGTGAGGGAGGACAGAAGGGGAAGAAGAAGAAAGAAAACTCCCTACCCACGAGCTATGCAGTCATGCCAGGAGAGGGGACGGAAGTAGCACTCTTCCCCACAGGAAAACATGGACCTCTATTTTAAACATCATGTTATCCTCCCTTTATTCCACACTCCCACATGACATTTCTCCAGGAGGGAGAGATATTTACTGGTCTGTCACACATCATTGCTAATTTGTGAACCCCGTTATCTACAAGCCACTTTTTAATTATTTTCATTATCAGCATAATAAAAAAATATCTTGTAACACCTCAGTATCCTCTCACTGCTTGTCAATCAAAGTAAATCTCTTTCAACTGCCATGAAAGTCCTAGGGGACCCTGGAGGATTCACCACAAAATCACAAAGAATTTCCTAGGAGATCTGGAGGGCATGGGTGGCTAGTACAGCAGTTTCCTAAACTCCCCTTCAATAGAAGAATGTCCTCTCTCTGCCTGTTACTGTCCTTTCTTAGCAATGGAGTGTAAAATATGCCATTTCTCTCAGAGCTGCATCCTCAAAATCCATTAAAAGCCCCTGCCCCACACCCCCCACCTCCCGCCAAAAGCCATCCTTCGCCTCTCTGCTTGATTATAAAATGCTTCTGTTAATACACCATATTGATCTGCAGTGTCAGACTGGATACCAGCATTCCAATTAGAGCCTTGTACTATTTTAAACACTTACTAAATAAATAAACCTCCTCTGTGCATCTAATTCTATGCAATTTGCATCCGTTTGTAGAGACTGGGCAATCAGGCGGCACCCCCCACCCACTGCAAGGGCTTTCTCAAAAGATTTCTTTGCTAATGAACACTTACAAATGCTACAGAGACACACAGGCAGGTGTCTGCAACATCCTACCAAGGCTCGAGTTTTAGGAATTTGAGCTACTGTGAGAATTCAGTTCTATCCTCATTCCTTCCCTTCTCTCTTCCCAACTGCCCCCCTCCAGCCATTATCAAAATACAGTCAGGTTCTTTATTCAGGTGGGGGGAAAGACTGAGAAAAGAGGAATAAGGATGAAAGAAGAGAGGCAATGGGGCGCATTTCTTTTTTTAAAAAATAATAAAATGGAAAGTGTACTCACTGTATCCTCAAAGACTATCCAGCTGGAAATCCGAGTGATTATGAAAAACCAGGATGGGGGAGGGGTTAGAAAACTATTTCATTTCAGCAACCAAACCAAAATTAAAAACAAGAAAGGAAATAAAAAAAAAGGATATCCAACTGCAATTTCCCAGCAATTTCAGTCCATACAGGTGCCAATCCAACCCAACACTGCTGAACTCTCCCCCTCTGGCAATTTTGCTTTCTTCTTCTCTGTCCTTTATTTTCTCTGTGGCTTTCAACTTTTCTGCTTAAAATTTCTGTAGTGGTAATGATGATGGTTGCCTTCACTGAAGAATAGTGGTTTAAAATAACAGGAAAAAAACAAAAATCTTTGCAGAGGATGAATGGTCCTTTTCCTTTCTGAAACTTTTCATTCCACTGTGGATCGTTTGCCTAGTTTCCTTTTTCTGAGGTTTTCTGCCTCTCTGGCTCCACTGCTCCCCATCGCTCTCTATTTGTTTTTTCTCTGGAGAGCAGAAATAACTGTATTTCCTTTTAAGCAATCCTCCATCTGTATTCTTTTAATGTAATTTTGTTGTGACACTTAAGATCCAGGTCTTGCCAGGCAATTTTCTTTTTCCCCCTTCTTTGCTGCACTATCAATTATCCAATCCATGTGTCTCCACATTAGAATGGGGATTCCCATTCTTCTTTTTTTCTATTCCCCCACACTCCTTTAGAAAAGAATCTCCTTTTCCATTTAAATTTTTATTCCTATCTGTCAAAACAATAAACTTTTAGTCCCTCTCCCCCCTCTCCAAAGATCTGATTAGATTTCCAATCACAACCCAGTGCGCAATTGGATTTTTGATTTCGGCAAGAAGCCAGCAATCCACAGCATCAGCACCCTCTCCTTGTTTCAAACTCCACGTTATATCCTTTTGCCTTCCCTCCAACTCCTCTGCAATTTCATAATTTCACATTAAATGAAATGAAGGAGGGAGGGAGTAGAGAAAAATTCAAGGTTCCCACCAGCTGTCAAGAACAAATCCATCACCTCGTTATTTTTTAAACAGTTGGGATGGGTATTTTTAACGCCCACTCTTGCCTTTGCCCCCCCCCACCCCCTTCCCCCCCCACTTCTCAAAATCCTTCAGACGTTAAAACTCCCCCCGATGGGGCACAAAGAAAGCCGGGAAGATGCGATTTGTCCTCTTAGCTGTAAATTTCAGAAGCACCCTTTGCTTTTCATTTTAGCTTCCTCTCCATCTTTTGTCCAGCAGCTATATGAATCCAGAAGCACCGAGACCGATAAACTTCTATTTCTTTGAGGAGAGAGAGGGAAAGAGACACAGGAAGAAGGATAAAAGATCTCCCGTCTCTGCCTCCCTTTTCTTCCCTTTTTGTGTTTCAATGCAGGTCTGATCTCATTTCCAAGCTGAGCCCGGTGTATTTCAGATGTACAAGTTGGATTTCCCTTCTGCACAGCAGTGAGTTAGTCTCCCATCTTCTTCCACATGCCAGTTATCTTCCCCCTTTTCTTCCTTCCTTCCTGCCTCCCTCCCTTCCAAGATGACACAGTCCCAGGAGCGCAGCCGCTTCTTTCAGCTTTTAGTTTCATCCCTGACATGCATAGCCCTTTGCACAGCCGAGACGCTTCCTTCCTCCTACGAGCTTCAGCTTGAATTCTCCCTGTGTGTGCATGTAGGGACGCATGTATGTGTATATCCAGTTCCTGACAGCTGCTGTTGTTGCTGGGAGTAGCTCCGCTTTTCAGTCGCTCTGGCTTTCTGTTACTCCCCACCTTTCAGTGGCACCCTAGGATTTGCAGATGTCCCAGGGCCGGTCTCTCTGGCTACACTCCTCCTTCTCCCTTTCCGTTCTCTCCCCTCTTCCTCTGTTGTGGTTGGGTTTTTTTTTCTTTNTCAGTAAAATACAATTACCCAATTACCTCCCATCATCTTAGCACTGATTGGTCAATTGTATTAACACTTGATGTCAGGGAAAGGGGCCGGAGCTGCTCCGACGTGGCACTGCTGCCACCTGCTTGACAGACTGGGAACAAACTCAGGGTTACCTTAAGAAATCTCCAAGTCAGAAAGCAGTAATTGAAAAACAAGGGATCATCTTAAGGAAAAGAATGTCAAAACTCATTTTCTTAAAAGCCTGCCTGATTCTGACAGTTCAACCAGTATTCACAGGTTCCAGCCTAGCCGCTGAGGCAGAGTAAATGACAGCAAAATGAAATGAGGTATAAAGTTGTCTTTGCAAAAGGAGTACAGAGCAACCAGTATTCACAGGTACCAGCTCTGGCCACAGATGCAGAGGCACGATAATAATATGAAGCAAGGTATAAAGTTATCTTTGCAAAAACTGTATGAGTGAAAATAATTTGCTTTGAAAGACAATCTGTTTTCCAGTTACAGAAATCAATGTTTGTTGAAAACTTGTATGCACATACAAATTATCTAAAACTCCATTTTGGCAGTCGTTCAAGGGCAAAAGCCCTTTGAATGGCTTCAAGGTTTAAGTGAGTTTAAGTTCTGCCTTCAGTGAGCTGCGACAGCAACACAACAGTGCAATGTCTAGGCTCACCTATCAAATCTGCCACAGTTTGATTAGAATGACTTCTGACATGCATTTTAGAGCCTTCTGAACTGGCTCCCTGATTTGGATTACTGAAGTACTCACATGTTTGTTATGCTCTTACCCACCTACCCAGGTATGTTAGTTATCTGTGTTGCCTAAAATGCTCAGAACTGGGCTTGTGTTGTGTTTCTCTCAGGGATCTAAGTTCAATGGAAATTTTACAGAAAATTTTGCATGTATAAGGTAAGATATGCTACTCGCTTCATGGAAACAGAATACAGATGATGTATGTGCTGGCATTTGTCTCTCTCAAAATCAGAAAGATATTATTTATAGATCTAACTCCTCCACACAACCCCCAAAAAAGAATTAGTCAGGTGCTTTAGTGGTAATTATAGCAAACTTCAAATATTAAGCAGTAACTGTGAGTTATTCCATGCATATAATAATATAACTAGCTCTTTGCTCAGTCCTCTCTCAAGCAGTCAAGACATGTTTGGTATCCTTACTCAGGCTTCAGCTTTCGTGTGAAACTGACATACTTGAAAAGAAAGTAAACTAAGTTATATGTCATATTAGAAGTTTTTCCAGAATTATAAAATCCATAAGCTAGCTGAATTCAGTCAAGTAACACTTACTGAATCATTAACATTGACTTTCAGATTTATTCTACTGACTCAACAGGCTTTCTGGTGAGAAAGTTCTACTAGATATAAGTTAAGCAACTGGAACCAGGCCCATTTAGCCCTGAAATCAATGGCAAACAAAAATTACCTGGAACAGGTGAAAGGCTGAGTGTGTAGCAATAATAAATAACCCAAACCTAGCGGTCTTTCAAAAATGCTAAAAAAGTCTCTGGGGTTTTTTTGGGGAAGGTTGCAAGTGTGGTAGGAGATGAAGTTGCTGACAAGTAACAATCTTTTTCTCAGTTGGTGAGCTTATTTTGTTCCTGTCTGATTCACTGATGCTGCTGGTATATTTTGGGTCTACAAACGTCTTATGAGAGTCTTTTTCCTTTTACTACTCAAAATCCAAAAAACCACAAGGTTGTTCCTTTTCCCAGGAGGATGAAAGCATCACAGTCTAATATGTTTTCTCTACTTTCTTTTTGAAAAGTTCCTGAACAATTTCCTGCTACTAGTAAAGAACCTGTGAGTGAAAGTGAAGGTTTCTCTAACTGAATTAAAGAAAGATAGGCATCAGGTACAGAAGATACACAACTTTTGGGCATCCAAACAGAATCTAAGACACAAGCATATGTTATAGCTACAGTATCTCTGTTGATACAAAGTGATACTTCACTTATGATAGAAATGTGCACATTTTCAGAAGACATCAAAATACCCATTTCTAGAAGATAACAGTACTTAAATAGATTACATATCTCTCTATATACAAAGATAATGTATTTGCTGGCATAGATGTGACTAAACAAAAAAAGGTATCAAAACTGCAATACCCTCTACATTATGATAAGATCTCTCAAAGCTTGTTATCTTTAATACATCAACTAGGCTTTATCAGCCAATAAACATAGAAGATAGTGTGATTAGTGTCTTAGAACATAACTTTAAAGCAATCTATTTTGCAATATTTATAAGATGACATTCCATGCTACACGAAAAAGTAAATACCTTTATACTAAACAAAACAAAAAACCGTAATTGCATTATCTGTTTTACAAGCATATATGTCACATATGCTACTTAAAACCTATTTAAAACCTATTTAAACCTATTTAAAACGAATATTTTTGGTACCATCACAATTACTCAAATTAATCAAATGTTAAAAGGCTATCATTAGCTCTGAAGAGAATTGTCACTTTTTTCGTGCAACGCATTACGTGTTGTTGCCTTCAAACAGTATTGTTTGTATATTGCCTTCAATCTTGGCCAATCCTGAGTAAGGGAGTATAACAAAACTCAAATGTATTTACCAGCAAATCTTCACATAATAAGCATGAACAACAGACTGTTACAAAGCACCTTTTCCTTTCTGACGGACAAGGTGAGTTATAGAACTGTAGCTCTGTGCATGATTAACACTGGAAGAGACTAGTGGAAAAGACCACACATTCACACTACTCAGTCATTTGGTGGAAGAGAAACATGGCTAAAGCCTAAGAGAAGAGGATTCTGACCCCAAACAAAGGAGAAGAGAAACATTATAATTGAACAAACGTAACCAAATTTTGAGAAGAAAACAGAAAATCAGACTGCTTTACTTAGACGAAGTGAAAAGCGATTGCAACATTTTCTTAAGTCAGTTGACAGCCCCACCTTCCTTTTAAATAAAAATGAGGAAATCATAAAGAAAGCTGTGGAACATAATATTCTTTCTATTTTATTTAACTTTGCTGACAGGAATCTGTTTGCATATGGAGAGAGCACTTGAGTTCTCTATAGCTTACCGCTTTCAAAGGGGAATAAAAATTGCTGAGAAACATACTTTTGACTGCACAGATCTAGGATCAAGCTCACTAATCAATTTATGAATTTATGAATTTAGTGGAAATCCTAAAAATCTCAGACTATGTAAAATATATCATACATAATCTCACAGGAAGACTGCGAATTTTCTATTGTAATTGGAGCCTACAGCACATAATTTCCTGTTTATGTGATTTCACTGATTATTGCTCAATTCTTTTAATACATCAAGGACTAAAATCACATGCATAACCATCAAAATTAACAGCTGACTGATACTGCCCCATTTATTTATTTATTGGGGGTTTTTTCTGCTGTTTACAGTTCTAGTGAGAAATTTTGTTTTGCAGGTAATTTCTACTGTGTCATAACAGCTTGGAAGAAATAAAAGAAAAGATATCCTCCTTCCAGGAAAATCTTGGTAAAACCACAGCACATGAAATTGGCACACGGATGTGAACATGACTGTTCAATAAACTCATCTCTTCATAATACTGTAATACCAATTGTTGATTGGTAAAGATAGAGCTGAATGGTGGGCTTCGTTGTTTACATTTGAAAGGAACCACATTCTCAAAAATTCTATATGTTCATTGCATGTTCTTTGTGCAGCTGGGTTAATAGGACAAATTTAGAATTGTTGTACATTTGTACAAGTTTCCATCTTCCATGCTAACCATTCATCATGAAAACAGCTTAATGTTCAGAGAGGCTTTCTAGAATTTCTCCATGTGGAACTGAGTCACTTATTGTCAAAGTTTCCATTAGGCAGAGACAAAACCAATTCCCCAAGCTGATCATGAGACATGCCCTTGCTACAAAGAGGCCTAATGGTATTCTGGGCTGCACCAGGCAAAGCATTGCCAACAGGTTGAGGGAGGTGAACCTTCCTTCCCCTATGCTCAGCCCCAGAGAGGTTACATCTGCAGTCCTGTGTCCACTTCTGGGCTGCTGAGTATGAGACATGGACAGACTGGAGAGAGTCCAACAAAGCAGCATGAAGACAAGAGACTGGAGCATTTTTCCAGTGGGGAAAGGCTGAAAGAACTGAGACTGTTTAGCCTGGAGGAGGCTTGGAGGAATCTTATTAATGTCTACATGTACATGAAGGGAGGGTGCAAAGAGAGTGGAGCCAGTGGTGCCCAGGGGCAGAACCAGAAGCAGTGGGTACACACTGAAACACCACAGATTCCCTCTGGATATCATGAAATTATTTTTTATTATGACAGTAAGACCTCTGGCACAGGTTTCCCAGGGAAGTTGTGGATTCTTCCCCCCTTGGAGATATTCAGAAGCCATCCAGACGTGGTTCTATGCAATTTGCTCTAGGTGAACCTGCTTGAGCAGTGGGGTTGGACTAGGGGACCTTAGAAGGTCCCTTCCACCCTCACGTGTTCTATGATTCTGCAATTCAACAGTCTGTAGAAGTATTTACATAAAAGGAAAAGAGGAAACCTCATACTTCAATGGTAAAAATATTTTTTCTAAAGTGCTCTTAGTTTCTCTTATTCACTGTGGGCTTAAGAGAATTATGTGCTTAGCATTCAATGCAGCAATAGCAGAGGGTCTTTGTTTCTAAAATGAATGATGTATTGAGGAAAACAAATATGAGGGAAAAAAAAAACTACTAACAGAAAAAGGGTAAACTTTTCCTAATTTTGCTTTTGGAATTGTTTTGCAACATGCCTCTATATATATATATACGTATATGTGTGTATGTATACCCTAGTCAGAACTGCAACACAGTATTTTTATTTTTATGTATCTTTAATATATTAAAAAGCTAATGTTAGAGCTTCTTTGAAAATATGCCCCTACAAAGAGCTTACTCTTTAGGGTTGGTAATAACTTTTAAGTTTATTGCAACATGACTTTAGGGTACCTAGCATTTAATAGTTAGGGTAGTAATCCTTCTACACATATTGACAAAAATAATCACATACTAAAATAAACGCAAAAGCTTCCTTTTTACTTCGCAGAAGAATTTGGGTTCCACTGAGGCCAATGACAAAATTTCTGATGGTGTAAATAACACCACAATTTTGCAGAGTATTTTTTTCCATGTGACTTCAAATTTTGACTTCCATTCCAAAGTCTGTCTTAGACTTCAGCATCTGGAAAACCATCATTAGTCTTTACTCCAATTTTCTTCACTGCAGTTATTTCCAAAACATAGAAGGACAAATATTTTGAGTCTGAAAGCTCCTCACCACGTGCACACACCCAAATATGTTTGTTCAAAAACAGTTAACCTATGTTCATTTTGTTGGAAATGGACTGTAGATATGTTCCCTGAAATCACAGCACATTGCATCTCTACTGTAATAGTAGCCACATGGCCCTTCAGTACAATATTTTCACATTCTATTCCAAGTTTTACTTAAACTAATTACTCCAGATAAGGAAGAAGTGCATGAGAAACCCCTATCCTATCACAAAATTTATTATTATTATTATTATTATTACTGAAGAATAAGAAGAAGGAGCAGCAGGAGAAGTATGGCTTTGTATTTTTCTCTTCCAATTTCCAGTTCTTGGAAATGGGCATATTTTTCAGCTTCTTAAAAAATGTGAGTGCCTTTGACTGAAATGAACTACTGTATTCAATATTAAAAAATTCGAATCATAAAATGGCTTAGAACAAAATTTCAAGTGTTTTCACTCTAAAACAGTCCTGAGAACAGTACCCAAATCCTGTCATTTTCCTGTGCCACTAATTTCAGGCTTAGAATTCAGATCTAGATGAATTCTCTTCTTCCCAGGACTGAGAGCCATTGACATTAAGCTGTTGTGAATTCACGCCATAGGGAGGAATAACTCCTTTGATTTCAATGCAGCATCTCCAGATTAATGCAGGTGTAAATGAGAATAGAGCACAGCCCTTCATTCTACATTCATGCCCCATTTAATATGTATTTGGTTTTGTAAATCACAGAATTATAAAATCATTGAGGTTGGAAAATGTTAGTAGAGTGAAAAAGAAGGATTGTTTCTCTTAAACTGAATTTTTAAGAATGTAAAATTTAAGAATATAGACAACTAGACTTGGGCACAAATGATGCATGAGCTTGAAAATAATATCTTTATAGTGTGACAGCCTTTTTTTTCCCTCAGTGAATATTAAATAGCAAAAACATGATACTTTGACACAGCTATGAATGTATCAGACATCCTAATTTCTTCTCCTGTGGCGTTATTGTGACTGGAAAAGACAGTTTCCACATATTGAGAATTAAATCTTAACCACATATGCTTCAAAACGTTAATGAGAGACAACTTAGCAGCCATATTTTCCCACCTTGTCCTCATGTTTAGCATACATTTAAAGTGAAATTCTGATACAGAGAAAAGATTTACAATTTAACTTCTGAGGCAAAGAAAAACTAACATTCAGGACTTCTAAATTTTCATCACTAAAGGCATAATGGTTTGCTTTAACCATGCAAAGAAAGTTACAGCTTTCAAAAAATTGGGAAAGAAAAGAAATGTTGCATAGAGAGGACAAATTTTAACACAAACAAATTTTCACTTTGTCCTCATTTGTCAATATTAAAATAAACCCTGTTTTGTCATAGTGATTTCTTTTCTACTCCCTTCTTTTATATTTCTTTTGCCTTGAATCACTAATGGCTCATCCTTGGCCACCAGAAAAAAACATAAGCTTTTTTTTTTCAGATTTATCTAAATTCAAATGGATTGAATTATATACTACAATGTATATAGTATCATAAGGACCTGATTTCTTACCGTTGGTGCTTGTAGGACTGCAGCTAGTGACGTGGGCATCAAAAGGGTTATAGCCAGGACACACTGGAATTGTATTTCCAGAGTCTTTGCATGATCTCAAGATGGACTATTTGATTCTCTGCATGCCCGCTACTCTACCTGTAAAATGGAAATAATGTTTACTGCATGTGTTAAACAGGAAGGACTCACTGTTATTTGGACCAGGGAGAGTAAAATTTCCCAGTAGTGTCAGTGTCACATCCCAGTGATGTGACACCATTATGACCCCATGATGTGCACTACACCAGGCAAGGCAAATTGGAAAATATAACTTGGCAAACAGGGAAAAACCCCACCCCTCTAAATTTTTATCATTCTTTTCTGTACCCTAGCAGTTAATACTGATATTAAATAATTTAAGATTCTTGAGCATGTTGTAATATAAATGTACTTTGACAGATGTTGACTTAAACTAGATGGATGAAAAGTCAGGGAACAATTTAGGACCAAGAAATGAACGAAGGCAAGGAGCACTGTATTTATACTCACAGATGTTCTGAACTATGGTATAGGATACTTAAAAAATTATTCTTCAACCTTGATTTCTCTGGATTTTCTCACCAAGTGCTCAGCTCTGCCTTCTATCCCCACATGCACATTAAAACTCTACATCATTTCAAGAGCGTATGAAATACCTAATCATCTTTCAGTATCATCTTAGACAGATGGATGAAAAACTAAAAGACAATGATGAGACACTTGAAACTCTTTTGGAATTTACTGGGTTACTGCCACTCCAGAACAGACCAATAGACCAGTCTGTCTAGTCCACTGTAGTGTCATTTCTGAAAAGAATACAAGATGATACCATAACAGCTCATTCCATAACTTTCACTTTATAAAGCAGTATAAGTGGAAGAATAGCCATTTTGGATTGGATTTGCACTTAAGCTCTGGAAATGTTACAAGTGGAAAAAGGTAACTCTGTATTTTGGAGACAATAAGAGGAAATAGTTTTAATATGAATAAATGTCTTTTTCCCCATCAGGGAAGGACCTTTTGAAAAGTTCTAAAAAAATCTGTGGTTAAGAACTTTTCTTATTCTTTATTGACCTCACATTAGAAATCATGATAAGAATTTAAGAAATGCTGTCACAGTCACAAGTGGTGAAAATGATAGCAAGAATAATGATTATTTAAAGAGGTTGGTTTTTTTTTTTTATTCAATGATACTTTAGGCTGAGTTTTCCTACAAACTCTCTGACCTTCATTCCCAGGTGGAATGGTACAGTATCAAATCAAAACTCACCTTACTGAATCAGATCTTACCTTCGAGGTCTAGAGAAGAGTTTCTTGTTAAAGGGACTATATCTGGTGATGAACAGGATAAAACGCCTGTAAGGGATGAAAAATTGCTTTAAGAAGCTGCACATCATGATTACAATACTGTTTGAGTGCAGGAAAAAAACCCACGAGAGGTGATGCACAGAAGTCTGGATTTTATCCACGGTTGTACTAAATACTTTTTGGTTTTTCAGACTTTCTGTTTTGCTCTCCTTGCATTTTCTGCTAGCTTAGATTGAGACTGCATTTCCTTTAAATTGTATTTGCTCTACACTCCTTTGTGCATGCAGGTGGAAGTATAAAATATAAAAAAGTCTATAATTTAAGAGATAAGGAACGCTACTGGCTTCAAAAATCACAGTACTGATAGTCTTTGAACAATAAGGGCTAAAATTAAGAAAATTAGAATAAGAGGCTGGAGACAACTTTTCCAAAAGTTCTTCAAAACTTAATGGAAAATACATTTTGTAAAAATCAGTAAGTCAAGGGATATGACCTTTCACTTAGAATATTTCAAGCGGGCCTTATTTTAAAAAGCAGTGCAGCAGTATTTGCTAAATCCAGCTCCATTTAAAATGTGTTCTCCAAAGATGAGCCAACTACAATGAGTCATCACTTTTGGAAAACACGTTTAATAACTCCATGTATGAAGGCATAGAGCTGGAAGCAGGAATTAACCATCTGTACTCCTAAAGCACATACAGTACATTTTACTAGAATTCCTTTTCTGGAAGAGAAATTCAAAAGAAAATATTGGGTTCAAAGAAAAAGTTTAATGTAATCTCTCAAAAAATTAGGGGGGGGAAAACTGTTTCAACTTCATATTAAAAGTTTCTGCAGAAATATGATTATTAAAGGCAAATTAGTTTGGTTTTATTATATAATGCTCCTGGCCTCAGTTTTCTTAGGAAAATAAATTAAAAAAAATAGAAATCTATCAATTGTTATTTATTGATATTAAAAGAAACAATGTAGAAATGGTTCCAAAGTGATCTTTTTTACAGATTTATTTTCCGCTAACCTTTCTTCCAGAATTCATATAGCTATTGAAAATCATAGAATTGTATGAATATTGCTGTTTCTTTTCCTGCATGAATATTGCAGATAGAATAATCAAAGATTGGTTTGTTCTTGTCTTTTATAGAGATAGATGATCTATGTACATACATGTTTATCATGATAAATGGTAATGTTTAAATGTAATTGTCATGGGAGTTTTATGGTCCTAAAGATTTAAGGACTAGATATTTATATAAAAGAAAATTTCAAAAATCTGACAAATATTTGACAAAATTTAGATATGTATTCTAAAATAAACTAGCTTTTAGGTATTAGAAAGTATATAATTTTAGAGAGATAGATGCAGTTGTTCCTTGAACTTATTGGTTTAAGATTTTCTGCTTGTTTGTAGGCAGAGCAGCATTGGCATTGTTCACATTAAATTAATGTGTTTAAGATCAGAAATTCTATTTTTCACACAAGAATTTGTACTTGCTGAAACTCTTCACTTCAAACTTTCCTGAACAATGTCAGAACATCACAAAGCCTAACTTTATTCTAGAAAAAAAACCTCTAACAGGGATTTTAAAAGGTGCTTAAACATGTGGATTTGGAAAATTCTGCGATTTACAGATTTTATCTAAGTGCATTAATCAGCTAACTCCCATATGTTTTCATCTTTAGAAGCTTTCCAGAAAAGAACACAATTTTTTGCTTGCTAATGTAACGAAATTAAGAAGTGCTAAATGTTTAATGTCCATGTGTAACCTTGCAGGGTTAAGGGGTATGTCTTACAGGTAGTCAGCACCATCCATGTCAGTTTAATCATACCGATATTGATGACTATCCCATTTGTTGAAAGAGTTAATTTCTATTCCTTATTTCTTTTGAACAGAAGAAAACGAGCAGCTTGTCACTATGGTATTAGGTGGGAGGCAGTCCATGGCAGGATATGAGTCAGTCATTAAGCCTGCTGGTCAGTTAAAAAAACCCCCCAAAACTCAAAACAAACTACAACTCGTCATAATAACTGGGGCTATTCTATGCAGAGAGAATATGCATTAGACAATTATTCACAGATATGAATTTATTTCCAGAATATGCTAATACCAAGGGAAAACATTTAAGAGACCTCTTTCATACCTTGCTGCAAAAAACTTCAAACACCTGCATCTTATACATTCCTACTTTAGCAAACTGATTGATGTTTTCTCTGGGTTAGTTCTGCATTATACCCATGCCCGTCTTTGTGATTTGATTCTCTGAGGTATTTAAGTGGGATATTTATAGGGCAACCATGCTGATGAAGACCTTGTGTGCTAAGCTCCAGAATGACAAGACTTTCTGCTTTGGTTAAATGAGAGCAAGTATATAAATATATCTCAGCCCTTTGTCACAAAACTGTGTGGGAGAGGCACATTAGGAAAGGTGCTAGAAGTGAGGGAAGCTCTAACTGCTTGCAGCTATGACACATTATTATTCATTGCATGGTGTGTCACTCAGACTCTCATAATGCACAGCAGAGAGCATGCACGTTATCAGTGCTGAACAGCACCGAGAGGGACTGCAGAAGCACAGGTCATTTGGGGAAAACACCTCTGTAACAATCCAGGCACAAGTTTCCTGCTCTTTGTGAAATGGATCTGGCAGCTCAAGCAAGAGGATCATCAACTGGTTACTAACAACCAACAAAATTCATCCAATACAAATGAAGAAATATCTAAAAGGGCTTCCTGAGGTGGAGTCAGAATTCTCTCTGTAAAGTAGTCACTAAGTATTATCCAACAAGCTATATCAGCCTTGGAGAAAGTGATCTGAACAAAGAATAGGTCAAATGCTCAAACAGTTGCATGGGTATGAGTGTCAGCACAGTGTTTTGCACTGAGGAAAAAAGGCTAATCAAGAGAAGGTAGAATCAGCAGGGTCAGAGAAGGAACAAATAGAAAAACTAAAATCACCCAGGAAGAATGAAAATAAATAAGTCAGCAGAAAAAGGAAATCAGATATAAGCATCAGGCTCAAACACACACACACACAAAACAGATGAATCAATTAGACAAAAAAGGCAGTCTGAATTTCTGGAATATGAAATTATCAAGTTTTAGATATCAAAAAAATCAAACCCAGTTTTTATATATTTGAAAATTAGCTTATATGAACAAAAATTTATGGTATTCTTCAACAAAAATTTGCTTCCTTTAGTATTTGCAGACAATGACATCACAATGGGCAAATTTATTTTCCACCCCCATCCTTAAAATGATTGCAATACTGAGATAACATCTTCAATTTTTCTGCTTCCCTCTGTTTTCTTTCCCCATATACAGCAGCACTCTCTGTTTAGTGGTTTTGGTTTTGCTTGACTTTAAAGTCAGAATTAAGCAGAAATTCAGAGAAATAATTCTCATACAGACTTACCAGGTCAGAAAGTATTACTGTAATACCATTGCGACCAGCCCTGCATGAGACCTTCAGGCAGCTGGTATGAGAACTTATAAGTCTTATCTATACTTCAGTCATGGTAATATATTTCTTTTAGAGTACACTGGATAATATGATAAAAATCACACGGTAATCTTCCTTGTTAGACCATGAGTTTGAGTAGTAATGACTGAGGTGCAGAGCATTTCCTAGGAAACTACTAAGAGGAGCTAATTATCATGCTCCTCTATCAAGAATATAAATTTGTTAGTAACATTATAATATCTATCTATCTGTAAAACATTGTAAACTTATTACCTTTCAATTAACAAAACACCCACACATTAAGTTGCATTGATGGAGGTCTTTTCATCACCGCGTATCCACAATCATTGCATTAGAACTATCTTACAGACCCACAAAATATGCCAGCCTCATAACTTCTGGTAGGTGACTCGCAGTGGTACCACACCGAAATTTCACATCAAGAGCAAGAATTGGGATCTGTGCTCAATTTCTTTTAAAACTTTAGTAGGAAAAAAAAAAAAAAAAAAAAAAGTCACCATCAGGTCACCATAATTTTTTATCATTATTCAAAAGACACCGATATCAAAGGACCTGAACAAAACTTTCTAAGCTGATCAGGAATTTAGTGGTCTAAGCAGTACAAAGCACATTCCTCATTGTGTGACCATTTCTTAACTCACTGAACAATTTGAGAACAACAGTAAGCAAGCAGTTTAGAACAATGTGGCTGAGGGCAAAGGTGATAACAGAAAGGTCAGGATGAATATAAAATTGAAAACTAGAAAGGATTTATATAATCATATCTTCATTAAAAAGTCAATTTCTTTCAATAAGCACTGCACCATGTATAATTAATTTTTCATAAGATTCAGAATTGTTATCTGCCAACTTCTACCAAATTTGTTATAAAAACCCCCTCATCTTTAGACTTTTTAAGGAAAAATCAAGCAAGTTAAAGACAAATAAAGGAGAGAGGAAATATACTATTGCAGTATGTGATGCTCTTTTCTAGAACGTTCTTGTTTTGGGTTTTGTTGGTGTTTTGTTTCCTTTTTTGTCTTTTCATTAATATTTACAAGGGATGAATTAAATTACAGTCATAGCTTTGGAAGGGAAGGGGTCATCCAGTCCAGTCTCCTACTCAAAATAGATCTGATCAGAGCAAGCATCTCCAGGCACATTCAGCAGAGACATACAACACCTTCAAGAGCCCACAGTCTCTATGGCAAAACTTACCTGCTTTTTAAGCACCCTAGAGTTTTGGGGATTTTTTCCCTATTATTGACAGGAAAACTGGGAGATACAGTGAGAGACAAGTGCCTTAGGAATGCTGCCTTTGCTGTCCTGGGCACTGAATTCACCACTGCAAAGCTGGTAATCAATGTCTATTGAATGGGAAGCTACTACACGGTGTCGGAGGAATAAATAGCACCTGCTATGCTAATCTATGCACCAGAAATATTTCACAAGGAACAAAATATTATACTTTTAAATGTATAATGAAAATACTGAAAAGGCAACCTTAAAAACAGAAAAGTGGGATCAAGGAATTAAGAATGAAGAGATAACATCTGTATCTCCAGTACCTCAACAAGTTTATTAGCTAAAGAAGTTATGGCCTTTATGCAAAATTGTAAACTGGGCATTGTGGGACATCTGGTTTTATTCTCTGAATTTTACTGATATCCTGCTGTTCCTTGTGATTCTCCGGTGTCCTGGACATATTCACTACTGAAAATTAGGTTAGAAGGAATTATCCATCATAGAAATGTTCATCTCAAATCCCAGTCTTTCAAATACACAAAGTATAACTGGTGCAGTATAATTATTACCCAAATATTTCAGAAACAGCTGTATTTTCCATTTCAAATTACACTGGATCATTCCAGATTAAACTGGCCTACTGTAGCCCACATGAATTTATAATAGATATGGCATATGTTTCTGAATTATTAGAAGTCAGGTAAAAAAGACATTTCATGAAAGATAAAATACGGCAAGTTTTAAAATCTTGATAAAAAGTATGTAAGGTTTTTTTAATACACTGATATGTAAGCTTAAAGTAAAATATTTAATCCAAGTAAAATGATATAAAATACAAGATCCAGTCATAGCTAATTTTAGGATACGAATATACTAAGGAAGAATTTTACTGAGATTATAAAAATATTCTGCTTTTGAATGATACTTGAAAAAACTGAGAAAGTTTAAGATAGTCTGCGGTCAAACATGGTGCATGTCCATTGAAATGGGAGGCCAAATGTGTACTAAGGGTTTATTCTCTTATGATTACCAGCCAGTTCCTACCAGACCTGCTGAAACACATATACACAAATGACTTTGTCAGAATTACCTGCATAAGAAAAGCTGAATTGCAGGTCTAGAAGCTGGACTTCAATGATCCCTGTCACCTCCTTCCAACTCAGGATATTCTATGATCTCAGATTATTTGTTCACCTATATAAAAAGGCTGTCAGCTATACTTGCTTTATACATACATACGTGTGTGTGTATACATACACCTACTTTGTCTGCTCCATACAAGCAGAGAAAAAATAATTTTTTTGTGCAAATATAGCTCTAAATATTAACCTGGAGAAAATAACTTGGAGATACTGATAAAATTTAATAGGTGTCATATGAGGAAAGAGAAAACTAAATTATCAGAAGACATGAAAGATCAGCTAGGGATCAGCATATAAATGGAGGTATTTCCTGACAACTGTCATTCGTATGCCAAAGTTCAGACAAGCAATGGAGATGTCTCTCTCTGACAGTCTTTCTCTGTCGCCTGCCAGCACTATCAAAGCATCAAGGTCTCTGAAACAAAACCAGCTGATCAAAAAACTAGAGCAAAAGGAGACCAAATTGTTTCCTATTACCCCATTACCTGTTTACAAGAACTGTGTGTTGTAAAGGAGATTTATGTAACACTGTTTCATCAAGGAACTTACTCTGTACAGGTTTCGATAAAGGTGAGACTGAAGCAGCAGAATACACCTCTGGGTATAGATACCTTTCTTCCATGTATAAAAGACATGACCACAGACCTGTGAAAGACTAGCTGGGAGATTGCAGAGAGTTGTTTTGACTTATGCCAACTGGGTTGCACATGAATTACACTAAACAGGTTCTTTAAAGTATGATGTGTTGTCAACAGCTCTTAAAATAACCATTGACAATAATAATAAAAATTTAGTGTGAAGTCTTTAAAAAAGCAAGAATGATTTCTAATTAATCCCCAAAAAGTAAAAATTATAACTTTAAAACAGAGCTCTGTACCTCCTCCAGAACACAGTTGATAGGAGAAAATAAGCAATAATAACTTGAGCACTTATTATAAATCGTTCTTGGCACCTGCATGAGTTAGAATAAAAATTCAGCTTAATTCCCAGCAACAGAAGAAAACTGGAAGAGTGGCGGCGGGGGGGAAGTTTCTAGCTTTAAGAATATGCCAAACTGCACAGTAACCTTGATTGTAATTCTAGTTCCAAAATGTTCAAATCACCTAACAGAAATAAACAAACTTTTATGCTCCCCATTCCAGGTAAATTCAGCAATACATGAGTCAAATCTTGATTTTCTCCTTGTCCTCAATAACCACTCTAATGACACTCAAATCTTTTGCTCTGTAATGTCACTTTATAGGAAAAATTGGTTGCACACAGACTTTTCCAAATATTTGTATTTGCATGACCTTAAATTACAGAGCCCATATTTTATGCCTGCATTTTCCAGCCTTATTTTAAATCCTGATACGTGCAAATCAATTAATCCTTGAATATTTCTCAAGTTACTTCAAAAGTACAAGACAAAATGAAGAAATTCTAATCTCACTTGAATTTGCCACAAATAGCCACCTTGCCTCTAGAACTGGAGAAAAAACTCTGATTTTCACACATTTACCTGTTGGACTTGCCATGTTTTAATGATCAGTATGAAGTATTTTTACCAGGGGGAAAAATCAATTAATTTCCCTTAGCAAAATTTTCAGAATATTAAGCTCGGAGTGATTTTCAGAATATTAAGCTCAGAGTGCACTTCATTCTCATTGACTGGCTCCCACACAACCATAAACAGTTTGTTTTCCTCTTGAAAGACATCATCATTACTTTAAGCCACCAGTTAAATTACTTTATTTTATTACAGTTTCTGTTTGAGGAAAACAACTCTTTCCTGCAATCTATGGGAAAATCACTGCTGTTTTATATTCTGAAAGTCTGAAGAGAGGCTGTAAATAGCAGAAATATATTATGAATATTTTCAAGTGAGAAAGGTACTAGAAACCAGTCTGCTCCCCATTTCAAAACTAAAACCAGGTTTGTACCTTGAATGCCAATACAAAATAAATACTAAAATTTAGAAATAAGTAATTTTATGAGGTTTGAGTGTAAAAATAAACATTACCTTGAACCTTGAAGCCATCTATCCCATTTTCTGTTTAGAAAATTAGTTCCTTTAAGCAGGTAATTTTTTCTACTAACTAGTCTACCTCTCTCACAAGGTAGACAGTCATACTTTTTGATAAGGACTCTACATTTTTAGGAAGAATTTAGTAATAGATATCCTACTACCTTATGGTCCAGTATTTCAGTGTCTATATTAGAATGTGATTTCCAATACCAACATGGAAAAATGTGCTACAATATAAACCCATATCCTACATAAACCATATCCTGTATTTACCAACATATCCTGCCCACATTCATCATGGACTGCCCTTGTTTCCAACAACTTTTCATGTGCTGAAAACTTTTGTTGTTCCCCCACTTCCATACCTCATTCTTCTTTTCTTTTCAATGTCACTTGTTTCAGTTCTTTCTGAAATGCCAGTTTTTTCTAGACCTTCTTTCTCCTCATTGCCAAGATATGTAGTAGCTCATTTTTGAAGTTGAATTTCAAATAACATTGAAACCCTCAGAAAACCAAAGCAAAATATAACACTGCATACAAGATCAAACAATGTGCCTTTTGTTCTGAAATTACTTTCTCAAAATTGGTTTTAGTAGAAAGAAAATGAGAGAAAATTTTATTTTTACACCAGTATTCTTTTTCTTTTTGATTTTGTATTTAAAAGGATTAGCTGGAAGATCATAACACATTGCATGCATTCATAATTTTTGTCTTTCCAAATGAAGACGTTTTACACAAACTCAAAGGTTAAAATGCAAACTCTTCCAATAACCTCAAAGTCCTCATTTTTTAACAGATACATAATCTGCCCTTAGGAAATAACTTACTAATAAAAAATTGTTTTGCCAAGATTGCCATATACACATTTAAAAACTACTTGTGAAAATGTCAGTCTATATTCTGCATTGCTTTGTGAGATTCAGTGTGAAGTGACTCCCAAATTATTCTAGTAACACAGCCATTATTTTGTTTTTCAGATGGTTCTGTCTATACTTAACATTATGATTTTTCATCCAGCTTTTCTTTGTTTGGTTTCCATCTACTTTTTCCATTTGAAGCTTCTGTATTAAACACAGTACTGTGTCTTACAAGGATGTAAGACATACCACTACTTTAATCACACTTGCTTAAATTCACATCTGAACAATGCATTCCAGATACCCATATTTCTACATATTTGTAATTTAGATCAGGAATTTCAGACAGAGAGAAATAAACAATAAATACTATAGCAAGAAGCGAAGATAGAAAAATGTCACTGTATGTGACTCTGAGTGATGATTTTCAACTGTTCATTCTACATTTGAAATGAGACAACATTGATGCATGACAAGGTACAAACAACCATGGCGTGCAACGACGTCTCTGCCATTCCCATGAAAATTACTGTGTGGGTTTCATTAGGAGAGAAAAACTACCCTCTGAAAATACCTTTAAGTATATTGCTGGGTTTCATAAGAGCATTAGTGCTGAGTATCATCCTACAGTGCTTTTTCAGCACTTACAATACATGACTTTTTTAATCTTAAATAGAATGAAGGCCACATACTCTCTATAACTGAATTTTAATGACTAAAATGTCTGTGGAGAGAAAGTAAAAAATAAAAATACTGTTACTCAACTCACCACATCATCAATGAGCATGAAACAACTCAAAAACCAGAGTGTATCATTTAGGCCATACTATCTGAAAAGGCACAGATAGAAAAATTCTATGTCACGTTCAATTGGCATCATGCTTACACTCTAATATTATCAGTTAAGGAAGTCACATCTCTACCTATACAGGACTGAACTCTAAACTATTTTACATTTTTTAGATCTCTTTTAATAATGAATTAATGAAAACAAGTGTATTCTTGTAAACTTTATTGTTCTAGGGTGTTCTGGGAGTTACAAAAAGATTCTGACATGGCCACTTACTGAGTGCTTGACATAAGAAAGAAGGACTACTTCCCAAAAAAGCACAGAGGAAAAGAATTCTGAATATCTTATGTTCTCTGCAATTCTCAAACCCACTAGTTTTTAAACAGTAACTTTTGGTACCTATAATCCTAACCAATAAATTCACTGAAAAATATCAATGTTCATCTCAATGACTTTTTGAATAATGTTTCTAACTAGTAGTTAAAACTTTGTAAATGGCAGCTCATAAATCAAAGGTCAATCAGGGTATTGAGAGCTGTGGTATCCAAAAATACCCCACAACTTTGCGTCCAAGGCTTGCACTTGGATACCCTTCGGTGTCCTACTAAATCCCAAATTTCTTGAACTGCTTGAATGAATTACTTAGCTTTGTTAGGGTTCAGTCCCTTCTTCTGTTGATGGACTTTCAACTGTAAATAAATTCTTTAGAGATTTCTGTTTCTTCAGTTAATGCAGCAATGTTAATATGACAGAGGCTTTTTAACTAAGAAGGAAAGTTTTTCTTCTGCTATTAGAAACCTTATTCTAAGTTTTACATTTTTTTTGCATTTTCTATACAATTAAACTAATTCACTGCACAGTTTTAATGCTGTGTGAGTCATACCTAATTGCAAATGTACACTCACTTTTGGAAGATCCAGTCCAAACACAACGAGACACTTACTTATGTTCATAGCAGCTCTGTTTCATATTGAAAAAGATTTCCACAGAAAATATTCACATTAGCTGCATCTCCACACCAAAAATAGCCCACAAAACACCAACAAACTCACCCACCCTTCTCCCAAAAAAAGCCAAGCCAAAAAACTCCAAACAAAAAAGCCCAACCAACCAAAAAAAAAACAAACCAAACCAAAAAACCCCACAATCCTTAGGAGGATAATTAATAATATCAGTGAAAAGGACTTAGATTCTGAAGTTCTAAAAAAAATTTGTATGAGAATTTGCTAATTCTCTCGTTTTAGGATGATCTGCTTTTTCTTTAATTTGAACACCCGGGTAATGAAGACAACTCTCTGCCAAGTGCTGAAGACAACTGCGTGCTGAACACAGCTTGTGTTTCAGTAACCACACAATACTCCTACTATCAAAGATCCTAATTTATAGGGACAAATAGAGTACAATATACAGTGGTGTAGAAACCCACCAGAAGGCCTAGCAACCATTTACAAACCACTTACATTTTACTTGAGGATTTAAATAGTCTGTAGCTCTTGTGGGAAACGTTGTACAGTGACTCCTTCATCTGCTAAGATAAAGCAGACTTCTTATAGATAAATTAGTAGCAAGCTGTATGTGGAATAATTCCTACATCCAAGTGTACATCAACTAATTACAGTCTAATATGTACTGACCACACCTATTAATTATAATCTAATACTTACTGACCACACCTAGAACACCTTATTAGGCAAGGGATGTTTGTGTCTTTCACAATCACCTCTCTGAAGCTCCACATCAGTCAGGCCTTAATCACCTAACTTTCAGGACATTTTTCTGATCTTGCACGTACATTGTTGTGTATCAGAAGTACTGTGTTTCAACTTCCCTGGAAGTGTGAGTGTGACAAGCATAACCATGAACAAACACCACCTAACTCTCACTGTGGAACTGTAATCTCCACGCAACCTGCAACATTCAACAACTAAGTCAGGAAGCCAAATTTACCATCTTAACGTGAAATAATTTCAGTCTTCAACCCCTTGAAAACCACCCCTAAGTAGACAAAATAAGCAGTGATAAGCTTGAGGGGCAGAAAAATCAAATAAGTTGTTAATAAAATTTTATTATTTTAACTTATTACTTATTAACTAGGTAACTTGAGGCATTTTTGTTTTCTTCTTTAATTAAGAAATATTATGTTCCATACCATGAAGAGATTAATATTTAAAGCAATACTGCTTATGAAAATAATAGGAGAATTGAAACTGCATTGTTTTAAGAAGAGTTTGAGCCAATTTCACTATGAAATTGCTGAAATATTCCAGAGGATCTAAATACTGAATTGACAAATCCAGTTGCCTTCATGAACAGCTACCTGACACATCTTGTCCACTGAAGTTTTCTTTAGTGAATTATGCTGACATGTTTTCTATTTTACTAATTAGCTGATGGACAGCAGGAAAAACAGCAAATAGCAGTGGAAGAGATTCAAGAAATTTCTACATTTACAAAGGCAAAGAAAAACCATCAAAGTCTGGCAAAAGCTGTAATGAAATGTAGCATCAAGACACACATTAAAAGTGAAAGGTATTTTTCCTACTCAGTACTCAAAGAAAAAATGAGTCAGCATTAAAACTCAATTCTTGTTGCTGCATCTGCATGCATAAGAGTGAATATTACTCACTCATCATTAAATACAGATGGACAGACCATCACGAAGTGATTTTGTTAAACTTTGTGAAATGTATCTCAGCAACCATTAACAGTAACTACTAGGAATATTTACTTGGGATCACTGGGTCACAAAGGGCTTCATAAATATAGGGACACGTTCTTGGCGTGATTGAGAAATGAGTTTTGGCCTGGTTGAGGTCTCCCATATGTGCCCTGTAAGCCCAGCTAATAAGGCAGGACAATCATTAAACTTGGACGAATTAATATGACATGAGTAGGAGAATCCACATATGCAGTGACAGAGATGAAAGTAGGTCACATTCTCACAATTTAAATAGAAACAGTCTAGACAGCATTAGCATGAGCCTCGTAAGACTTGTGCTGAAAGCCTCAGCACAAATCTGTAACATCTATTATGACTGACAATAAATATAAGAATAGAACAACTAGGAAAAGTCACAGATATACATAAAATGAGAAAAAAAAACTGCTTTGGCTTTGGCTGGCATTCAATGGATTAAAATGTTTACAGCATACCCAATAAATAGGATAAAAAACCAACCAATATAACAATAATTTTGAGATAATTTCCCTTCAAATGCTGGTGGTTGTAACAAAAAATATATATCTCCCTGTTATTTTACACAACTATTGAAAAGGCTTGTTTCCTCTAAAGCTCTTGGAAGAACACACAAAAGAAGAAAAAAGCCTCAAATAGCCCACCAAAAGAGCTATTGTAAAAAGGAGTAAAGCAGTAATGACATGATGAAGACAAACAATCGAATGCCTAACAGGAAAAACTGAGATAAGAAAAAATGTTCTCAATTTAAATAAATGGAAAAATAATTTTTACACAAAAATAAGAGCTGATTATCATTCAACACTTATACAATATGTGGTCTGACCAGTTCCCAGGTGAAGCTTCTATTCAAAATTTTTTGGTACAGAAGGAAGTTTTTCTGTGTTGTGCACATCTGCCTACCATGAAATGGAATGATACAACAACCAAATAACTTTCAAAGTCATGGATATTTTGCAACATGTTGTAACGAGAGCATATTTTTGCAGTAATAAGCAGGTTATCTTTTTAGTGCTTGCTTACCTGTGTCCCAGTAGTAGAAGTACTTACTTATAAAAAAGTTTTCAAACTGTAGTACCTTCCACAAGAAAAGGTGTTAATCTTCATTGTATGGTCACGTTGCCATTTTGGGTAGTTATAGTCCACCAAAAACCTGTACTGGGCTGCCCCAACTTTTTTTTTTTTTCCCTCACTCTGACATTTTTTATAAAACAAATAAGATAGAGTGTAATTGTTAATATTTACATTTATCAGAATTTGTCCTTGATTATTACATCTTCAAGAAACATAAGTCTGTGTACCTTATTTATATTAGGTGAGTACAGAAGTACCACAGGAATCAAATCTTTAGCATGTAAGCAAAAGAATATATTGGGATCATACAGCATTGTGCAATTTAATCCAAAGCCACACATATTTCAAATACATTTTAAGCAAACCCACCTTAAATTGATATATATATGAAAAAGTATTCATTTACCCACCAATTAAATTCTATAATTTCTTTAAGCGTAAAATAGACGAATTTTCCTTTCATTCCCAAACAAATATGGTTATGCTGTTTTCAAAGAGGTAGAAGTCCCTTTGTAACACAGTTAAGAAAACAAAATTTTTTCTAAAATGGCAAAGGGAAATATTTCAGTCTAGAAACAAGGTAAATGTTTCTGCTTTAATGTTTGTTTTTTTTCTGAGAACTACCATTAGAAAGGTAACAGTAATACAAGATATTGCCTGGGGTTTTTTCCAGTGTTCAAATTGTTTCTTATTAGAAACCTGTTCAGCGTATTTAGCCAAGTACATGTATGTATACCAGCTTTTATTACTGCTTTTAACTATCTTTTCAAGGCATATGCATAGTTTTGGTTTCCACAACTACAAGTGTTGAAGCAGCCAAGACTCAAATGTGAAAAAAAAATGATGCCATGAATCTTGTGTCTTGAAGATCTCAAGATGAAACACAGAAACAGGTAATGTCTTCAAGCTCTCCTTGGGCTCAGGAGAGCCCAAATTCCTTGGAGAGTTCTGAGGAGTAGACTGACTTTATTATACACATCAGTATCAAATGTTACACAAGTTGAAAGGCATCTGCCTTGGACATATCTTTATATGATTCTTAGTCATGGATTTAAACCAAGATTCTCCCAGGGAGATTAAACAGCTTAACAGACAGATGCTGCAGAGCAGTATTTGGCATGTGTAGAGCTGATAAAGTTACCGACTCTAAAGTGAACAGAAGAGACTGCAAATGTTCCCAATCCTTACAATCAAAACAGCAGAATGTATAGGTAAAAAACTTTTAGCTGAGTACTGTGTGGATTAAAGCAGAAGTAAATACCAACTGGTACATGGACATTTAGACCATATAGGTTATCTTGATATACAGCTATTCCACTTCCAATAATTCCAAGTTATACCAGAGTAGACAGAAAATTAGGCTTCTGCATTTAGGAAGAGTTCTTACTTCCTGTTCTGAAAGTCCTGAGAACTCTCTAAATGGGCCAGTAACAAAGCTTTCCAATTTTACTGGAAAGTATTCTAAGTATATAGGAAGTTGATTCATCATAGACTGCCATGATTCAAGCAGCACCATAAGGATGGCCCAGATTGTTACTGGTGTCAATAATTTTTTTTCAAAATTATAACATTTAATGTAAAATATTCTATTTTTATGAATTCTAATTAATATTCTAATCTAGAGAATAATAATGCTTCAGAGAGAAGGATCTTCCCAGATTTCCAGGGTCAGTGGCTGCATGACATAATCAGAGAGATTATTTCTCAGACACTGCTACATTAATTTTGCAGGTAACATAAAACTATTTTGGTTTTCATTGCAAAGTAACTTTCCAGATGCATCTTGGCTATGGATAAGTGACATGAATAATGTCCTGGTTTCCTTCATCAAAACACCTCATTTTGTACCCAACACTGCTGACTGTAAAAATCCATCCTTCTTCATTTTCAGGAGCAGAAAATTTCAGCAAAACAAGGCCAACTATATATTCAAAATTTCAAATGTCAGCATTTGAAAAACCTCACCTGTAGTATCTGGTAAATAGTGCTGATTATTCTCAGTTCAGCAGTGCAGAATTTAATTAAAAACAAATCCAGAAAAATTACTCCTGGAACACTCCCAATACCTTTAACAAAATTTCAGGGAGGTGAAAGCTGCCTGCAGACAAAGACCTATATGTTATTTTATTATTTTCTTACAAAGCAGCTGCAGCAAACAGGATGGCACTCACTCTTCCCCTCAGAATTACAACACCACTAGTACTTTTTTCCCAAGCAATTTACAGTAGGGACTGGCAGGCCAACAAATATGGTTTCATAGATGAGGGTATAATTTATGCACTGCTGTAGTGACAACACTATAGAAAACCCTCTACTATTAAGCCAGTGGGAGGAAACACTCCATCTATCCCAGCCAGAAGACAGCATTCTTTATTGTCTATATGAAATAGATTAGCATGTTTCTCTTACCTCTCACGGAAAAGATGCCAATATCATAGACTACATCAAGTTTAGAGCAATGGCCAGCTTTTTTTGCAGCAAGGCACAGACTGTGATGCCCGTAGAGAAAAAGGTTATGGTTCAACTCCTAGAAGCAACGCCTCTGGAGACCTCTTACAGGGTTTACTGAATGTCAGAAGGTTTTGCTGTTCCTGTCTGCTAGACTTGTGCTGCAGATAGACAGCAGGATTTCAGCATACAGTTTGCCTCTTTCCATCAGCCTCTAAATTCTATTAAAAGTGCCTATGGCACTCCTCTGCTAGGAAACATTTAGCACTGTCACAGACACTCATTCCGAGAAGTCATTTCAAGGCACCCAGAGTGCTTTTTAAAACCTCTGCTGTGCATGCATGAGCACCAGTGTCTACAAGTACCTGCACACAGACACTATCCAAAAAAAGTTACTAATGACCTCCATACACTAACCTAGAGGTGACAACAGAAATGAAGCCATGCCCTCAGCTATTTTGGTTACAGTTCTTCTGGCCATGTTCACATTTTACACAACACACTTTTCCTCCTAAGTTTGTTTTTTCCCCTATATATGCACTATGGTACAAGAGAAGGGAGCAGTCATATGTTCTACTCTGGCAGTTACATACAACTAAACCCTATCTGATATGCTATTTCAGCTCCTAAGACTCATCTTGTCACTTTGTCTTGCTGACATATAAGCAAGTCCATGGTCATACCAAAACGAACAAAATCCATGGATTTTGTGATACAGTAAAGACCTCCAATCACTGGCGTGTAACAGTGCCATTCTGCTTGCCCCATACCGCCATTATTTACCCACAAGAAAAGCAGCATTTTAGGTCATCTACAGATTGTCCAAACAAGTGAACTACAAGTTTTCTGAGTCAGAGCAAGGCAACGAGACTAAAGGTTTGAAATTTATGTAAAGCTCAAATCTTTACACTGAGAATATATATGTGTGTATATAGATATATTTATATTTAAAAAACACACATGAGATTCCAATGAGATACAAATTATCTTTTGCTGAATATTGTTGTCATTACCCCATATTATTTTTATGCGAAAATAGTGACTTCATTTTCTTTCCTAAATTGAATAGAAACAATATCTTTCCAGAAGGTCCACTAAGTAGTTATCTGTCAGAGCTCCACATTGAGATGATAGTAGTAAAATTGCAATTCTGATGTGTATGTGGAAGCCTTACAAGATTTATCCATATTCTACCTTTATTTCCACTCAGAAAACTTCATAGGGACTAAAGAGTCTTCACAATTTTCACACTGAAATTATTATTTTAATTGGCAACAGAAGTTACAATTTAGCCTTTAATTAAAGGCAAAGAAAATCCAAAAAACCACCATAAACATTTCATCCCTCAAAACTTAATCAAGAAGTAAAGCCAGAGTGGGACTGAGGAGTAGATGTGAAAAATATAAGCATTCATTTAGTTAACCCATTTGAAGGTGTTTTCCTGGTTTCATTCATACCCACCAGTCAGGTTGGAAGTTAAATTACTACCTGCTGGTGACTGTTTAGTAATTTACATCAAAATAGGTGGAGATCTCAACGTCATGATTTCCAAATTGTTTTGAGAGGTGTCTGCCATTTAGACAATTCAGGAAAGAAGCCAGTGACAGGAATTCCTTCTGACTCAGTTATATCAGCAAAGAAGGACGTTTTCTTCAGTTTGTAGTTTTCCACTCCAGTAGGTTTTAAAATATCTCCTGTGATTCATACAAAGAAAAAGGGCATAGAGAAGAACAATAATGCAAGACGCAGAAATGGTTGAAACCACTGAGACTGTTGGAAGGGAAAATAGTAGTACTTTTTCTTTTTTCATCTTCCTCTTTTTCTTTTCTATTTTTCTTTCAAGAAGTATGTTTTTATGATTGGAGTGGAATTTAATAAGGTTATAATAGAAAACTCTGACTAACTGCTGTATTCAAATACCATACTGAAAATCTCACAGAATTACCCTATCAGACAAACATCCTCCAACTATTTTTCTGTAATGGCTAGCTGCACAATTCATATTTATATGTATGATTGAGAGGATTAAGAAGATAAATGCAGTTTCAGACTATGAGAGCATTCTAGTCAATAGATTGATTTTACATAGAAGACAAATTTGTTCCCAAGTGAAAAATGTTTATATCTTGCATTAGTTTTAAGTCAATTACATTATGTCTCTTAGAAAAAAACCCACACTGGTAATGAAGTTTATTAGGTAGAGACAAGTTTTAAAAGATAACCCACTTTTTGCAGTGTTTCTAATTAGTCTATCCTTCTTACATGATCTTAAAAGCAAGAGGTTCAAGTAAACGAAATCTACTGTATTTACAAGTTCAAGAGGAATCCCAGCAGTCCTCGATCCTTTCATGTGTAATCACTGCTTGTGGAAGCAACTACTGAGGGCTGTGGCTATGCTGAAGGCACCTGGCTGTGTTCCTAACTGCACTCAGATGAAATGAGGCAGAGATGAGAATTACTGAAAGTGAAACCTCTACTATGTTCTTCCCGAGTGTTATTTTGCTTTCTCTCATAAATCAAAGCTAAAAAGCTTCTCTGATTTCTCAGTGGTTGCCAATAGAAACTATTAGCCACTCATACCAGGTGGGAGGCCAATATGTAATAGGATGTAACCAAGAATACTATTTTCCTAGAAATAAACTGACATCTAGAAGAGAAAAAATAATTTCTTCCTGCTCCAAACACTCCTTCTAATATAACTTCATGAAATAAGGATGGGGGCAAACTTTTAGACCCAGGGCCTGAGATAGCCAATATTCCTGCCCCACTACAATTATGCAGGAGGTTCACATTAGAGCTCCAGTAGTTTTTAGTGACAGCACAGACACCCACACACATGTCCAGGGAATGTGGGCCTAAAGAAAAGAGGAATCAGTTAACTCATTTAAATCAACCCCTTTGTGCTCCCCACTCAGCTCCTGAACACTGCCAGCCACAGAGCTGAGAGACAGTCTGCTGTTCAGGCTTCACAACTGCCTGACCTTTCCTCTAAGCATATTAGCCTACAGCAGATCCAGCCTCAGCAGCCCTTTGGGGCCATGGACTTTGCTGAGTTTTATCTGGCAATCAGTGTTCTGAGCCCCAGGCAAATCCTTCAGTGTTGCTCTTCTTATCACAAAGTAATTACCTGGCCTTTCTTATGGCCAGTTTGCATTCATGGGTTGGACTCACTGAAAAGGTTACAGAGTCAAAAAAATAAAATTAGAACTTCTTTTCAGTCAGTTTTCCCGACTTCATACCAGATGGAGTCAGCAACTTGAGAAGTCTGACAGGCAACTTGACTGAGTCTATCAGATGGTCAACTGATATCTTTCATGTTTGCCAAAACATTTAGGGATAAAAAACAGAAGCATATTCTATTGACATTAAAAGATGTAGACTAGAGACAGATTTCTGAAATGACACAGTAAACCACTCTGGAGTGGGAGGATTTTTTGCATAAGAATTACAGACATTCTCTCTAAAGCAGAGTGACTGTTGTCTACGAACATTAAACTGTTTCATGTGGCGTTTTAGTCAGGGCAAGTACTTTGTGAAACAAAAGAAGACATTTCTCTGAGGAGCTGATTTATTTGCTTTCCAAAAGACAGTATTTAATTACTTAGCTAGAGAAGCATGGGCTAAGTCCTGGAATATCTGTATACTATGCTTTGTCTTGTTCCAAGCATACTTTTGTTCATAGCAAGCTGGACAAACACTGAAATCTGTGACATTTGCAGATCACAACTGGATTGATTTCAAATAGGTTCATATTCCTGGACTACCTAAATTTATTCATTTGAAACGCTGTCGTTCCCCATGCAGATCCAATAGGATCTTTCAGCAGCTTTTCATTGAGGGCCAACCTTTCCTCTTACTAGAGTAGAAGCTTGGAAAGAAGATATACTAAGCTAAATACTGCCAATTATTTTTTTTTTAAATTATAAATTATATTGCAACTCTCTAACATTTCCAGATAATACAATATGAAGCTACATAGTAAAGATGATAAATACTACATTGGGTGCATTGATATTTATCCCATTTCACATAAAATGGATTTAAATTTGAAAATCAAAGGCAATCCTCCCTGCCCATCTGTTATATAGATCTCAAATTCTAAGATGTAAAAGAAGATCAAAACTTCATCTTTTGTTCTTAGAAAAAAAACCCCTTCACATTACTTGTGAAGGACCTTTTCTGAAAATGTTACTTTGGTTAAAGTTATAGTAATTCCTACTAGTGGATGAAGACAATGTGCAAATAATTAAAGAAATACTATGCATTTCATCTCCGCCCATGTATTTTTTGTATCAAGAATTAGTCAATATTACTTATATAGTGTTTTAATTTCCATTTTTTATAACAGGCTCTGTGTTACCTTAATAGTCTGATTAAGATTTAAAATTGTGTAACACTACTTGTTATATTTATGACTCAGGGAAGCAGATTTACTTCTGAAAGCAACAGCTCTCAAGAAAAAAGCATTTAAAAATACACACTTGCTTTTTTTAATTCCTCCATCATTACATGTAGCCCATATGTTGCAATTCACACACAGACTCTGTGTATATGTACATATATATATATTCACTATATATTGTGATGCATATAGTGTTGCCAGCATAATACATCTTCCATTTATGCAAAAAGTAGCAGATATGACTACTTATTTTAGCACACTAATATCAAAGTATATCACTCTCAGATTTTCCCACTTAAGCAAATTTTTTTAATAAGCTAATTCGATATCATATTTTTATACATCAAGCCATAGTTCTCTTCCCCCTCCTCTGTAATATGTACTTTTTTGGACAAATTTATGGAGATTTAATACTGTATCTGTGCTATATAAGTAAATAATTTTAATTTGGCCATCTGCCCTGGAAAATGCTTCCATATAATACATCTCCAAGGCCATACTCAGGCTTGCACTCAGAGGCATCAGGGAGGATATCTAATGAAAGTTTATGAGGGCAGCAGATGTTCATTCCTGCTGTTTGATGTTGGTGAGATCTGGAACTTTACCACGAAGAAATTCCAAGAATAGAAGAAGCCACAAGAGCAACGTGCAAGCTTCCTGCAAACACACTACTAATCAGATCAGTATTAAAACTGGAAGGAATTAATGTGCAGGCAGTTCCAGGAGCTTCTTTAGTAGTTTAGTCCTCTGGTATATTCCCTTCTCTTACTTGTAAACAGAACTCGGAACTCACCATCGGTCATGCCTATTTTAGGAAAGCTGTGTAAGGCTTTGGAGGCTTTGAGGTCTCAATATAATCAGAGCCTTCTTACCATGAAGTATCTCCAGCTAGAACACAGGAATTTATTTAACTGTTTATGCCTGTTGGACCTAAAATTTACTGAGGAGAATGGTTGTTTCATTCATATAAAGTGTTTTTTAAAAATTTAAAATTACACATATCTCTTAATCACAGATTCAATACGTGATACCAGAAAATTTTGTGTCTGTTTTTTAGCAATGAAACAGCATAAAATAATTCAAGAGATTAAAATATTTATAAGCGTAAACTTTGTTTTCCATAGTGTAGGTGGCACTCACAGACTTAAAACTAATTGGTTTTCAATGGGTTTCTGGTTTCTACTTATGTAATTAATTTATGATTATGAGAATTAGGTTCCTAAGTCATCTAACAACTGTTAACAAATTTCTATTAATGAATAATTAAATTCACAAATATTAAATGAACAATTACGTGACAGATACACCAAGGGATGAAAAATTATTACCAAGGATTGCATTTGTCTGTTGATACACTTCCATTCAGGTCTCTGAACCATCACATTCATACAAAATATTCCCAAGTATTACCCTTTCTAGCACTAAATATGAACTTATCATATGAACATAATTTAAGACTATCTACTATTGACCTTAGTGTTAGGGCTTTTCCTTTGGAGTGGAGAAAGAAGAAACAGGTAGGGCAGTTTCGATGAAGGAAACTAGACATTTAACATCTACTAAGATCCATATAGATCAAAATATACAGCAAGAGCCGCTATCAATAGGTAAAATATTTTAGTCACTAGATTTTTACCACATGCATAAAAAATCTCATTGGTTTCCATTACACAAGTGACTGTAACCCAAGAGGAAAGACAAATGGAAAAAAGACTTTCACACACTTCACTGGGATTTAGATGAAGGTTTTAGTGACCAACAGATCAGAGAAAGAACAGAATTCATTATGCTAAAAATTCAGGCTCTTGAAACAATTATCCAATGTGAAAATATATTCACACAGTATTCTCAAAACTTCCTTTTCCATAGGTCACTTCAAAGGACATGTACATACATACATTTTAAAAGGTTACATTCATTGGAAAACACAGAAGAGAGAGAAAAATTTCCTAACTATATTTTTCTAAGGAAACACAGAGCTTCCTCCACAACCCAAAGCATTCAGTTGGAATATCTTTCTATACAAAGAGCAAATGAAAGGCACAGCAGAAGAAAATTATTCATGGCATTCCTAAAGGTGACAATAATAATTACAGAAGTTAAAATTCCCTTGCTTTTACATATTCCCCCTTCTATGCATTTACATCTTATTTTCAAGATAATTTGGTTTCTAGTAAAATACTTCCAGTATTTTCAAGTTTTCATTTTTGTTGTGTTATGACCTATTGTGGGCAATGCAGCAGTAAAACAAAGTGAACAACCAACCTCCAGATAGATACGTGCAAAATCAACCTCATTTCCATGAGATGAAAAAGAGATTTAATCTACAAACCAACCATGATCCTTTCTTAAATATATTTTTACCTCAAAAGAGAAATTTAATCAAAATTAACTTCACTTCTTTTTGTCTTAGAAATTTTCCACCGTATTTGAGCTGTTATGTTTAGTGTTTTGTACAGCATGATCAGATGACCAAATCACTGCAGACCAGAAATGTTCTTTCCCGTGCCCAGAATTCCCTAATTAGCCAATTTGAAATGCATTTATTTTTTTTTAATGAAAGATAAAGATTGCCATATTATTAAAAATAAAACCTCCCCAAAACACTGTTTTATCTGTTATAGTTCTTGTCTCTCTGCTCCCCTTAACTTTATCCAGCAATGCATTTTCTGAAAACTGTTTTGCTGGGTTGTGTGAAATAACAGGGGTACAGACACTGTTAACCAGTCATGCCTCGTAATTTTTCTTTATGAATTATATTCTGATTCCCTGCCCTGACTTTATTAGAATCCAAATGGACAGAAACAGCCTTATTGCCATAATTAAGTATTACTGGCTAGATAAATGCAATACTGATAGTGAAAAACTAACTAAACCAAAAAAATCACCCTTGTAATTCATACATTCAAGCCTTAGTCTTTCAGTCTTCTAGGTAAATCCCCACAGCTTGTTGGTAAAATCTCCAAATCAACCCATTTGAAATTTTATCTGAGAAATGCTATAATGCAACAGAATTACCTTTTGGCTAAACCACTACTGAACTTCTGCTAAACCACAGCATCAAAATACCATCTTCCAGGAGAAACCACGTGTCTGTGCTCTGGCATTTAGTGACTACGAGTATAAGTCAAATGAATAGATGGGTTAGATAAAACTATGTTAAGGATAAATTAAGTATTGATAAACTCGATAAAACATGATATTACTCTCATGTGCCACAACACAGAATGACATATGGCAGAACCAAATGTCAATTTAAAATGCTGTAATGTGCTACAGACTTGAATCAGTGCAGTGATATGACAAGAATCCTAAATAACAAAATAAAAAACTGTAAGACTAGCAAAAACTTTCAGCTCTTAGTTCTAGTTTAGCCAAATATAAGACTGCAGGGAAAAAAAAAAGCCCACAACACACCAAAACCAAACCCACAACCCAGTTAATGGGATTACTATTTTTTGGTTAATCCTTATATCAATAAAAAGACTTCTATATTTAAATAGTTGAACACTTCCTAGGAATGGGGTTTAGGAAAAATTTCAAAGGAAGATTAGTAACAAACATTTAAATTGTTGATTTCACAGTTAAGATCAGTGTCACTGATTCACTCAGGAAGACCAGTCCTCAAGGAATCTCATGTATGAATGTACATATAAAGAATAAGAGAAGTTTTCTGCTTTGGATACTATACAAGAATTAGAACACATTATTAAGATTTTAAAATCCTGTATCCATAGTACTGTCTTGGTCCATTTACAAATCCTATTTCCTAATCCACTTGATGTTTGTATACTGACAACTACAACAGTCCTTTAGTCCTTTAAGGAGATTTATTCTACAAACCAACCATGATCCTTTCTTAAATATATTTTTACCTCAAAAGAGAAATTTAATCAAAATTAACTTCATACTTTTTGAATTATGTGTAGAATTTCTCTCCTTCTAGCAGAAAAATAAGACTTATCAAAAACATGGTAGAAGCAGATATGACGTATGGTTAACAGAGTAACACAACCATTTCATAAATCATATGCTGCAGTTGTCATGCACATTTTCACTTTCACGAGAACAGAGCTATACCTTCTACCAAAATCTAAAATCTTCACAAATTGTCAGGGTTTGACAAGGGACTCATCTAGGAAAGCATCAAAAAAAGAAAAAAAAAAAAAAAGTTTCGTATAAATACTTGGAAACTGGATCTCAGTTGAAACACTGAGAAATGAAGGCATCTTCACTACAGAGATAGTATGAGCTTCCATTTCACACAGTACAAAGAGCAAGTAGCTGAAAATGTATATTCAAAAGAAATCAAAATAAAAAGTAAAATAATTAATAAGCTTGACTTCTAAAGGAAAAAAAAAGTGGTGGTTAGTATATGTAATGGTAACTAAACTGGCTGCCCTGGAGACTGATATAATTTTCTTTAGCCAGAATAGTGTCTCACAAGCTTTCTAATGAACTAAAACATGTAAGAACCATTTAAAGAGATGACAGGACATTAACTAATTTAAAAGCTCCTGAAAAGCCTGTTAAGAAGAACACTATATGAACAGAATTTTTATTGGAGCTATAACAGATACATACCAGATCTTTCACGCTAGTTCCTCTATTTTACACAGTTCTCCCAACAATCACTTACAACCACTTGCAAGCATTTCACTGCATGACACCAGAGACTGTTCCAGGCTCTAAATTATAGAATGGGACACAAAAATCACCCAACCAACAAGATCCTTACTACTCTGATAGTGGGTAAAAATTCCTCACTAACCTCAGTCACTAACTAATGATTGTTATAGTCCTGACACAATTGATCACAAATTTATAACTATCACAGTCCATACTTTTTCCATATATTTTAGCCCAGCCATTTTTTAAAATTCAAAGAAAGGAAATGACAGTAGTTACTGTGTTCCTCCCACTTAAGACATAAGATTGAAAAGCATGTCTGTAGGGATATAATATTTATAATTTATGCTTAGGACCAAATAAATATAATGAAGACACTCAAATAGACAACAATCACATCTTCTCAAGGATACCAGCAGATTAAACTTTCATCAACTTAATATGTCCTTAGAAGACAGGAAGAAATTAAAAACTATAACCAGAAAAAGGCTCAGACATGTTTTTTTAGATAAGAGAATCAGTTTCTGTGAGATTTCACATGACCTACCTGTCAGGCAAGGGATCCTGTGAAGTCTAGATGAGGTTTTAAGAATGGGCTAGATGTCAGGAATTAGCTACTATCTTTGTCCTGTTTTTGAAGACAGAGGTAGCCTAGTTGTCCTGTTTAGATCTCTTTCAATAGAGCCCCATTCACCCTGGACAGTTGCTACACAACTCAGAGTAGGTTTCCTTGCTGTATGACACAGCAGAAACCTATTTGGTAGGAGTCATTATCTTTTAAAATACTGATTTAAGAAAAACTATGAAGTAGCTAAGAGAAGGCATTATTCTAAATCAGCAGAAATGAAGATCCTGGATATTCACAACTGAGTTTCAAAACTTAGGTAAAAATAATATTACACACAGTCAATTTTGGCTACAAGATATGAAAAGTAAATGTACTGGCCATTACCTAGTATACTACTTCTAGCCATGCATAGTGATGGCACAGCAGAAAATAAAAAGTTTCACATCCTATTTAACTAACAATATGCAGCCTTGTTCCACAGCCTTGATGTGAATTTACACTATAGGCATTAGAGCTAATTGAGTAAGATTCCGAGCAAAAGAAGTGAATTTCTTCTTCTTCTTTTATATGGGATTCACCTGAAGCTTCAGTTCCAGTTGTCATATGTTAATGTAAATATTAAATTAACATTTCTACAGTAACAAAACAGCAAATCCTCTTAAACATATTTCCAAAATCTTTGATGTTATAGTGAAAATAATTGACCTAGAAAAGAAGCAGCATGAGAGACATTATTACTTCTAGCTGAACAACAGACTGAGTTAGAGACAAGCAAATGTAGACAACCTACCAGCTATGTATCTCTTTCTTTTTAAATGGCAGTACAAAAGAACGGATGGGTTCAAAATAGATATTGGACAACTAGAACACAGAAAAACATGGAGATCTGCTACCAGCCATCTGGAATCAGTTTCTTCTTAACTTGCCTGAGTATCATGTTTTAAGAATTCAAGCTGCAAACACATTGAAGTAACCCAAAAATCATTTAACAACTTGACATACAAAGAGAGAAAGAGCTGAGGCAGGAGAAATGTATGTGGCTCCCAGGAGGATAATCCACCTGAGTTATAACATTTCCAAATGTGCTGCATAATGTAAGTATTAATAGGACACAGGTGCCTTTGCTGTTGCATAGAAACAGGTGCACTGAGGCGAATCAAGTTATTTTTAATAAAGTAATTTCCATTTTAGACAACATAAGGTGGAGATTCTAGAAACAGCTTCCAAATTCTGAAGTGCCTGTTGCTGCTCACTAACACACATGAGTCTCCATGCTTTGCGAAAATACATTATACCATGTTGGATTAAACATCAGAACTGGGGAGAGGATAAAACCTTGGTCCCAAAATTAGTCCAGAAAACACTACTATTCAAGCATATCTACCAAGATAAAGGTCTAAAAGAGCAAAGAAATATGCCACTGGAAGTTTAAGTGGCACGCAGATTAACCAAATTGAACCAATGTCATAAACAGGAAGAGGAAATAAAAAGATAATTAGATATGCTATAATAGTATCCTTAGCTTGCACTGTAGCTTAAATTCTAAATAATTTTGTAAAAAGCAATATGCTACCTTTACTGCAGACTGCTGTAATAATATTGCAATACAGTCTCAGGCTCTGATTGTAAAAAAATGGTAGAGCAGGATTAGCTGTACTTGAATAGAAACATCACCAAAAAAATGGGGTATTTCTGAACACAGTGTCAGCAACATACTAGCCAGGTTGGAATCCTTTTCTCGGAGAAGCAATCTAAGCCAGCATCTAAGCTTGGCATGTAAAACCTCTGATGAATACAACCCTTTCATCTCAGGTTCATCACTAGCCACATGGAGTTACTGAAATGGCATGCCTTTGGAGAAAAGCTCGCTATCATTTGTTCTAGAGTCTTCAGAACTAATCACAGTCTGAGGAAGTTACCTACATTTGCAGCAGATTCTTCTCTGTTTCCTCATTTTAACTATTCTGAAACATCGTTCAGTGTTAAGGAGCAGCTGTAGTATTCCAACACAGAAATAGTTCATTTAACTGCTAAGCACATGATAAATAGTTTCAATTATTTGCAGTCCAAAGGGGCAATGTTTTATGCTGATTAAAGATTTGGTACCTTAAAGTCAGAAGTATTTGCCCTAATAGCATTTTTGCTGCAGAATATAACTACCTTCTTGTACTAGATTTGTTCCATAAAATCCAATTGCTGGGATATGCCTCCCTATTTCTGCAGGATCCAGCAGCATCCCCATTTCAGCTCCAGTATATCTCTGGTACAAATGCATGCAAAGTTTTTTAGGAGACTCTGAAGGTAAAAGATTCCATAAAAGAAATTGCAGCCACAGTCTATAAAACAGTATAGCCTACAGATAAAGGAGAAATGGAGATGAAAATAAGGATACAGATGGGTAATTAAAATTGTATTTATTATTAGATTATTACAAAGCAAGACCTGCATTAACCCTGACCATAGGGGGAGAAATGTAAGAGTGCTGAAAAGCATGAGAACCTTCCAGTATATAGTGAAACACCAGATGTAACCTACATCATGCAGTTAAATACTGAACGTGGCTTTCAGAACAAGCGTTAAGAAACAGAAGACTTAGGAGATGGCAAATTTCAGGGTAATTTCTCATTTTCTGATTGAAAAAATCCATATTTGTGAAAAAAAAGAAATCAGCTAACACGGTTTTTCTTAGTTAATAATTATTAAAATAATTTGAAAAGGTAGCTTTAAGAGAACGACAATGGCCTAATCCTCAAGATCCTCAAGATGGGAATCCTGATAATTATATGAGACCTTCATTTTTCCATGTATCAACAGCTTGTTATGATTTCTGGAAACTTTATGCAAAGGTTTCTTACTTCAGATAATGTATCTTTCTTGCAATGAATTGACAATTTCACATTAAACAAACTGAGAGACTCATTTATGTTTCTATGTCTGCTACTGACTTCCTGTGTAATTTTGAATTTAATTTCACTCTACATTTTCCCCTCTGTTTTGAGAATGCTACGATACTACAATAATGAAGACCACGAAACATACTAGACGTGTATTTCAGCCTTCCTTAGCAATAGAAAACATGTAGCTTTTTTCTCCTTGGGAAGATAATAATGGATGTGCAGCCCTAACGTCCTGAGAAGAAATGTTTTTATGGGACAGTGTATCTTGATTTAATACATATCTCTAGTATAAAAATAAATTTCAGGGCCGTTAGGTGAAAGCTTGTAGCTTTCTTTAGTTCAAAACTCGTATTCCAAAATTGTTAGAGTATTATATATTAAAAAATTATTTAAATATGTGTGTATGTATACAGAGTCTACGTAAATAATTCTCATACACAGAAAAGACTTTTGTAAGAAGTACATTCTCAAATTACATCCATCACACATTTGTGTATCATGTGCACCTAGCAATGTATGTCCTGATGGGATTAAGGTCTTGAGATCACTGAGGTTAATTTGTTGATATTCTTAAAAAAAGATTGTTAATGTTAAAACATTTTAACCAAGATCGATCTAACTTCTTAATTCCATCAGTTTTTATAAATTTATCACTAGCCCTTAGCTTAATTCTATTCTGCACTCATCAGCAAGATCTCTAAAACTGCTTCTCCAACATTCCTTAAGACATTTTTTTCATTTCCTGTAAACACAATATGAAGAAAGGTATTTATACACTCTCTAAGGAAGGACTACAAAACGAAATTAAGAGTTTCATAAAGCGCAATTGACTGAATGTTGAAAAGTGCAAACTGAGTCAAAAAAAAATCTAAATATTCCCAGAGTTAACTACTTTTCCTTCTACTTCAGGAATTTACAGTTTTCAGCTTTACTTTGCTTTCTCAAAAACTGAATAATAAAATCAGGACAATAAATGGATCCAGTTAATTATAAAAAATATTGTTCTTCCAACAAAAAGACCAAGATAAGTGTTTTGTATACTTTTCCATTTGCTTAACTCAGCCTGAACTGAATGAAATCTTTTAGCATGTTGCCTGAATGGATGTTATTTTAAAGCACTAAGAGCGCCTACACCCTCAGAGATCCTGGTGTTAGAAAAAGCAGGTTTAAAGAAGGGCAAAGGCCATTCTCTTGCTCATTATCATTCTCAGATGCAAGCCTGTTGCTCAGTAGGGTAGCATTCATAGGAACTACACTCAGCAGTGTCAGCTCTTTGACAGATGGCTCCCTCCCTTCAAGAAGAGCAGGCTTTTTGGGAAAGACTTTTCTCCTCATTTCTTCTGCCTACAACAGAAACAGATGAAGGCGCCCCTCCAAACACAAGGGAGGACTTGAACCTTGGTCTTTGAAATATTTTTATCCACTGTATATGAGACTCTGAACAATTTTTTGGCACAGCGAGCAAGATAAACCATAGATTTATACATTTCTTTAGGCCAGAGCAAGGTATTTCAGGGGAAAAAATTATATCCTTGTACTCACTTGGCACTTAATACAACGTAATATCATTACCAACATTAGGGAAATATTAGTCCCTTAAGAATTTTCAGTGTTCAGCCCCCAGTTTGTTTGTTTTTTACTCACCTCATTTCTGATTGTTTTTTTTTTTTTCTCCTCTGGACATAGTCTAGTAAATAAGCTTATTAGGAGACATTTTTCTCAAAAATTACTGCTAGACTCTAAATATCTGCAGCAGGGTATTTTCAATTCATTCCTATGCATTTATTCAGAGCAGAAGCTGAAGTCATAGACTTACAAAATAATTTCTTTCCTATTTAAAAATTCAAAAACACACATTAAGTTGCTGCTTATTGAACTTCAGAAGAATTATTACTGTAATTTAAACACCAAATATTTGTAAATAACCAATACATTGAAGAAGATACCAATCTGATTTCAGACAAATGAAAATGTGTTGAAAATAAAGCATTACTTACCCACTCAGTGTAATCACATTTTATCCATCTATTATAAGTGTGCAGAGAAAATCACAGAAGCAAAACATAAATAAGACCTGTACAAAGAGGTTTATTATTGCAGCTTGTGGAAAAAAAACTCAGTGTTTATCTCTGCAAGTGAGTCTGGGTCTTCCAATCACAAATTAATTTGGAGGAGAATCTGAGTTACACAGTGAAATACAACCTGACTAATTCTTAATTTCCATAAATCTAAAATTCAAGTTTTTTCTTCCAAAACTTTGGCAAAAAATTAAGATGAAACTTCATCCAGTTTTATACAGTTCGAGAAAAAATAATAATTTTAACTAGATTAATTCATTAACTTTTTTTACCTTTTATTTTCCTATGTGGTTCTCACACCCCGTCACTAACTAGCTTCCAAAAAGAGCAAAAATACACAGAAATTTTTTTCCAAGCCTTGTGGGTCAAGATGTGAGTATGATTTTTAAAGCCAATACCATAAATATTCTCGTTAATACTTGAGACTAGAAATGCAGAGGGGCAGAGACTCAAGACATTTACAAGTCATATGTACAAGCAATCACCTGGAATTCATGACCAGTTCTTTCAAGACCAATTATAATATTCAACAACTAAAAATAAATTCGTTCAGTCTATTCATCCGAAAAATATCACAGACAAATTAAGTTGACTAATAATCCTTTTTTAAAATCCTGAATAAAGAAGAATATGGGAAAAGAAGCTTTTTTTTTTCCACAGAAATTTTGCAGTCTATAAACAACTACATTGTAAATAAACAGGAATTACTTATGTTCTTAGAGTACATGCTCTTGTGGGAGATAAATACACGAGGTGACTGTAGAGTAATGCAAGTTTTATCATCAACATCCCTAGGCTTCAGACATTTGGGAAGAATGTCTTTTTTCCAGAGAGACAATCTTTTCCAGTGACAACAGGAAAGAAGATTATGAGACAAGATGAGACATGGTCTTCCAAATAATGTCTTAAAACAGCCTCCTTTAACACCTATAATACTGAAAAATAGTTTACATACAAACAAGACTGCAATAGGATTACAACATGCAGGCTCATGTGGTTTATCAGATACTACAGCAGTTCTGTAAGGCTTTTCAAACCCTAAATATTTCACAAAGGACATGGAAAATAAAAACTTACATAAAAATAAATGTCTGAACAGTAGTTTAAAAGACATAATAAAATCTAAATTTTCCTCCCATCTGGATAGGAGCCATTATTACTGCCTAGAAGACAACTACTTTGTATTAGTTAATCCAGATATTGTCCTAATGCTGGCAACATTGCGACATAAAATATTGCGAATTACAAATTCAGACTCCTGTCTCTAGATAGATGAAAGTATCCATAGCAGTTTTTTGTTCCTTATTCCTGGGAAGGTGTGCACATGTAATTAAACACACACTTAAGATGATGGATTTTGGATTGTTTTATACTTTTGACACTTCTTTGCAAAAGGTCTTTTATGCCACCAGTCATCTTAGATTATGACTTGATGCGTGTACAACTTTGATACAGCTACTTTCGAAACAGAAACATCTGCTACAGATGGAAAGACAGACATTGTCACAGGGTTTTCTGATGCTGTGAAGATGCTAACACCACCCATGTACTTCAATCAAGAGTAAAAAACATCAAAACCAAACCACAACCACCACCTCATAATCCACAATCCACAAAATGAGATAATTAGAGTGATTGCTGAAAATGCTGCAAGCCAAGATAAACTTAGGGATTTTAGTGGAAGCAAACCCCAAGCCTATCATATTGATTTTCCTGCTTGTCAGCATTTGGAAACAGCTTATCTAGTTTCATTTCAACTTTCCCTTGAGGTATTTAAATTTCTTTGATTGATTGAGGTGTGCAGCCTTTATTTCTTGATCTCTTAACAGCTAAACTAATTCTTCAGGAATGAACCATTTCAGTGTCCTAGATCAAAGGAAGCCACTACAACTCATCAATTTAAGGAAAACTTTCATTTTTATTAGACTTCTCTTTCTACCAAAATGAATACCAATAGTAGAGATTGACTGCAAAAAGTATTTCTGCACACTGTCACTGGTGTGCAGGGGAAAAAGGAGAAGAAAACAGGTGGAAACACAGAGGCATGTAAGAAATTAATTCCAACTTGTAAGCAACTAAAATTACATAGATTATTAACCATTATTTAAGATTATTTTTATTTTAAGAATAAAGTTAAAACAAAATTATTAGTAAGCACTACTTTTTTAACTTTAATACACGGGAACAATTCCATTGTGTAAACCCAATTATTAAAGAGAACCCAGTAATAAAAAAGGCCAATTAATTAGCCAGACAAAATAAAAATGATGATTGTCTTACAATTCAACAGGATTTTAAAAGATTGGACTGTCAAATTAATGTTTAAAGTAGATATGCTAAAGTTTATCCAGCTTTTGGAATTAAAAAGAAACATTTTTAAGAAACATTTTCAAGCAAAGGTTCCAAAGGATTTCTTGCAAGCAGTGTTTTTTAGAAAAAAAATATACTGTAAAATATGACATACATTTTTAATCATTATTCAGTTAGGGGAGCCACAGTTCAAACAAACACAAAATACTTAAAGGTGGAAGAGGCCTCTGGAGATCATCTCAACTAAGCTCTCTGCTCAAAGTAGGGTCAACCAGAGCAGGTTGTCCAGGATAATACTCCACAGTCTCTCCAAGCAATGTGTTTCACTGTGTAACTATCCTGACAGTGTTGTTTTTTTGTTTTTTTTTTATTTTCCAATGTATAAAGAGCATTTTGCAGACGTAAAAACATGCTGTAGGGCAGAAAGAAGAAGAAAATTGGCCTTGATGGCTTTCAAGGGCTTCAGATAATGTGAAGAAAGATGAAATGTTCAGCTCACATAGTAATCAAATTCAAGATGAAAAATTGACATTTTTGGGGGATATTTAGAAGAATGGTGTTTGAATAGCTTTATAGTAGGTATGGAAAAGGCTCTGAACCTGAAAGTTGACATACAACTTCTGCACAAAAAATCTGGAATTGAGACTCAGACCTTGACTCAGTTATGCCTAGTTGTAAAGGATTCAATAAATCAGTCCATCACAATTATGTTCCACTGTCAGGCTATTTGGCAGTGGTACTTACCTACAATTTTCAGCGTTAAATTGTTTTGGTATTTGGGCCTGATTGTGTCTGCCTCATAATACAGAATGGCAGAAGAGTTTTCTGTATTCAAGGTAGCCAGTGCAAAAAGTCTGCTATAAATAAAAAATTATTTGTTGTTCCCCATATCATCATTAGATACCAAGGTGAACAGACCTGCTTTCTTTTCCTAAAAGACAGGATAACTTTTTGCTTTCCATACGCTGAGCTCTGAAAATAATTCTCTGCATCCCCTGCAGTGAGTCTGTGACTGACTAGCACAATTCAGCCACTGCAGTTTATATCCTTTGGAGGTGGTTACATTGCTCTCCCTTTGATCCTTTTTCCAAAACTCGGTTTATTCTGCTAAACTATATACTACATATTGGGCTCAATTAATCCTTACTTGTAAATTAATCCTCTGACCTCCAATCGTTCTCATAGCTCTTATCCATACCTTAAAAATGTTTATTCTTCGATCCTACCACCACCTCTGAGATTTTAAGGTCAGATACTGATAGAGTTCAACATATGGGGAAGTATGCCACCAGTGTGAAGAACACTGAAAAAATTGCACAAATGTAAGGGGATATTGCCCCTCACCACTGCTACCATCTGCTTTGAGAATGACACCTAATCATAAAGACATAGAGAATCAAACAGAATAACAAGAAGGTAGAATTAAAAAAACCACCAACAGAATAGTCCTATGAATTCTTTAATTTGCAGTAGAAAATATGGATTGTCATTTAATTTTTATAGTTGCTATGAAAAGCCACCTGATACATATCAATAAAATCTACATGAGGTTTCTTTCCTCTGCAATCTGGTTTATACCTGCATTCCACCTGCAGTCTAGCTTGTATTTCTATCTCCTACTGATTAGAAGTTGCAGAGTGTCGTGAGGAGGGACTAATTTAATCTCAATACATGACCTTTCAAGATGCTTTAGAAACCTTAGCAAATTTACATTTATTAGATCATGAACTTCTCAGAAGAGCTGATATATGAGCTGATACATTTAAATACATGTCTAGTAGAATTATTGTTAGTAACACACTAGAAGCAAAAAATAATGATCAGCATACCTTGCCATTATCTACTTTTTAAAAATAGATAAGCTGAGTCACAAAGTGCCAAGTGTATTTCTGCATCAACAAAGTAATTTGTAGGAACAGATTTGTTCCTATATACCATACTGGGTACTTTACGCTCAGATCCTACACAAACAAGATTTACCACAGAGATGAAGAGGCATGAAGATATAATAGGCCCTACAAAAACTGTCCTCAGTGTCAGCTGGCTGAGTGCAGGCTGTAACTTCTTATAAAATAAAGCAACATTGTAAAGATAAAATAACTGATTTTTCAAAATAAGTGAGCTATTAAGAAGCAACCAAGCTTGCCTAATGATATCTTTCAGTATGCCAAATTCCAGCAAAGAGTCCATACAGTGTAGTTATTAAAGACAAACATGGTTAACTTAGACTAACACAGACAGAAAGTAAATATTTCCAGGAAATTTTACAAGATATTATTTTCTGAAATAGCTCCTCCCTTCAAAATGTGCTGGAAGTAACTTTAAAGGTTTTGTTAGCTCTTTTAAGAAAGGTTAATCATTACAAAAGACTGCAGGAATTTGCAAAATATCTGCTCTAGAAGCTGGGAGCCTCTAGCCACAAGCAGGAATAAAGGAAGATTTGTTCACTTTCACCTGACATTCCTTGGACAATTTCTGAATAAAATAAACTCAGCTTGAAGGAGAGAGATGGAAAAAACTGCTCAGATGCCAGTCATAACAGCAGCTTAAAATCTTTTCCTTGCCCATGAAAAACACTCAGTATGTAAGTCCTGAGTTACAAGGAACAGTCAGACAAAGGAGCAGAAAAATTCTAAAAACAGAGAAACTCTTAAGGACATAAAGAAATTCTTAAGAAATCAAGGATGAGAATAACATGAACTCAATTGTCAACCACTCTGACTTGTACATAAATTAACCTGAAGGAGTTTGATTTGATAGTAATTATTTTCCTGTAATAGTTCTGATGAACAAGGCATTTTTGATGTGACATCCAGAAAATGAGAACTGCAAATTCATATTGTATTTGAACAAATAAATTCAAAGGACAAGGAAGTTTTAGGATACAGCATTTTGATATAATATTTTAATTATATGTCAGTTGTTTTATTTCTGAATCTTTTCCCAACCTTCTTCTGGTCTCTTAAATCAATTTTTAACATACAGACTTTTGCAAAATAAATACATATGTTTCCATAATAACTCAAGAAAGTAGGTACAGAATACATCAGGCTTAATTTCAAAGAGAAAAACCACAGCATTCATAATAAATAATCCTGGTAAAATAACTTTTAATCTGTTGCTCTAATATCAGGAAAATTTCCTTTAAATGCATAAAACTCATCCATTTTCTGTATTTTCTTCCTCAAACATGTTTTTTCCCTCACAAAAGAACACGAGATTAGAAATTGTCTGTATTCCGATTAGTTGTTTTTGTTTGTTTCGTCAATCTTATACATATCCACCCATAGTAATGAAAGGGCTGAAATCCAGCACAGGCAGCAAATCCATTTTCATAGTGTACAGAGATAATAATAAATCATCTTAAGGTCCAGGTTTATTAGAAATGACTGAAATACATTACAGGGCAGCAATAACTTCAATGGTTGGTTTGCCAACCAGTGGTGTGGAATTAAAAATGCATTAAAATTTATAGAGAGGAAAGTAAATAGCAGAGAGTTTAGATTGGTTTTGACATAGTTAAATGAAGCATTATTTCTCTTTGTGTGGTTAATAAAATAAAACTCTACAGAATGCAAGAAACATTCTCTTTTCAAAGCTGAAAGGTGAAAAAAAAATCCATTTTTAATTAAATTTAATGCTTATTCCCTCCTGCATGTCAATGATGCATTGCAGAAGAGAAGTGCAGTGAAAGATTCTTCTCTTTGCTTCCCTAGAAGCCACTTCTATAGATTTTAACAAACCTGTTCTGTTCAAACTTTTTAGGTACAAGTCTGAAACACACATATTTGCACAGGGACATCTACTGTACTACTACAAAGAATAATATTATTTCACAATTATACAGTTAACCTGACTCCCACAAGTTTCCCAAAGCTTGCCAGACCCTTGCCCAATTTTTTCCAGAGGAGCAGGAAACAGTAAGAATGGAGACATAGGAAGTACCTGCTTAAGATATCCTTCCTGTATAATAAAAACTTTTAGGGAACTCTGGGGATGGTACTTAATTTTCTAAGGGCTCAGCTGTCCCAGTGAAACAGGGACTGGCAGTGAGGCTGAACAGCTGTGCAGCTGTTGAGCTGAGCACAGGATTACCAGAGCTCATAGAACCATACATTTTTTCAGTTTCTATAGGAACAGGTAATAACACCACTGAAAGTCTGTTTTGCCCCATGCTAATGCTTTAGGAAGGTAGGAAACTCTTTCTATACAGTCTGGCCGACATCCTAGAGGTGGCACAAGCCAACACACCATGTGCTTAAGTTATGTAATAGGCACTGACAAGAACAAGCTATCAAAATGTACCCTTTTTTTCAACTAAGGCTCCAAACATGACAGAGGCACATAAATCCCTTTAATTTTCAGGACTACCTCATCTATTTCTGGTTACAGTCATCTTCCTTGTCTTTTAAACTGAAAAGACGTTTCTATCAGATAGGGCAAAACGAGGGAAAAATCTCTGCTGGTCTAACTGGGAATCTTTTACACTCACTTTGAATTGACCAAGCAGACTGCTTGGAAGGAAGGAATGCAGAGGAAGAAAGAGGTCACTCATTGCAACCAATGGAGGGAGAAGAATAAAATTTCAGGGGTGAAATGCAATTAACCAAATTGTATTTGATTATGACATAAAGGTTATCAACCTGATATTCATAGTATCAGAGTCTTATTTCATAGCTTTAACACTGAGCATGGAAAAGACCTTCTCTATCTGCATGTCTAGAGGCACTAAATAAAATGTCCTGAACATATTCCAGAAATATACTTAGAAATATTCTGAGAAATATCCTTACAGCTTTCCCACCCCACTTCCCTGTTGGCATATGGGTTTTTTTCACCTGTTTTCCAGGTTCTGCCTGCTCAGCTTCATGTTCTCTTTAGTCCATTCACACTGCAGAAAAATTATTGTAGTTGACTCTGTAGAAGTCACACCAACAAAGAACATCAGCTTTTGCTATTCTATAGACCAGCCTCTATCCCAGCTTACAAAGATCTATGTCTTTTCTTCTTTTTTTGCACAACATGTAACTTAAATTCTTGGCAATAACTATGATTTCAAGCAAGAGAACTCCTGAGCCCCCAGTGATAACATTTGTTGAGATCGTACAAATGGTAAATCATGAACGTTTTTACCAGTTCCAGGGCACTCTTTTGGCAAGTAAGTCATTTGGAAGAATCCCTCGTGGATCAAGTTCCCAATTCTACTCTCACTGAAATAAAGGAAATAACATCTACAGGTACAACCAGTATGTGAACACAGGACTGAAAGACAAGTGGTTTTTACCTAAAAAAAAAAAAAAAAGAAAATAAAAGGCTTTTCTCAATTAAAAATGCCTTTTCTCAATAAAATAATTAAAAATTAAAAATAAAAACTATGAACAGACATCAGATACATCATCATTAATATGTAATGAGAACTGACCATTAGAATAGATCAGAATAACTGATCATTAGAATAGTCCAGATTAAGTCTAGAAAAATATTTTAAAAAATTATGAAACTATCATCATAATTGCACCAAAATTTTAAAGGTTTGTTAAAGATTTGAATATGTAAGGTTTTTTTTTAAATTTTACTGCATACACTGCACTACAGATACTCTAAGAGAGCCGGAAATAGTTAAATATGCAACATGTAGTCAGCCTATGCGAGTTGGAGTACTGATCTCTCGCGCTTCAGGAATACAAACAGCTAATCTCTGCTTGGCATAAAGAAGACTCTTTAGAGCAGCAGTGGATATTAGTACACAACTTGCAGTGATAGATGCTGGGTTGCTTGAATCTTATCTTCATCTGAAAAAAAAACCCAAACCCAAATCCCAAAAAAACCAATACCCAAACCCCAAGAAAATGCCAAAATGCTTTGGAATTTTAAGATGTGGTGTTGGTCATTAGATTGGTCAGAAATCTAAGGATGGCTTATACCAGGTTATATCATCATTTTCCACCCAAGTAAATGTCATGATTTTCTTTCATTTTTTCCTTAATTTTTGTTAGAGTATTTCATAGGGCTAAAGGAATTACAGACAGGCATCTATAACACAACATCCATAATCACCAAAAACAAAGCAGGATGTGCCTGTCCTTATTTTTTTAAAAGACAAGGTGAAATGTGAGACGTGCAGATTTCCTGTACCAATATTAACAGTATGTCTAAGCAAGATCAGATTCTCAATTGCCTCTGTATTCCCTCAATTTCTCAAGGTTTCCAAGAAAAATGAACATTTACCCTTTGATATAAAATACAAGGTCAGACAGGATAAGTGGTTGCAAATGTCCATTACTTTCCTGTCATCTGCTCAATTAAGGTTTCCAGCTGTCAGTATCCAACATTGCCGCACCATTAAAAATAAAGGGACATTCAGATTCATTGATCTGTATCAAAAGCTCTTTAACGGGAAAGGGAAAAAAAAAAAAGGCAGAAATGATAATTTTCTTAAAGTGTCAAACTATTAGATGAAAATGTCAGAAGGAAGAAATGAACAGAGAACTCCCTCAGAGTCGCCCAGATGTCAATTGATGCAAATAAGTTAATTGTTGCTGCACTCACCATTATTCCTCACCTTTGATCAGGCACCTTAATTTGGTCAGAAAGGTAAGACATTCCAGAATACACAATGGGTGTGTATATATAGCTTTTCCAGGCAAATATGTTTTCATTTTTGAATGACATTTCTGAAATAAAACTGACAAGGTGTGTACTGAGGAATGAAAATTTGTTAAATATACCGGAACCAAGGGCCATAGCACAGAATCAAACATTGTGATGGTAAAATATTCTGCATATAATGGCATTTGATTAACTTTTTATTGTCCTCTATTTTGGAAATTTTCCAATCAATTGCAAAAAAATTACCTTATTTTTCTTTTATCACATCTGGAATAATCTATTCTTTACCAAGCACTAATATAATTAGTCTTAAATAAAAAGGTTACCTCTTTGCAAACAACTTACTCTTTTCCTTTTTCCTGTATCACTTTTGATGAGCTTTTTGTTCTGCTTTCTATTTTTTTAGTCTTTTACAGTCTCTTTTTACAATTTAATTTATAAAAGATTTATTTTTTCTATATTAAGAAAACGTCTAATATAAAAGTCTGTCTTTAGGAAATAAATTGTGTTTGAAAGGCAATAGCCAACATAAAAATGTAAACCATAACTTCTTGCACCTGAAAAATAACTATAAAAGAGAGAATAATGAAAAACAGATTAATAGATTAGACACTATTGTAAGTGCTAAGCCAATATAAATTATACATTCAATATCTTTTTGGAAAACTCAATGTAGCTGTAATGTAAAAGTTTCTTGTTTCCTTAAAGCTGTTTCCTTAAGCTCATACTAGTTCAAGTTCATGGCAGGGGATGAGTAAGAATTTCAGATTTTCATTACACAAGGTTCATATTATCAAATTTATTTCGTTAGGTAAAACCAGACAGAAAGCCAGAGATGTTTATAGAAGATCCAAAACAACTAACACCTCTAAGACCTTGATGAAATAAATAAGATTGATTCTTGACTAATACTCTTTCCCTGGATGCCAAAACACGTGTATATCTGCCATGCTGTTTTTAAAACTTGGAAACCCTTGGAAACTGAAAGATTATTTCATTTGCTACCTGCAAAGAAGGAGCAGCTACACAAGAGGAGAGTCTGCTTGCATTATGTGGTGAGGTGTGTGCACCCTTCATTTCAAGTTAAGAGCAGAGAAATAACACCTGCAGTAAGTTATGCAAGCCTAGAGAGCACCCATTATTTCACCTTTGGGTTTCTCGACTTTTGGATCAGATACTCACACTGATGACAAGCAGTAAATATTTGATTTTCTTCTTAAATGACAGACACAGTGGAAATCTGCTTTTATACAGTCACTGAAAGTTTAGGTTGGGATTTTTTCAAGGTGAGATGAGGGTAGTTGGGATAAAATCATTTTAAGATAACAGTCTAGAGACTTTTAAACCATGTTGACAGTGTGTGTATGTAAATATACATATTAAATATTATTTTATATAAATACTTCAAGCAATATTGAATTCACTGTGATAATAATTACCTCCTGCATGAGAAAATTTTCTTTTAACATGTCTGGGTTTTTAACTGAATATCATGCTTTCAAAAACACAAGTCAGACAATTTTGATTAAAAAAAGTCTTGTGAGTGGGACATACTGTTTATATACTTCATCTAGGCAACTCGTCTAATGTTGAACAACTCACTTCTTCTTGCCAGATAATTAAAGGCTTGGAAACCATTCGGATGCAGCTGTAAGACATTATTAGTGATAGTTCAGTAAAAAGTATTAAGATAGAAAAATGCTACCAATCAAACTAAGAGTTGTAAAATGTTAAAGGAACCTGAAGAGTTAACATCAAATTAAGTTTCTATTAGTCCCAGGTTTAGATGCATGCCATCTAAGGAATGAGAGATTTCCTAGATACCTGAACTCTACTTTTTGCTTTTGTGGTGTAGTGGGGTTTTTCTGTGACACAGTCTGGTGATATCCCTTCTGGTATGGGAGGTAGCCCTTATAGAAGGAACACAAAAAAAAGACTAATACTTGTTGATAGAGTTCCAGAAAAAAAAGTCAAACAAGACAAAATAACCTGTCTCAAACTGGAGACAGGAACTGAACTTCACTCTGTTGCAGAGATGGGAACTAAACTGAAGCCATCCAAGCCTCACAATGCTGCTGGTCCTGTCCTATGGTTCCCGACCTCAGGCAGCACCCTTAGCCACTGGATAGGCATTTGCATGGATCACCTTGGATCAGTGGTGCTCCATGAATGCAAATTACCATGAATACGCAGCCCCCAAAGCACTCTGCTGTGTAATGAGTACACCTGGTGTTGTTGCTATTTGTCTTCTGTTCTATATTCACTCAGAGGCAAAGCTGGCTCATTGTTCTCGCCCATTGCACAACATGCTCAACTTGCCATTTCGGTTCTCTTGTTTTCCAAGGTGCAGTGGAAACAACAGGCAACTGTATTGCTGTACTGTAATGCACTGTTTTGTATTCCCTTCCCTTCTGCTGAAGACAAATTGCTATTTAGAACAGCTGACATGACACTGGCTGTCTCAGCAGCACTATCTCCCCACAATTTCCCCCAAGTAAATTCAACTAATCAATTGCATGATGCAGACATCTCCCTTTTAATCAACATACTGACGATAAAACTTTCTCATTATCTAATGAAGGTTTACTGTCCTGTGGGTAGTAGGAGTAGTGCAATCTTTCCATTGGAGGCAAAAAATACTCTGATTTAAAACACTGCTTTAAAGGAGGCAGGAAAAGGATGTTTCTAAGGTTATCTTTAAAGGTCATTTCAAAATAGCAATTTGGTGGCATAACAATTAAGTTTGATGTATATTGTACCCAGTACAAAATACATTCTGCTTGTACTGTCTACAGGGAAATCTGTGAATACTCAGCAAGTCTGAAACTAAAGCCAGAATTAGCTCAGTACAGACACACACAGACAAGAAGGAAATACTTATGAAACTTTACACTTTTGTCTCTTTAGGGAGGAATTCACCCCTATTTGAGAGCAGGTGTAGAAATACTACCCTCTTAAATCCTGACTGATTTCTTAGTTGGTGCTGTACTTAACTGTGTATTAATGCCGTGTTCAAGAATAACTGTCCACTTGTGTACCTCATTTTATCAACAGAGCAGATATAAAAATTGCTCTCAGGACTACAATGAGATGTGCTTTGCTAAGTGTTAATGACCTGGATATTCACATACAGTTATATTTGTCTAAAAGCCAAGTATAATCCTTTAAAATTAAGACTTTACTATTGGTGTCCCTCAAGCCTGGAGTCTGGATACACCGTCCCACTGGGAAAGGGGTTGTGAACTGAATCACAAAAAACCCTCTTCCCTTTCCTCTTGGATTGGGAGCAAAGCTCACTCCGTCTGAACAGCAGAACCTGCATTTCCAAAGCTTTAGCCTAAAGTATACAGCTGTGTGGCGAGGTAGCAAGGGGTGCTTGTAGTGACTGATGGTGATTTTGCTCTCGCTACACAAACACTGATGGTGTAAATGGCAAATCAGAGGAACAGAGTAACTATATACAGGGGCATGGCTGGGTAGATAACAGAGTAAACAGAGTTGAGCCACAAACTGTTGCTGATTTCCTCACTGTTTCATTATTTTCAATGAATACCCATCCTTCTATTATTGTGTAGTAATTGTATATTTTCTGTTTTGCAAAAGAAAACCCTACACACTGACAATAGCCACACTGAACCTCTTAAGGTTTGAAGCTAACAGGAGAATTTATTCTTCTTATGATAGGCTGGCACTGGGTTATTCGTTCATGTTACCACTGCTCAAGCAATGGTCACTGAATTTTAGCATCGCTGCGGCCTTCTATGGCCTTTTTAAAATTGACAGTGAGATGAGCTTGAGAGCTCAGTGCAGCATTATGAGAGTCTGATTCTTTTCCCATTTTTATAAAAAGCAAAGGCAGGTACTTGAAGCAGGAAGCTCTGTTTGTTGTCATGATGAGAAAGTTGATTAATTTAGTTGCTCATTCACCACAGCGACTTTTTACCAGACTTTTCTTTCCCCAGCATGGGCATGAGTACTAAACTACAGAGCTCTGCAGTACTTTGGAACAAATTCAGTTTAGAAGGGGCTGATCTGACATAGTCCCCACAACCAGAAACAGAGAATGTAGACAGATCACACAGGCAATTAAAAGAGCTAGAGTAATGGAATCTGGCTTCTAGCTATGCCTTATGGATACCGGCTTGAAACTGTAGCATCCATAAAAATAATCCATATTCTATTAAGAGGGCTAAGTATTGCTGGGCAGGCTAGTTTTGTCCCTGTCAGAGACTGAACCATTGGTCTTCCACATGATCATTAATTTAGAAGAAATGATCATTAAGAGTTTCTAATCAGCATAAACTCCAGGCAGTAAGATGAACTTTAGTTATAGTCAATATATAAATTTGCAGCCATTCACATAACATTTTATAATTTAAGTAAATGGCTTTTGTCATGGTTGACTGCGTACTTGACCCTGATGGTCCTCCTGTCCCACATTTTTCCTGATTGCTGTGCACTGACCTCTCATGATTTTTACAGTTCTGCAAGGTGGTGAAGAAAAGATGAAAACTCATTTACACTGTCAAAGACAGAACTCGTCAGGGTCATATGGCATATATCATCCTTGCTTCTCTGGGACCCCCACAATTTAAGCCTGCCCTCACAGTCAGCTAGAAAATGAATACTTCAAAATGAGACAGTGCTATCATTCAACAATTGTTCATGATAAAACAGAAGCCAAATGAATCAGAGTAGAGATAAAATACTATCAAATTATGTTATATTACTGTAGATCACTTCCAGATTTTCTTTTTCAGTGTTTTCATTTCAACTTGCTTCAAATTACTTCATAAAGTACAGAGCGAGACATCAAAGATTGTTGTATTGGTCATGAAATAAAGGCAAAATTTTAGTATTCAAAGAAACATTGCAAAACAATTACAAGTCAAAAAAAAGAAGAAAACTCCCTGATTTGAAAAAATATAGGGAAAAGTAAGAAATTAAAGAATTTAAGAAATGAGAATACAGGTATTAGCCACATTTGATTTTGAACAGAATTCCGTAATTTATAACAACAAAAACACTACAAAAATTGTGCAGAAATATTAATGAACACAATAAGCTCCTAGTCCTTTAAAAGTTTGGTTTTAAATTTCATTTGGAATTAGTATAATATTTTCTATTAGTTTTAAAAGCAATTTCAGAAAAACACCAGATAGGTATTTTCTCAGTAGCACGGTATATCAGGTATGAAAATAGTTTAACCCTACAGAAGATTATGAATATTTCACAGCATCTCCTACAGTAACAGGATGAATTGAATCAGAAATAGATAACTGTCTAAACTGCCCAAAACAAAACCCAACCAAAAACAAAACATAAAAATACCTGGAAATCCATAGCCATATGTTGTAAGAAAATATCCAGCCCCATCAATCCTCATTGAGCTCTATTTACACACGGCTTTAACGGGCAAATCCAGCGTAACCATGCAGCAGACTAGCAGCATATGCTACCCAACTGCTACCACCTTCATGCCATTATAGGAAGCAGCATGCGTACACACATGCAAGCTGTGCCTGATCTAAAGATCAATGTGGGCATCAAGTGATCCTCTGGTTAAAGCCACAGGATATCCCAAAGAACAAGTTCGTCAGTTTTTTTGGAAACCGGATCCAAATATTTTTAGCTACTTTTTGTTACCTTCTATGAAAAAAAGAGGAGAAAGAGATGAAAATCCTAACTCTTAATTTATTCTTTAACCCTCAATAAATATAGGAGTGCAGAAGATGCATCTTCATGAAAAGAAAGATCTATTCCTTTAGTGGATTTAGTCTTGTGATAGGAGAAAACAGTACTTTGGAACCTCGTTTTATAGTTAACTGACATCGTTATTAACTAACCTCAAATTTTCTCAACACTGTTATTTCTACAGAAATGTGTTTTCCTGGCCAAATAATCTATTTTCTGCTTCTTCGGCATTGTGAAAATATCTGATTCAAGGACAACACAGAATTAATAACAAGTTCAGCAACAACTATATCTTACATGTCACCACACTAAAATGAAAAGATACGGGAAGTCTGCATTGTCAGATTTTGAAGTATAGATTTTCAGTGGGAATGTTTGTGAACAGAAACCTCCTGGCTACTCACCCATGCAAAAGGAACAAAATGGAGGAGAGTCACACTGTTGCTCAACAGCTCCTTCATGGTATCTCTACACCTCACATTAATTAAAGTGGATTAATCCAATCTTTAATTTACAGAAAACTTTTAGATATGGAACAAGAATATTCTACTTGATGTCAAACAAGCCACTGAATTTTGCACTCACATGATAGCTGTCTTAACTGCATTTTCCTATGCTCCTCCAGCAAGAAATGCCTTCGCAGGTCAACAATATTTCATTAAAACTTGCTGTATTGGAAGAATGAGATGGTGACATACTGTGTCCCTCAAGCAGAGGGATAGATAAAGTAAAACTGAAGCACTGCCTACAAAAACAACATCCCACAAATCAAATTCCAATCCCAGAAAAAAAAAAATCTAAATAAAACCCATTTTCAGGTGCAGGAATGGAAGGGGAAGAGTGAAGTACCTTCCTAAAGAGCCACAAAATCTGAGGCTCTCAGTTCAGGCTAACTACACTTCAGAAGAATCTCACTTCTTAAATGGTGTTCACAGTTTGATGATGATTCCAAAGATTTACCAAGCAGCTGGGGAGCTTTGGGAGCAGTTTATAAGCAGGATATGTCAATGGCCCACCTATTTTATTACAAGATGTTATTGGGCTGAGAATGTATTCGGATGGCACCAAGGTAATGTTCATCATTAGCATCCTCTAGCTGGTATGTTGGGTTTTTTTCCCAGTAGCTGAAATTGCTCAAAAAGTTGTGTCTCTCTTGTGCACCCATAAACTCGTTATCTCATGTAATAGATGACTTTGGTCTTCAAAAGTTTCACAGGATATCTTTTGGTTCCAGTCTGATGTCACCAGTAATAGGAGAGTAAACTGTTGTCTAATCACTGCTTCCTACCATTCACTCCTCAGGAATAAATGCTACGTTTAAAAATCCATCCCAAATTTCCATTATCTGTATGTAGAACTTGTTTTCAAAAGCTCTTCTTTGCACAATACCAGTGCTTTCTTCAAAATCTGTAATTGAAACAAGAAGAGCACACCTGTACTTGTGGGGTCTTTTTGGTCTCTGGTGCCCAATTCATTTTATCAGCAAATTTAAAGCAATGCAGTGATGAATATTAATAGCACTGTTACTATATAAAGGCAGCACTGATACTGATGGATGGCTAAAAGCACAGAATAAAAAGAAGGGATACTGCCTCTCTTCAGCTGATACCATTTCTCCACTCCCTGATCCCCTTATCCCACACTGCCTCTCATAATGTGTGACTGTTTTTATAAATTTCTGGTTCTTACTTATTAGGTACTTACTTAGTCTTTATAAAATTTTCCAGTAGTAGAACCAATGTTTAACCCCATTTTCTGTCTTCTTTCACAGGGCGGGTAGAACTTAAGGAAGAAGATGAGCAATTAAGATCGTGCGTTGTATCCTGTAGCAGGCGTCATGGATCACTGGGGTGGTGCATTTCCCCACCTCCTCAGGCTGCTCTAAAATCTCAGGAATTCTCTTTAGTCCTCAGCTTTGAGTAATGAGTTAGGCAATGTCTCTTCCCTTGACCTGATCAGAAACTCATGGGATAACATGGGATATCTAGTAAGCAATAGAGTGAACCCTGCCATAAAACTTTGTCCTGCTATTGCAAATTTGTATTAAACTGACTTTTGCTGGTACCTTTGCCAGTGCTTCTTTAAGTGACCTAAACCAATCATTCATGACATTTATGTAAGAATCTATTATGAAGTAATGATTACAAATATATTACAATGTATTATTTAAGGAACTGCCTAACAGGAAAGATTAAATGCATTTTGGTAAAAAGCACATTAACTTTTCCTTTAAAGGAAGCCGTGATCTATATCTATCCTGCAGACTGTCATTTTATATAATCACCCAAATTCCGGTGAACGAGTAGTTTAAATAAAAATGCATGATCACCTGCCATTCCCCATCTATCAGGGAAAATATACCATGTTTTGTTATGTATATTTGTATTAACTCTGCATCAAAAGTTTTTCCTTTAGAAGCAGACAAAAAGATAAACATATCAAGTTCTTATAGTTCCAGAGATTTCAGGGTCTTCCTAATCCATATAAACCATAACGATGTGCTCTGGAGTAATTTCAAGCAGACGCAGACGATAGCTTCATATTTCAATGTCTGCAAAGAATCACTAACTGAATCTGGTTTGTTATTAGTCACAGGGTAAATGATGAAAATGGCTGTGAGAAATTAATAGCAAGCACAGACAGACATCATCCAAAACTGTCATAGCTATGACATATCAATATGACTTTTTCAGCTGCCATGTAACTTCTCTCCTGGGAAATGTGCAAATATATCTAAAATCTAACAGGCACAGATCTGGTGTCCTTTATCTGAATTGAATATCTTAGAATTGAATATCCATAAGTACCTTGAAAGGCCATGGCTGCATTACCTCCCCCCACAGTCACATTTTGAAATGAAGGCAGCTATAGCTGATCCAGGTTGCAACCCCATCCTACAGATTCACAAAGTGTCATTAACCTGGCTCTAACTTGACCAAATTAGTTACAAGTTTCTTTTTACTGAGACACAGGCAAAGCAAGTGTAACTGTTCTGAAACTTATGTGAAATAAATATAAAACGACCCAAAGACAACAGTGAACTTTTATGGTCATTAATGTAAACATTTTACAGTTGGCAATCAAATCCATATCAATCTTGAAAGATGCCCATAGTTTCTAATGACTAAGTCTTTCAATGCACACATAATAAGGAATGCAAAATTTCTCTTATGATGTCTTCAGTAAGTTCAAAGTGATATCCAGGATCTGAATATTAGAAATTCTGTGTGAACCCAGAAACAGCTAGTCTATATTTACCTTTAAAAGAAAAAGCAACCAATAATTTGACCAAATTTGTTAGTCTGTAATTTAACATCTATTTTTATGGCAAACTAATTTTCCATCCAAAATTAAGATCTTTTTCAGATAAAAGAGGTAGTTACGTCCCTTGGAAATTTATTTAGAATATATGCTGCTTTCATTGACACAAGTTTGCAATAAAATTTAGACAAATCCCTATTGCCATTTCTGCCAGTCTTGTTCAATTTTCCACACTCTGCCAACATGTGTCAGGAAGAAAGCATTATGCCTTGTTAAATTACATTACAAATAGAACCTTCATCCCAAACTGAAAGGGAAAATAATTTTAAAATAACACTGGCTAATAACCTCCTGTGGCTTTTCAAAATCCTGTCTGTTGTACAGAATCTGAAGTTCATTGTTTTTACAGGTACTCAGGAAGAGAGTAGCTAAATTTCTGCATTCTCTGGCACAGGAGTATGGTCTAAAAGGCTATTGGTGTAAAAGAGACTCCAGATAGCACAACATCTCTGCTTATGTGTATCCTAATTAAAACTAGTCAGGATACAACCGCGGACTTGAGTGTTTGTGTTATAGTCTCGCCTTAAGTGAGCAAGACTTTCGAGCAGCTGATAGCACACCAAGCACAACTTAAGGAGGAGAAATAAAAAATATCTCAAAAGCATATCTAGATTCCCATTACAAAACACACTGTATGTGGTGATTTAAAAACCAGCTGGGAATTAAACTCCAATTAAACTGCAGGTACTGCTTTTATGACTCATGCACTCCAGTGGGGAGTTGCGCTTTTAAGTGCATTATCTAAGTGCAAAAAATTTTGAGCAAGCTTTAAACAGCTGGTAAAACAGGATTTACTGGAGAATACTAAGGACCGCCCCTACCTTATGTCTCAAAAGTACATAGACTACCGTCATGCCAGTCAAATATGTAAAAACTCAGCTAGAAAGGTAAATTTAGGTGCAGATCCTTGGCTACCCAGACACATTTATCTAGGTTCTTGAACTAAGCATTAACCTAGCTGTTTCTGAGGCACTTTCCTGCTCATTGAGGCTTTAGCAAAAAGAACTTCCTTTCCATTTTGATGCCCATTTTGTATATATTATCCTATACGTTAAAAAGCAAACAATCATATGGCGTTAATCGCCTCTGAGAAGTACAGGGACAAAACAAGTGGAAAGCAATAAATACAGCATCTTTTTACCAGATGGCAATCTGACATGTCTGTGCAATCATAAATCCAGAAACCTACCGTTTAAACTTGGTTATTGGTTTCTGTTTGTTTGCTTGTTTGTATGTTAAGCAAATTAATATTTTAAACTGATTTCAGGTAGCATAATTGACAGAGAAGACTAGATTGGAAATATAACTCGAGCAGCTGGCAAAACTCTTTAAAATGGTTATTTTAAAAGGAAGAAGCTGATTTGCCTTTTCTCCAGGCTTTTCAATTTCTTCTTAGGTAAGGACAGTATTGTCTTTTTGGTTTGGGTTTGTTTTTTGTTTGGTTGGTTTTTTTTGTTTTTTTTTTTTTGATTACCTACCAGAGACAAATTCCTTTAGAGTTTGTGAAATTGCTTTACATTTACATTTTTGCTACAAGTGCTTTTGCCAGCACTTCTGTGGTTATACCTTTGTATAAGAGTTCAGAAAGCAAACTGTAGATCTGAAATCACAACCAAAGTTTTCTAAATAAATTTTGGATAATCTTTATAGTTATTCTCCCATTAGGTGGAGCATCATTTAAAACCTTTTTATTTTCTGAAGAGGCAGACATGGTTCTAAGAGTTTTGGGAAATCATCTACCTTCTATATCATACCAGAAGGTTCTTCTAATTCTGCGTAGAGCGTTTGTTGCTCTTATCCCACTAACTTACTTTACATCTATCTCATTTCCATTGTAGAGCTTTCAAGTTACAGCCCTGAAGGTGTCATGTTTAATTTACTTAATGAATATATGATAATTTATGTCTGCTCTGTTGCTTGATGGTGCATAAGTGTTAAGCTAGATTCTTCATCTTCAATTTGCTTTCAAAGAAAAGATATCCTTAAATTGCAAGGGTTGAGGTAAATGACAGCACTTTGAAGAGCAAAGATTGTCCGAAGGGTGGAGACAGACATCGTCTACTTCGTGACTTAATTCTCTAGTTTACTTGAACAAATAGCTTCATAAAAAGGAAATATTCTCTCTTGTAACTACTAAATTATTTGTAGCGTTTTAGTATTTTTGAAAAGTATTTTTGTTTGTAGTATTTTGCTGGACAAAGATGAAAAAAAAACCCTCAAATTTAACTCAAGACTGATTTTCTTGATTTTTCTGTTCTAAATTCTGCAAATAGTAACCATTTTAAATTTCTGTTCTTGGTTATAGAGAAGGGGAATCTGTTATGGACATCATTCAGAGCTTGCTCTGGAGCTCAAAGTGTGAAAATAAATATTTTTTTATTATTATTATTATTTTAAATTATTTTAAGGCAAGCCCTACTGTCATTTACACCAATAAGAACCTTAGTATTTGGAACAAGTCTTTCTGTCTCCTGCATGCCAAACACTCTACATCTTTTCCCTCACCGTCTACCTTTACCTAAAGAGCTAAAACAAGATTTTCACAATTTCTCATACAGGTATATTCTAGCAACATTCAAGCTGGTAGACTTCCCAAAGCGGAAAGTCACTGAAAAATGAGACAACACATAGAGGACCACAAAACTCATCTTACTGGCAAAAAATTTTCCACAAGGGTGGTGTGAATTCATCTTGGACATGAAAATACTAATGGACCAGTGTCAAAAATGGATATGTAACTACTACTATTACTGTGGCTTGGTCTGGGAAGAAGTCAGGATCAGTAGTGCACAGCTGAAGGGTTTTCTGGCAACTCATTTGCAGCAAGTTCTGCTCTCTGAGCAGCTGGAAGAAATATCGCAGCTGTTAGAGCTCTGACAATCAACATGCTCTGCTGAGGATGGCTGCTATGCAAACAGTCCTTTGTGGCATACACAGCGTACTCCATTGGCCGTTAAGTGGCAAACAAACCAGTTTGGGAATTCCTACGCAAAGAGTTGTCCTGCTAATACTGAGGAAAGCTTGTTCTAATTCCAGTTTTACAAGCCACACTTCATAATTAAAAATCAACATGAAGAGCTGTGGGGAAGATTTTAATTTTTTATCTGGACTCATTTACTTGGCTCTAAATGTATAGTAAATGACAAAGAACTGCATAAGGTATAATCTTCTGTGCAAAGTCCTTTAAAGATCTCTACTCAGAGGAAAGTAAATCAGAACTTAGTGCATTAGCATATGGAAAAGCTGATAGCTTTTCAAACACGTATCCCCAAAAAGATAAGCAACTCAGGAAGCCAAAAGCAAAGTATGTTCCTAATGACAGTGGCAGGTCCCACAATAAACGGGCATGCTAGACACATAAAGATCAGAAACATGAAGCATGAGCGATTTTTCTGGTTCAAGACATGTGCTCTTCCCAAAGCTATGCCAGATGGGCCATAATGAACAGATTCCTCAAGTGGGAAAACTGGAAGCTGAAGGCTGACGAAGTACAGAAAAAAAGACTTGAATATTATTTGAAGGTAACAGTGGTAAAGGCCTAACCTACATTTATACAGTTGTTCCTACCTTCAAAAATCACAAGGAATTTTATGATAAAGGTACCCCAGTTTAGAAAAGTACACCCTAGTATAGGAAAGAATTTTTATGGAAAGCCAAAGTATAACTATCTAAAAGAGAGAACAGTGAAGAGGATTGATGTTTTGGGGGTTGTTTGGGGGGTTTTGGCAGAGGAGAGGGTGGTGGGAAGGTTAGGTGTTTTGTTGCATTTTTTTTTCCATTTCAGTACAACAATAGAGAGGTGTCAGACAAATTTAAGGATATAAAATACAATCATCAGTATTCAGAAGGAGACTGAAATCTGAGGTTAATACTAGATTTCTTGAAAAATCTGCTGGTCAAATTCATTCTATGAGGATCATAAACAGTCATTATTTTCCAGCTGCTAAATCTTCAAAAAGATAAGCAACAGCTATTGAGTCTCCACTTCTTAAAGTATCTGAAATCAATGTTCCTTTTGAAATATCCTTAATGATAAAAAATAACTGTCTCTCTCATATGACAGGACACATTATAATACTATTCTTACAAAAAGAATTTTTTTGGCAAGAATTTTTTTTTCAAGTACTAAGACCTGAACATCCAAATTATTATGTTCAAGTGAGTCCTTTTCTACTTATGGCTGATCATATCAAATACGTCACAGTCAATGACTGATGTCCAAGTGGAGATTGGTGATGGTTTCCAGGTATTCCTGAAGTGTTCCTCTGGGCTTGGCATTGGGACCAGCATTGTTTAACATTTTTGTTGGTGAGATGGACAGTGGCACTGAGCACATCCTCAGCACGTTTGCCAAAGACACCAGGCTGTGTGGTGCAGTCGACACTCTGGAGGGAAGGGATGCCATCCGTAGGGACATTAACTTGAGAACCTGAAGGCTTGAGAGGTGGGCCCATATGAACCTCGTGAAGTTCAACAAGGCCAGATGGGAGGTCCCGCACCTAGAGCAGGACAATCCCAATACAGGCTGGTCCAAGAATGGATTGAGAGCAGCCCTGAGGACTTGGGGTGCTGATGAATGAGAGGGTGGACATGACCCAGCAATGTGCACTCACAGCCCAAAAAGCCAAATTTGTTCTGGGCTGCATCAAAAGGAGCATGGCCAGCAGATGAAAGGAGATTAATCTCCCCTTCTCCTCTGCTCTTGTGAGACCTCACTTGGAGTAATGCATCCAGTTCTGGTGTTTCCAATATAAGAAGGACATCAGCCTATTGGGGTGTGTCCAGTGGACACACAGATGTTGATCAGAGGGATGGAGCACCTCGCCAATGAAGACAGGAAAAGAGATTTGAAGTTGTTTAGCCTGAAGAAGAAAAGGCTCTTGGGAGACTTCAGCGTGGCCTCCCTGTACCTAAAGAGGGCCTACAAGAAAAATGGAGGGGGACTTTTCATAAGGATATGTAGTGACAGGACAAGGAGGAATGGAATTAAACTGAAAGAAAGTAGGTTTACATGAGATATTAGGAAGAAATTCTTTACTGTGAGGGTAGTGAGGCACTGGAAGAGGTAATCCAGAGAACTTGTAGATGTCTCATTCCTGGAACTATTCAAGGCCAGGTTGGATGAGGCTTTGAAAAACCAGGTGTAGTGGAAGGTGTCCCTATCCATGGCAGGGGCGTTGGAACTAGATGATCTTTAATGTCATTGTCATCCCAAACCATTTTATGATTATTGGTTCTATAATTTTTAAGATGAAAAGTAAAACATTATGATTCTTAAATGTTAGATTAAAAGAAAAAAAAATTTACTTTCAACTGTTCCATATTATTTCCCATTAGAACAACACTAAGTTCAATATTAAGTACAAAATATCTTGCGAGACCACAGTGGTCATAGTTCAAATCTACCATTCAGAAAGTTAATTTAAATAATGAGCTTCTGTAGAATGTCAGCCATCTAAGAACACCCACATAAATTCCCCAAGTTTGTGTGTTATTATATAGAATGTAAGAAGAACTATCACACCTAATTAAATATCACAGATACAAAGAGCTTTGTTTTGACCTTTGGTAGCCTTTAAGTTTTGCAGCTTATCTTCAAACTAGCTATTTATATCAATAAACAAATAAGGTCTGATTCTTCACCATAGAAATTTCAGACCTCTTTTTTTAAACTGTTATAATCATCACAGCCAGAAAGAACGAGATGTATGTGCAAGCTCAGCTACAAATTCAAGGTAGTAAAGAATTTGATTTTTGCAGTATTAAACAATCTATTTGCATTCATTTTCCTTGGTATACATTGTAACAAAATACTTAGGGGAAAGCAAATTTGGATTAAGTGTGATCTAAATCCAGCTCTCAAGACACCAGAACATCAGGTTCAGGAAGTTTTCTTGTAGAAAAGAATGAAATGCGTAGTAATATCTACTTTACTTGAATATTACAAGTAGTAATTTTTAAACACTGAAATTACTGAACACACATAAATTACTTCTGTTTTGTTCTCATTATATCATTAACCTGGCACCCTAGACTTCTCAGTATGACCTGTGGTTTGCTGTTTGTTAGTTTCACCATTGTGTTAGAGATCAATACTACACTGAAACAATTCTTTTTTATCAAAACAACAGGCACAGATTCAAATACCTAAGCGGGAAAAGTTTGGTGTTTTAGCCAGCTGTGTAACGGAATGATTTATAGGACATTCACAGAGGAGGTGGTGTCACTCACTGCCTACTTTGGTTTATATGCAAACCACCTGTAGTTATCCCACTGAATAAATAGTTTTTGTTAACAATTAATTTCAGAGCACTACATCTACCCTGGAAATCATTTCTTCCAGACTCTTTCTGCTAGATCTCCATTTCTTGAGAACTTTCTAGTAATAAGCACCACAGGTATTCTGTAAACATGTGTTTCTAGGAGAGCTATACACTGATATTTATATAATCTTACTAGATACACCAGATGGCTTAATTATAAAAATAAAATTTGCCAAATACACATTACTGCTAGTTTTATACATGCATTTTCCTGTCAATAACTTGTCTTTCCAAGCAAAACACTTTTGTGTAATAGCTTATTATATTCCTTGAGAAACAAGTAATCCTTTAACCCTGAGGCATTTGGGCCATCATTATTTATCAACCACATTTACTAAAACTGACCAAATACCCTTCTGGAAATCCAAAAGAGAAAAACATACTTTTAAACTACAGAATAGCGCACATAGCATACACATTATTTGTTATTTATGAAGATCTTCCATTTTTAAGTCACACACAGAAGCGACTGAAAACAGCAAATATTATGCATGACACAGCATAGGCTGTGAATTCTGCCACTATGCAATTCATGGAAAAGGAGCAGTTAATTTCTTATTATCTAGTGACCTCCCACGGTGTGGGGCTGAAGAATTTTACTGACTTTGGCTTTGAATAGCCTTTTACTCCTTGATATGTTTTTCTAGGTATAAACTTAAGAGTAATCTCCAAAATATATACAGTACAAGATAAAGTGGAAAAATACTATTCAAAAGCATTAGAGAAGGCTTTTCACTATGCAAAAAAGGACTGTACTCTGAAATGGTTACTGTCCACAAAACACAGATATATTGGTCACACAAAAAACGTACCACCTCATCTGTTTTACCCAAAGGATTAGAAGTTGGGTCTGACCTGGGTGGGATTTCAGTCTAGGATATATTTCCATTGACTCTCTGCTGATATCCACATCTCTTTACACACATCTGATCTCTAACATTCACACAGTAAAGGGAAACTAGTTACCAGATTTATAGTAAGGAAAGGGAACATTTACCTTTTTATTTTTTCTTTATATTATCCACAGTCTTTGATAGATGGAGCTTAAACAAAACACAAATCCATCACTACAGAATAGACATGTATATTGCAAATCAAAAATTTAGGCCAGAGCTCGAGAAGGTGTCCAAAACTTGACTTAGTACCTTCATTGCCTTTAAGTACCTTCACACAACCTTTAAGTTCCATGCCCACAGCACCACAGCTTTCATCTATGTTTTTACATCTATGTTTTTACATACCTACTCATCTATGCCTTTTTTTTTTACTTTTTATTTTTTCCTTAAGAAAAAGATAAACATTAATCAGAAAACACTAAATATATTTTTTCTGAATTTGGATAGTGAGATATAATGCAGCTAACTTCCAACATCTCATTGCTTATAGGACTTTTATAGGTAAGAAATAAATACATGGAGAAGCAGCCAGCCCAGAAGAGATATGCATTCTTAAAATATTTGGGGGAATTTTGCTTTCTCAGGCAGTCTCCCCAGGCCATACATCTCATTGCATTCCCTGGAGCATGGAAACTGCCACAAAGGTGTTTTTATCTAGTAAAGCTGTTTTTAAATCACCCTCACATTCCTTTCAGTTTTTATCTGGCTATTACATGAGCATAAGCTGTTCTGCATCACTTGCTTTAGACTTGTATTTCATCCTAGGTGCAAAGCAATCTTTAGAACTCCCCTACTGAGGCTTAGGTTGTACCCAACAAATACCACAACCAAGGATAGTGTTCATCAGAATCATGATGTGTCTTACTGTCTGAAGGCAGCAAGTGATGTGAGTTAATTATAGCCAGCTGAATTATCTGTATGCTACACACAGAGAAGTTTTGTTCTGCTAGTGGGGAAAAAAAAAATCAAGACAAAACAACAACAAACCCTGTTAACATGTTACTTCTCCCCACCTACCTTCCTGTCTTAATTCTTTTTAAAAGAAATTTGTACATCTCCCTGCCTCATACACACACTTTTGATGGAATCTGGAACATGAATGAAAAAGGAATGGAATACAACCATAAAAGGCACATAACAAACACAATATGCAAATTTTGAATTGACAATCAAAATCCCTGAACTCCCAAACAATGTTTTCACAATGTTACAATGTGTCTAAATATAGTCTAATCATGATTTGGATGTTTGGTAACATGCTCATGCCCGCATCCCAGGAGGGCACACAGGTGTACTGCTACCAAGTCATTCAGCACAGGTGAGATTTCACCTGGTAAACAGAATCAGAGTAACATCCTTGTTACTGTGTTCACTGGAGCTCTCTTGCTCTCAGCATGCTCTACAGCAGAGCATTTCACTGTGCTCTGCTGCAGAGTGCTGGCACTGCACTGTAGCTCTGACCCAGCATCATGCTTAAACATGTACTTAATCTTGTGTATCAGAGACATCACAGAATGCAAGAGTGGATTGTGAAGGGAGGCCCAGAGTGCAGCCTGAAGGGCAAAGCAGTCACCTGCCAGCATTGCTCACTCAAGAAAAATCTACAGGGCTGATCTGGCATATACACGTCCGTGTTTAAAAGAGTAAACAGTGGCTATTCCAAATGCTCACCCCAAAGTACACAAACCAAATGCTGTGCATCCTCCAGCAAAGCCCTCTGCTTTTGCAGCAGTAAGTTCAGGAAAAAAAAAAGACCATTTCTACTCATCAAAGATCTTTTTTACAGTGATTTCTAAAAAAATTCTTAGGTCCCCAAATTAATAATGAGGTTTGAAGTAATCTAATTTCAGTGTTAGGCACAGGCTGTCTGAAAAAACAGATTTTGGTACTAAGAACTGTCTGGAGCTCAGATTATGCAGCCGTGTTGATGTTAGTAGCATTATTCCTGTATACATGGTTTATATTCCCTGTATATGTTCACAAATAGTATTGTATAATGTTTTTAAAGTCACGCTGCTGAGGTTCCGTAGGAAACATGCTCCCCCACCCCCTCCCTGAACACACTGAACCAAGTGGAATCAGCGTCGTGGTTCTTAGTCATGTAACAGTTTCATGTGTGCTCTGGGAGCAAACATATTGTGGGAATGACATCAACGCTGCAGAAAGGTTAACAATATATTACCATAGACAGACACTTCTTCAAAACCCTTAAAGAGTCACACAGATTTCCAATTAGTCTACTCATATTTTTGACAAATTTGGGCACTGATAAAACATTCAGCCTACCCTAAATAATTCCTGCCATTTGATCTGGAAGTAGGATTCTTCTGCCTTTTCTCTGTCATCTTTGTAGTAATTTCCCCCCAAAGTTTCTGTCTCAGCTTCATATAGTCTTCAACATTTTTGTACAGTTTTGCTTAAAAAACCAAAATTATTTCACCTACATGTTTCTTAGCCAGTCTATTTCCTTCCAAATAGCCTCCTTCCAAACACATAAATTTTGCAGAACAAGATGCTGTTCAAACCAGAGAAAAAAAAACAAAGAAAAAAATCTCTAAATGATGAATTGAGAATCCTTCTCAATCCACACAATTACTTCATTAATTGATTTAGCCATCAGCAAGGGGGAGGGGATGGGGCAAGTTTTATTTGAGATCGTGAGCCCTTCCCTAACAAGACCTACTGACAAACACTAAACATGCAGATATGAAAGTGACAGCCACATGAGCAAAGATTTTTTGAGGAGTTGTTACTGTTATCATTATGTACCATGGCATCTTTGACAAAATATCTCACCCAGTGTTTTTGCACTATAGTTCTATTTCAGCTCTAGTTTGTATTTTAACAAAGTATTTTCATTTTAGAAGTGGCTGATAATCACCACATCTGTAGGTACCTCTCAGTGTTGTTTACAAATTTAGATTAAAAAGATTGTCCTACCTTTACCTAGAATTCAGGCTATCTAAACAGTCAGGTACCTACATGTATGTAGTCTGATTTCCAGAGCTGTTAAGCCTTGTTATTTAAGGAAACAATGACAGTTCAGTACCGAGCACTTAAAATCTAAATCAAGACATCCAGAAATTCTTGATTTCACTACAAACCGTCACGTAGATGTAAGTGGAAGCTTGCGAAGAATCATGGAATCTTAGATCATTCTCTTTAGTGACTCAGCTGGAGGCTGAAATGGTGGTAGGCAAGCATCTCAGACTATATTAAAACATGCTAGAAGAGTCAGGAGTATTATCAGTTTCCAGTGCATTGTGGTCAGAAAGTGTTGCCAAGTCTCCCGATCACCATTTTAGGAAGAAGTGCAACTAGAGACAAAGGTTTAACCATCAAGTATGAATGATTCACAGACATAGCTGTGGGCCAAAGAGGTTTTTTCCTTTATATATTGAGAATATGAATGTGATTGATGAGCAGCACTCAATCATAACTCCTCCATCTTGGAAAAAAAACCCCAAAACTGTTGTTTTGAGTATGATCATGTGAACTCACTAAATGGCAAGACATTCCCTCTTTCCCTGAGGGAAATCTGGAGTAGGTCATACCAGGTGTGCTGTCTGACCCAGAGTATCCTGCCTCCTTACAGAGGCTACATCATCTGTGAGACATCAGACCCAAGAGCATAACACTGTTCACAATTCTTTCACTTCAACCCCCTTCCTCCCACTTACAGTCCTGTTCTAGGCATTGTTTTTCACACATGAATGTCAGAAGCATTATAAAACTCTTTCTAGAAACACCAACGATTATAAAAAAGTGTCTCATTCTTCCCACATAGGAGCTATGAAAATGGAATTAATGTGATACTCATCCTAAGACAGCAAGCCTTCCTGAGAGTCAGTGTACACTGACAGCATTTGGGCTCAACGTCCCACTGAGTTCACTTGGTTTCCAATTAATACAAATACAATGAACTTACTTTTGTCAGCCTGCAATGTCACATGTATCTATTTGATTTTATGTGTTGCAGTGGATTCAGAAATTAGAAGTTTGTCACCACCACTTTCTGTCAATATTTCCAAGGTACGGTAGACTACTTTACTTTCAGTTCAAAGCAAGAGTAACGGGAATTTTTTCATTCTCAGTACTAATTCAATACTTCATGTCAGAGGGTGCAATTGTGATGACATTAACACTGATATTCCCCTGGTATAGATACATCTATTAAAATTTCCAAGTAGAGATGAGATGAAACTGAGAAACACATCCATAATAAAACTATTTACAAAACCACGTTCTTTCCAAAAACTATTTGCAAGAAAACTCCAGATTTCATGAATGTATTTGTTATTCAAATAATTATGGCTTTATTCCTGTTACATTAGCTCACTGCAAATTATTTTCACAGCGCTTGGTTAGCATACAATTGATTATGCAATTGTGAAGTGTTTTCTTGGAGGGATTTTTTTTATCAGTTTGTGTTATTTACATACTCTCTTTCCTTCCGTCACAAGTTCGTTTTGTTTTCTGTCGCCTACTGGGAAGTATGAAGTGTCAAAAAATGACTGTTAGCTAGGATGTAAATTTTTTTTATGATGCATAATCTTAAATAATGTATTTTTATCATTGTTATCATTCTTTCACTTGTCCACTTATTGTGTCTTCTAGTATGGATTTTGAAACCATTAATATAGAATTCAAAGAATATGATAAACAAAGTTTTTATTTTTTTATCTTGCTCCAATTTAAACACAGTCGGAAGTCCAAAATATTTTTAACTGGAAAATACTTTTCTTTAAGATCCTTCAGGCCTTTACACATCACTAAAACATGATGGTTATCAAGTGCTCTGCAAAGGTATTGGCGACTAGCTAAATCCTTTTTCCTCTTAATAACATAACTCTGAATCAGGATAAAAACTTTTTTTTTTTAATGTAGTTGTATTTAGTAGATGTTGTTTTAGAAGATAACATACTTGGATTAACACAGTATTTTTGCTTTTTAAAAAACTTGCTAGTGCATCACATATTAGCAAACTCTTACCATAGATGAAATGTAGGAATGTAAAAATCAAGACCCTGTACAGCTTTAAAAATACAAAAAAAACCCCTATTTAAAAGTAAATAGTTTTAATTGCTGTGGAAGCTGCTTGTTTATTGGATTCTCAGACTTAAAGAACAGACTCACTTCTTCAAAATACAATGTGTTTTAAGATTGGCATTAAGGATTGGCTTAAGAATATAAGCAAAATACTACCCAGTTTTAAAGTATATCTTCACATAAAATTACTTCATCTTATGCAAGTCAGATATTATATGTTTTTCTTCTGACATAATTCAAATGCTCTAAATCAACTTTTGGATACACTTAACTGACTCCAGGGACTACAGTCAGACTTAAATTTTAATACTTTGAGTCACATTAGAGTCTATTAATTAGATGCCTGAGTAACCTAAAATTGATGGCAAGGATACACGCCTGAATATCAATTCCTCTCAATATGAAGAAATAAAAATAACTTTTTTTTTAAAGTTTGCTGAATTAAAAAAAAAAGTTCAGACTTGAGAATCTGAAAAATATTATCACACATTAAGGACAGTTATCAGTGTATTACATAAGCATTAAGCAAAAATGCATATTCATTAAATGAAGACATTACACTAATAAAATGAAGCAATAACGTATTTAATCACGCTTAAAAATGACTCTCTAGACTACATATTTGAGTAATTCTGTAGGTAAAGGTATTCAGCATGTAGTGACAAGAAGCATGCTTACCTAGCTCCCATTATCCCATTATTCCACACTGAAGTTAATAGCACTGCTTCTCTACCTTACTGAGGCCAAAAACCCCTGACAATCACTCAAACTACTCTTCAGCAAAGAATTCTGATATTCTATAGAAAGGCATTATCAGACAAAAACTCCTATGAGTAAATATAAATCTTAATGAAATTCACACAATTCATCTGCCATTGGAAGAATAACACTAGGGTGTGATTTGTGTGAATAAGACAAGAATTATAATCATGGGATGACTTGGATTGTAAGGGACCTTAAAGGCCATCTTGTTCCAACCCCTTCCCTCCCTTAGGCAGGGACACTTTTCACTAGACCAGGTTGCTCAGAGCCCCATCCAATCTGGCCTTGAACACTTAGAGGAAAAGTGCATTCACAACTTCTTTGGGCAACCTGTTCCAGTGCCTCACCACGCTCAATAAAGAATTTATTCCTAATACCTAATCTAAACTCTTTCAGCTTAAAACCATTCCTCTTTGTGGTCCCTCCATGCTTTTGTAGATAGTGTCTCTCCAACTTTGTTGTATGTGAATATTTACCATATCATGCTATTCTGCAAATTATTTCAAGGTCACGTTTACTATGAAAACTCCTCATTGCTAAAGTGAAATCTACTTGAAGTGTTGTTGCTACTCTTCATTCCTGTTTCACAGAGTGAAAAGGTGGATATCTTACAACATTCCAAGTGCCTGCAAGGGCTCTTCTCTGAGAGAACTTTCAGAAACTCCCCTGATCAGGAGCTCACTTCTAAGCATACCATGACCATGGTATGCATCTCATGCTTCTGTTTTACACATGTCTGTACAGGACTTAGAAGAAGAGGAAGACAGGGTCTTAGTAGTTATTAGTTTTTCCATCCTCTCACCCTCAGTTTCTGGTGACCATGGGGGCATCACTCTTATCTTAGTACAACATGGTGCAATGTCTTCTGTCCACCTCTTAGGAAGTCCGCGAAACTTGCACAGAAGTGATGGTGCAGGATTGGAAGCCCAAATGGTAACCAGGTTGCAGCAGGTTAGGTAGGGAGCAATAATCTTTCCAAGAGGAAGCCACATTTTTAGTTCCATGATCATTATGCAACTCTTCAGTCAATGATGTATTTACTACAGTGATCCAACTCAAATCTATTTAGAGCAAATATATGAACTTTTATTAGCTAGGACGAAAATAGACCACAACAGGTTCACATACAGCTAAATTTGAACTAGAACTAATGAATCTGCTTTGTTTGATTCCCTAAAAATGAGTTATTTCATAGTCTACCTCTCATTTAGATCATTAAGCTCACATGGAGAAATTTGGTAGCAATCAGGTGTGAAGGAAGGACGTAGAAAATTATCCATCATCTAGTCTCACAATCTGGATGTTCTCTACAACTGAGCCCTCATAGCAGCAAACTGCTTTAATGCATTTGTAACAAATGCTAGGGCTTTTAAAACACTTCCGTACACATGGAGAAGGTATGTTATCAAGATTTTGTAGTCTCCTGATGAGAACACAGGCATGACATGTCAGAAAACTATGGTCAAGTCCAGCTCCACCTGAATTGGGGCATACATTTTTACCCCAGATCACTTCAAATCAGGCAGGACAGCATCTTTATCTCATCCCCACTTTAAATCCCTAGTTTTTTACTGTATAATTTTGCTTTCTATATGAAAGTTTTATTAAAACCAATTTTGTTCCACTGCAGATTTTGGCTGCAGTTAAAGAGTATTTATAATGAATTCTACGGAGAGAAATGTGCTGACCTGATAAAGCACTTAATCAGGCATCAGTCTACTTTTCCCTTTGCAGTTTACTGAAGATGTGGTCATTTGTGCCTGTATAGAACAGTAAAGCTCTTATTGAAGTTCTTTTGTTTCCTCTCTCTTGATCATTGAATCCTTGCATCCTGATCCCTTGGCCTTATGGCACTTAAATATGGACATTCTTTCAAAGCTCACTCACAGAGCCTTTTGTCATGTTTACTTTTCCATTTTACCTCTAATCTCATCACTTAAGCAGCATCAAACTAATTTTTCTTTCTCACATTAGAGCACCTAAATATCTTTCAACATCTGAAGCTTTCTTGCTGTATTCCCCAGGGATGCACTGAACATTCATGCTTTCCACACATAACTTCCAGAGCATTTTAAATTTCTATATATGCACACATATGTTTAGTGCCATCTTATCAATTTAAAGACCATTTATAACCTGCCTAAGCCCTAGTCCTTACAGGCCACTAACCTCTGCCATCAGTCAGATGAGTAGTACCTGTTGCCACAGAGACAACTGCTATCAGTAATCATGAATTCCTCATGTGTAATTAATGTAACTTCAACCCTTTGCCTCTTTCATATTTAGTCTCTCCTCATATTTTGTCTAAAGCTCTGACTGGACTTCTTTTGGAGAGGGAACACCTTTGTTCTCTGTCTACCCAGTACATAGTATAATGAAGCCTTTTTTTGAAGCCTATTTTGAAGCCTATTACTCTTCCAGTACTAGGTGTTGTAATAACGAGGCTCCTAATTTCATGTTGCTGATGAATAATTGCCTAATTCCAAATCATCTTCAAGCAGTCATGAAGATGCCTGATCACACAGGCCCATAATATGGTCTCGGGTGGGATGACATAATATGCAACAATTCTGCCTGACCACCAGCATCACAGACTCAAAAACGACTATTCAAGACTGTTCTTTGAAGAAGTTTTAGAATGCATTCATACCTTACACTTCCACTTATTTCCTGTTGCAGGAGGAACTGGACAGAAACAGTGAATTATCTCGCTTTAGTTTGTCATAAAAGTAGCTGAGCTTCAAATGTGGAACCATACTGAAGACCTTCCTTTAGGGCTAGTCTGTAACCCTTGTTTACAGAAATGTTTTTCTATTTCTATTGCAACATTTTTCCAAGTATAATTCAAAGAATTTCTTGTGTTTGCCCAGAAGTTTTACACATTCAATTTTGTAGCAGAAACTGCTGAGACTTCTGGACATCCTGGAGACATCTGCTGTATTTGTAGTTATCTAATCCACAATTCATTCATAAGGATTTCAATGCTAATTAGAAAATCAGATTATTAGGCTTATTTCTGTCTTGGACCGATCCAAGAAAACAATACTTTTTTAAACAATCTGGAGTGGCTAAATCCCACAAGCCAATGAAAAAAAAGTACTAGGTGTTAAATTACATGTTAGCACAGTGGTTGTGCAGTGTCCAGGGATACAGAACACATATGAATTTTGCTGAAGCAGACACAGAAAGAATCTTTTGATTGGAAACAACAGTTGCAAACCTACATATTTCTGTTATAATAAGATATAGGCAAAGAGAGAGAAACTAAATTAAATATTCACGTAGAAAAGCACTGCTCAATAACACAACATTGTAGATGCATTTTTCTCCATTCCTTTCATCAGTGTTTGGCCAAACTCCCACAGATCTCCCAGTAGTTATTAGATAAAACATTAATCTGCCTTTTCACCACTCTTACAGCCAGAGGCATCACTTTAAATAAGCTAGAATTGAACATGATGTTTAATGTCAAGCTCAGCACTGCTAATGCGATCACGATTGTCTCCGGAACAACCTGTAGCATGACCCCTTTCTGACATATGCGAGCTGCGTATCCTTCTTTCTGTCCTATTCAATATTCCTAACCCGGACTTTCTACACAGCTAATACTGAGTATCTTTTTTTGCTCCATTTCATCCCCAAAGTAAGTTTTTAGTGCTATTTCCTCAACACTACCATTTTTTCCTCCAGTGCTTAACACACCCAACACCTGCAATCTCACATGAGAACGTAACAGTCCAAGTTTTCTTTTTTGTGGTCAATGGGTGGTGTTGTTTGGGGTTTTTTAATTTCTGAGGGGAAATAAAGAAATTTTATGCCCTTCCCCATGAATGCTTAAAAAATTATGAAGACACTTTTGTCTGGCAATAGCAGAAAGGGTCTATACAGTACATCAAGGCAGGGAAAAGCAAGTAGAGGACAATTGCAGCGATTCTACGATTTCAGTTTCACCCTAACAAAAAACAAAAAGTCTTTTTAAAAAGCCTATTGACATAAGATGTATTTCTATCAAATTATGAACTTATAATCTACTGCATTGCAGATGATAACAAGGGGAAACTGCACAGCACTATTTTGAAAACCTGTCACAGAAAAGCTGCTTTTGGGTTACCTGGTGTACTCATAGTTCACCATCCTTAAATATAAGTGTCCTGGAAAAATTTCTTACTATTTATAAATCTGCAGTAATGATCAAGTTCAAAGAAACCCATTAGAGTTCATTAAAAATAACACTGACTTTGGGGAGAAGGAATAGAATTCTATTCCCATTTCCAAGAAACAAATGCAAGACAGAAAACAAAAAAGACAGCTTGAAACTTTTTACAAACTGTGCACAGAAGGTTGAGATAGAGTCCAGGCAGGTAAGATACCTGTCAATAATGTTACTTCATAGCTTAAACAAGGGTGGAAATCTCTCTTGGGATAACAGGTTGGCTTGCTGTGACAAGGACAGTATTCATCATGGGGACATGATCACAACAGTTGGGGTTTCTGGTTGTCATTTCTTCATGCAAGGAACATTTCAGATCGTTCTGTTAAAATAAGTATAAAAACCTCAAGAAATGTGGGCAGTCATTGTAAATAGTCCTTTGTGTGATTTGCTGTTTTTCTAGGGATGAGTGTCTGAGTAAACATAGTTTAGAGACAGAAAACAAATTGCTAAAAATATACACATGCTTTGGCCAATAGCAAAATATACTCAGAAACCTGATGAAACAATTCTCACTTACAGATGGCAGCAAACAAGTAGCCAGCACTTTCTATAATAACTTAGACCTTTAGAGGGGGATTATTTTTTCACTCTAATTAGATATCATTTGGGGACTAATCTCTAGGGACTAACCTGATTTAGCACTTTGCTTGCCTGTGGAATGAAACAGATTTCACATAATTTTCTCATGTTCTGATGTCTCATGAAACAACATAAAGAAATTTGATTAATCAAGATAACATATTAATTCCACCAAGGACAAAACCTTACACTTATGCAACTGTTTTGGTGTTTTATATTGTCACCATTAACCACCAAGGGCTTTAAACAGAAAAATCCATAGCTACAGCAAAATCCCAGCATAGCTATAATATTCTTTATCCTACTGTAGGTTAAAACTCAGCTTGAAGGGATAATGCAATGAGGTTGAGACAGAAATGGTGGCTCATTTTTTTATTTTCTTCTCCTTGTCATCATCAGCAGTGCTGGATGGATAACTTAGAATAGAAAGGACAAGAATTGTTTTTTCTGAATTTTAAAGGCAGACTAAATTTGTCTGGACTCCAGTGGAAGCCAAACCTCTGACTACAAATATCTCTTACACAGTGGTTCAGAGGGGCACCAAAGAGAACCCTAGAGGGCCAAATTTGGGCTTCAATGCAATGAGTATTGATTGCTTTTAGAAATAAAGGATATGATGGATATAACTTAGTGGAGTTTGTATCTTAACCTGGAGGGAGTGCCAAAACTTTTTAAAGGCCTGAAATAAAGCATAAAAGTTACCATAATTGATGGTGTACAAAAGCTTCCATCTAAGCTTACCAAGGAATAAAATGGGAAGCATGAATTTCAATACCTTCAATTAAGGGGGACTCCAACTTTTATGAAAGCTACGGACAACAACTTGTTTTCTTATTTGTGTTTTTTGTTTTTACCAGCATCTTACATGTTTCCTCAATTTAAGCAAACTGCTATTCTTCAAGAAACTCACTTCTCATAAACATTCTGTTTTGCCCTTAGTCACGACAAGTTATTGAATATATCTGTTGGATAATTTGGTACAGCTCAGTGAACTACAGCATATTCCCAACGGCCACTGGTTTGAAGCAATTCTTTCCTCACTTTCCCCAGTTCTTTATTTATTTTGTGTCTCACAAACTTTTCTTCAAGTCAGTCTGTTCTGTTTTTAAAATAACTTCCTCTTTTCCAAAATCCCTTATCTACAATCCTTCTAACATCATTGCTAAATGTACCACCAGTAATTGCATGAATTCTAAGGTTGGGGTTTTTTTAACTATAGTCTCAAGGTACTTTATATTATTTTATTTACAAGTTACGGTGGGAGCAGCCTACAAGAAAGCTGAAGAGGGCCTGTTCACAAGGGAATGTAGTTTTAAGACAAGGAGGAATGGCTTTAAAATGAAAGAGGGTGGGTTTAGTTTAGATATGAGGAAGAAATTCTTTACCGTGAGGGTGGTGAAGCACTGGAACAGGTTGCCCAGAGAAGCTGTGGATGCTCCATCCCTGGAAATGTTCAAGGACAATCTGGATGAGGCTTTGAACAACCAGGTGCAGTGGAAGGTATCCCCGCCCATGGCAGGGAGGGTGGAACTAGATGATCTTTAAAGGTTCCTTCCAACCTAAACCATTCTAAGATTCTATGACTCTAAGATTATAAATCAAGCAGCACTGCATAACTGTGGTATATATGATTTCTCAATGCTAGCATACGAAGCATCCAGTATTAGAATAGGTGGTCGCACTGGAACTTAGCAACAGCAAACTCTGACACCTATCAAAAAAGTCGGGCTGCAAAATGATCATTTCAGAAGCTATTTTTAAGCAGGCTCAACACTCAAGACGACACCACTTCCCCTCCACCCCCTGAGAGATGGAGAAAATGAGATGTCAGCAATCAACAGAGTCAACACAGATTCAATGCAGCATCTGACAGCATTTATGTTAATAGCACTTTCTTGTCCCACGGTCCAAAGAAATATGCTGTCAAAGCTCCGCATGCAACTGGGACATCTCACTATGGTTGTCTCATCATCAGATGAGAATCTCCTGACAAAAATTTGAACATACAGTTAAGCTTTCTTGTTTACCAGTGAATTCAATGTTTGAGGAATCTATGATCCAAACTTAAATCAGAGTAAAGACTAGTTTGCTGCAACTTTTTTGAGCCAGTTGGACATATGATGTTCTATTAAAATTTCCTAACAGCTGATCATGAGGCGTTTAAGCAGGTTTGATCCCATTCTGCTTCACTGAGCATTAAACATTCTATTTCTAGCCTCCTGAAAAAAAAGTTTGTATTTTATGAAAGATATTTTAAGCCAACATCAAAAGATGAGCAGACAAAGAAAATATTTCCAGTTACTTCAAACTCTTTCACTAAAATGCCATAATTAGATGTCCAAATTATTGCAGAATTATTTCTGCTTACCTTATAAAATGGTACCAATTTTTTTAGCCAGGAAGCAAATTTCTGTGGGGTTAATCAACACACAAATGTCTCCATTATATGAAATATAGGAAGCATGGTGAGTTATGTTAAGCAACTCCTCTACAATGTGTGACTTTAAATACTACAGTACATTCTTTTTAAGAGAAGGAAAGAGAATGGATATGAGAAGATCTGGTAAATTTTCTTTATTTGGACACTATATTAATTTGGGAGGAGAGAAGATGTATATTCATGTGAAAGTCAGCTGTTAGTTTTTATTTCAAACTATACAAGAAATGTTTGAAAAACATAGGTATTTTTCATGTTCAGATTACAAAGACTTCTTATTTTGAAATTATTTTCTTTAGGAATTTGCCTAGATTTAAGTTCTGAAAAGACAAGAAACATCTGTAAAGCAAAGTGCAAAAAGTCAAGGCTGTTTTTATTTTGATTTTCAGTTTGTCAAGAGGGCCAAAAATCAGGAGTACTGAGTAATTCTGATTTGCAATTTTATTTTGATGCTACATGCTAGAAAGTGCAGACCTTTTCACTGTCAGAATCTCCTACAAGAACATTGTGTCAAGCACTTGAAATACCAAATCAGTGCTTACACTAACACTTGGAAGTTGTTTTAAATGTGTACTTCAGGATATCACTATGCCTAAATTACATCATGCAATTTTTATATAATCTATACCTAAATGAATGCATTAATGTTTGCCACCCTTGTAACAGGCAGCTGCTTCACTTTCCAGGTCTAGGGGGCCATTTTCTTTCCATGGATCTTAGTCCACCTCCTTCGACAGTACTGGATCATCTTGTTACAGAGGAACTGCAAGAACTGGATGGGATTTTTTTTCCCCTACTAATATATTACTTTCCTTACTTCAAAAGAATTTTAAACACACAGTCAGGAATTTCGCAACAAGCTCAGCTGGGGACAGCTGAAATATTTCATTTTGCGATCTTGATCTTAATTTTTTATTTTCTTGAGCTAAATTTACCAGTATTTCAAACAAAAAATCTGCTTTTTAAAATAGAAAATAATTTTGAAACAAATATTTCAACACTTTTAGAAATCTTCTCCTTTCCATTATTTACATTATTTAAAGTTGATCGATTAATCAAAACTATTTCTGGTGTAAAGAATTTAGTTTCAGCAAAACAAAAACAAAAAAGTTTTGGGAAAGATACAAAATGAGATACAAAATTTTCTGCTTTTAAGAATAAACTTCTCATCTCTAAGAAAATTAACTGTAAAACCTACTTGTCCATATGAAACAAGCAGTATCAGGTGTTGTTTCTTAGGAAATTTCCATGCACTGTATGAAGTACCAAGATTAACTTCCTACACTTATCCATATTGTAGATAGCCAAAACGTATAACTGTTCTAAAGTTTTAAGTGAATTTGAAACTTAGAATGGATAGACACAAGATTATGGGGGAGATTTTAACATTTGAGAGTACAGACGTCATGCTTAACAACAGAAGCAGTGCTGCATCAGCAAAACTGCTCCATACCATCTGCATTTTGAGAAGATCAGACCCTGGGTTTAGAAATTAAAGCATTTATTAAAGTCTTTATTTAATGCTCTTTTGTGTCTTCCAGATGATGTGGCCACCTAGTGCAACTGATGACTGACAATATCCATGATGTGTCTACTAGGCAAACAGACTGACAGAGACAGCCCTCTAGAATATATTCTGTTAGTTATTCATCTAGAAAGGATTTATTCTAGAGACTGAAAAAAAATAGCCACTTCTGCAATTCCCTGAGACACCAATCCCTATTATTATGCTATTCTGGATCTGTCTCTCAGTAGGATTCTAACTAAATAGAGCAGGATTCCTTTCCAGATTAATATTTTCATGAAGAATCGAACTGCTGGAAGCATGAAGGTTTTGTGTATGTCTGCCTTTCATCTGAGTTTTGCCTTAAGAGATAAGAGGGCAGGAGTTAGGCTAAAGGATTTTCTTTTAAGGTTTATGTAACTAAATTAGCCCACTTCACTCCATGCAAATTCCCAGTGACCACTGAACCACTCACTAATGAATACAAGTGTAAGTAATTACACGACAAGTTGCTTGAGTCTAGACTGTCTGCTTCAGCAGTCAGTGACGACATGGCCAATGGGAACAGTAACCACTGTTTCACTCTTGCATCCTAAGAGGAAGGTCTTTCAAAAATGCTGTGTCCTTTCACACATTAATGACTTCCTACACTGCATACGTTTACAAATTATGATAGACTGTGATATAGCAAAAGTGAAGTAGAGATGCTATGTGTAGTAGTGTGGAATCAGTTTCTCAACTAAATAGTTTATATGTAATAATAAATAAAGTGATAATAAATTTATAAACACACCATTTATGGTTGGAACAGGGAGTAAAAGATACTGTAAAGTTATATAAATTTGTTTCTTTTGTATTTGCACCTTAGCTTTACTAGGGTTTGGAGGGAAAAAGAGGAAGAGGTTGACTTCGTATACAAGAACACACAACCTTGGAAGTTATTTAAAAATAAGAAAGCTATTAAGTTTTAAAATCTTTAACACACAGAATAAAAAAGCTGTCTTTTACCAGAGGAAAACAAAGCATGAATATACTTGAAATATTACTTCATTTCCAGTGAGTAATATTCGCCAGGGTCTGTGAGGACTCATTGAGCTCTGGCAGGAAGACAAGCAGAGAGAGAGGGAAGCCTGGAAGTGCCTCTTTGGAAGGTTAATCTAAGATCCTCATATAAATGGTCAGATACCTATAAGCTAATAAGGTACAAGACTTCAAAATACACCTTTTTCTAAATACTTTCACATTAAACAAACATAGCTTTGCCATGATGATATTATTTTATTATAGACTCTCACAGTCATAATTCAAGGGAGAGGAGAATTGTAAAGAGAACTCAAATCAAACCTGCTGAATGATCTAAGCTGAAGAATACAACTGCATTCTGTGAACTGTTTCCACCACACACACCAGATATTATCAGAGTGCTGAACTTGAGACTTTACAGATATAATGAAAATATCTATTCCAAGACTGCATGCAGTTTATGAATTTAGCAATCCAGGAAAAACTAAGTGAAACAATTCAGTATTATTCTATGAATTCATTACATGGCTGTACAACCCATGAATGAAATGAAGGTGAAAAAAGCAAAGGTTTCAAAACTATAACTCACTCCCTTACACACTTTTCTCAATTTTCTCTTGCACAAACAGCTCTTTGTTTTGGGTTTAGGTTATTCTGTTGGCTTTAAGCAGCCAGTAGGACAAGCACATGTAAGACAAAAAAAGAAGGAACCAAGCACATCTGTATTTATTCACCTGAAGTAGATTAAAGCAGTTTAATTTCTGTTGGGTTTTTTTCCCCTCAACTCAGTATATTTATAAGACAACACAGAAATGGTCTCTGACAGTTTACCCTGCTTTTTCAGGGAGAATAAGATACAAAAGGCCACTGTCTCAGTAGAGCACTCAGATTTCATTAGTGAAAAGGACAGGCATGTACAAAGAGCTGCCCTTACATAAACTTCAGCCATTTGAAATTATGGCTTATGTTGGGAGCAGTAACTTTCCAAACCCGGAGACTGGATTGCAAGAGTACCAGCAGTGATCTGGGTCCATGTGGCGTGTGTTCACTGTTTACATTTCAGTTTTTCTGCACCAGAGGCACAAGACAGATGCAGGGAAAAACAGCAGCTTTACCATCCCACGTGTCTTTGCAATCAGCCTTATCACTGATTTACTTGTAATTTCCTTCTAAACTTCTTCAGAAATCATCGACTCATTTTGCAAGCATGCCTTCAAGTGTAACATATACAACCTGAATAACAAAGAGCATTTTAATTCTAAAATCATGGCAAGAATTTTCTACCTACACTATTATTCATACAGATCAGAAACACACAGACCTTGAAGCCAGTGCTGAAACAAGTCAACTTGCACAAAGCTTTAATGCCAGCACAAACCATAAATATATTGTTTAGAGAAGTTCAATGCCACAGAAGTGCATGATGACAGGTGTTTCATGATTTCTTTAGGTGACACATGTTTTATTTGCAAATTATTGTAATCTCAGGGCTGCACTGATCTTTACATTGGGCTTAAGTGAATATTTGGTAAATAAAGCTGGTCAATAAAGATATTTTTGATAACAATTCTGAAGAACTCCAAGTGTACGAGACCACAATATTTTTCTTCAGTACTGATTAAATAAATAAAAGCTAAAACATTTGGATATGAAAGATTTTGAGTGTGTAAACCTTGTATTGAAAGGTATCCCACAGGATTAGCAATATGAATTTCAACTAAGTCAGAAACACAAGGAGGAGAAAAAAATAAGAAAAATGCTTCAGAAAAACAATGAACAAGAAATTTAAATATTGGTTTTTCTTTGGATGAGTAAAAAACTAACAGTTACAAATTAAATTTCTTGTTAGAATACCAATGATATCCTGCAAAATCTAGTTTTCTTCCTACAAACAAATAATATTGAAGCTTAAACAAAACCACTAAGTACTGCACACAAATAAGTCTCCCAGGATAGCCAGTATTTCAGATCCATCTGCTGATAATTTTTATGGAGTCCATCACAGTCATGACTAGAGTTTTAAGCTATTATATTACCCCTCTATATTTTGAAAACAAGGTTACCATTAGTTTTCATGTGGTACTTTGGTTTCATCCAAGTTCTGCAGTGCACAGTCTTGTCTTCTAAGACTCAATTACTGTGACAAAACAAAGTTTTAGTTTGCTTGTTTGCCCTTGCTTAAAAAAAAATAATAAATTTGCTCTTACATGCTATTTGTTCTTACCAATGGAGGTGACATTTAAAAAAAAAACCCACAGACCCATAAAACTAATTAAATACTGATTACCTGTTACACCCTATACTACGACAAAAATTTCTACTGTCTACTAAAAATTAGAGAACATAAGGAAGTTAAATAGAGCGTAGTGTAAGAACACATATATACAGACATTTTAGGAATTTATTTGCCGATAAAACAGTACCAACATCACGTTCAGGGTTGCTCAACCTCTGTAAACTGAGTACTCAGCACCACAAAGTTGGATTTCTAGAAACACTACTCAGATTTCTAGAAACAGCCTGTCCCAGTGAGGTCCTCTAGTCAGTGTAAAATAGAAGAACTCCTGAGAGCAAAAGGAGCTCCCAATGCTTAAGGAGAAGTCTAGTAACACTTTGCATGGAAATGCAGCCTATTTTTGTACGGAGACACTGTTGGATTCCCAGTAAAAAACTGAGTTTACCAACCAAAAAAAAAAAGCTCAAAATTCCTGAATTGTCTATCTATTTCACCATCTTTTGAAGTACTACACTCCAGTGTGCTACCTACTTACCTTCAGCAAATGTTCTCTCATTTTCAAATTTTTATCTGTCAAAGAAGCATTCAGAGTGAGAAGGATGCTGGAGATATCCAGTCAAACACCCCTGTGGTTGACTCCATATACAGATATAGAAATACACATACACAAACACATGAAGGTTTACACATGTAGATATATAGATAGATATATATATATAAAGGTTTCCACAGTTTCTAGTTGTGTACCTCAGAGAAAATGTCAGTTGTTACTTGGTTGTAGAGAGAAAGCTCCAACCATCCCTTGATTTTAAGACAACATAAGGAAGATTGAGGAAACAGTCACATCACCTTTTTTCAGGAAAATCTCAGCAAAGCTGTGCATTGTCCATTAACAGCTGAGCATATACCTCTGAAATCTTTTCTCAGCTTCTCATCCTCTTTTAAAAGGCATTGCACTTGAAACCCATGTCGTTCCACTCTAACTGATTCAGAACAGCTCTGCAGCCAAAAAAGTTATTTTGGTTTCAATACTTCTGCAGTGGAAATATGATACCTACTCTGTAACAGTTATTCAGCTTAGTTACTCATGGAATATCTGAATGGCAAGGGGACAAACCATTAACCCTCACAAATAGTTTGACTACTTCTTTGATTGCAAGTGCTTACTTAGCACCCTGATTTCTTATAAGGAGATATTCTGCTGTTGTTTCTGTTTTCAAAGTGTAGAAAATGCTCTAGGATAAGCTGGTAAAGCTACGCATAACTACAAATCTTTATTCTTACTATCTTTCCTCCTTCTGCCTTAGCTTAGGATTCTCAGAACCTTACAGATACTTTTTCTTATACGTGCAGGTTTTCCTCAGGATTTTGAGAAAACACTAAGCAAGAGAGGAATTGTCGGCAATAAAACTACCTGAGACCCTTTTGTCATAAGTAAAGTTAAACTCATACACTGGCAAAGGTCCACCTTATAAAACCATTAAAATGTTCCCCAGGCAATATTAATTTTAATGCAAGTGAACTCACTAACACATACAGCTTCCTTTGCAGTCTTGGAGATGTCTGAACATCTTACACCCACAGTTTTGTCAGTATCCTGTATCACATCATCCATCATAGATACATAAAGCTACTAAGACAACTAAAGAAAAAGGCACCAGGAGCATTGCTGGGGGCTGTGCATTTACTAGCTCAAGCTTTCTGGTTGTTCACTGAACTTATATACCTTTAATGGTTGATTTGTTTGGACAACTATCTATAGAAAGTAAAAGAAAATGTAGGGGAAAAAAATGGGCTTTATAGGAGATGAATAGAAAAAACACCTACTGTGTCTCCAGCCACTTATTACACCTCAAGAGTTTAAGGTTTACCCTCTTCTTCCTTTCCCTGCATTTCAATTTACACAGTTCCATTCTCAATAATATATCACCTGTTAAGCAAGCTCCCCTGATACTCATATACTTTTCAGAAGGTCTGTGCATCATCTAAGGTGCAATTCCTCATTTTCAGAGCTGAATCTAATATATGGCTATACTGTTCTGTTTTCTATTTCTGCAATACTTATTTGACTATGGCATGATACACTCTCTTAAAGACAGATTATTGCCTCTGCTATGATAATGGATCAATATTTTGCCTTAATTGTACTGAATCTGATGGACTCCTGAGTGTTCTTGGTTGAGAAGTCAGACTGTTGAGGCCTCATTAAATAAAAATGATACCTGAAAAAAGGCTCCAGTAGTGTCGGTCACTTCATTATTACCGTCATTTGCTCTAGCTAAGTTAGATTTAGATAGCCTCAAAATTACAAGGTGTTAAGCTATGTATAAACTTAAAATGCAATAGAAGTCCTGATATGGAATGACAACACCACAGATGACAGATTAATGTTAAAACAATTTTTTTTTTTGCAAGCTTGGAAACAGAAAGCACATAAATTAGATTATTTCTTCATGAGGAAAACCACAGATCTGTGGCAGAGACACACCATTACCTGGTTACTTGACAAGGGCACTAATCATTCTGTACACATCTTCTGTCAGTAAAGGATGTAACCCATTCTTCCTTCTTATTGCACTTCATCTAGTAATCAAAAATTCACACACTGTAACATCCACTCTTTTGGTAATTAGGCTCATGCCCTGCTGATGGGAGCTGGCATTACCCTTTCCACAATTAATTTTTATGCTACTGTATGATGAAGTCAAAGAAAGATATTTTCTGAACTTTCTGCCCCACAGCCCTAGATTTCATCTGGAAAAAGTTCTGTTTGCTACACGGATTACTGATATTGTCAACTCAGTACTGACAACCTTAATTTTATATCTAACTGGAATAGGAAAACTTAGGCTATGGTACAGAAACCTCACACATGAAATCATCAGAAACACTCTTTTAATGGTGGATATCTTGCAGTGATTTCACATTTACAGCTGGCAGTGCTAATGTCATTCCCTGAGGAGAAAAGAGACATAGCACAAAGCCATGGGATGTAAGTTTTTTCCCCCATCAGCTTTCTTTTTTTTCTTTTCACTTTAGATGTACAACAGGTGCTTGTAGGAAAACCACTACTCTGACCTAATCATGCTCACGGAGATAAAATGCTAAGAGACAACTCTGGGGGGAGAATGACAAAACACATTTGCATAGTTTGCACTACAGATTTTATTTAATTTAGGAAGAAAGGCCTGTGAGGCTTACTGCAGTGTCAAAAACTGTAAATATAAAAGTGCCTTCGGTATTTCCTAAAGTGCTAAGTAAAAGGTCCCTTGGATTCAGAGGTTAAGTCGGACTGATGAAATCAGTCTTCGTAGCCTTTCGAGCTGATCTTTGGAGGGTAAATATTGTATGGGTAAACTATATTACCTTGAAAAGAGTTTCAGTTCCTTCACTGGAAGAAAATCTCATTCAGCTCTGGACTTCCCAACTACAACCACAAAAGACTTGTTTGTAAATTCTAAAATAAGTATACATACACAATAATGATAACCATAATAATAATTTTTGGCCTTCAATGAAAAGCCCTGAGAGCTAACAAATGCACTAGATTACCACAAATACCTTCTTCCGGGTCTCTATGTATTACAATGTATTACATCCATATAACATACATGTGAAATAGTTCATTCAGTGTTTTCTCATAGTGTTTGAGAAAACACTATGCAAGGGAGGAACTGTTGGCATTAAAACTACCTGAGACCCATGTCTTACCCATATGGATATAGATAATCTCTTTTTCATAAGTAAGGTTAAACTCACGGTTAACCCAAGTATCTCACTTCAATATGTATTCAAAGAGCTTTCTAGAATATGCACATTATTTAATCATCAAATTATCTAAATGCATTTAAAAAAAAACCAGATTAACATGGATGCTATTCAGATCTGACACATGATTCCTAGACTCACTAAAAATAACTATTCATCAAAGAAGAAATAGATAAAGCAGCTTCAGAAGGAAGGCTAAAAAGCACAAAGGGTGTGTACCTCATATGGGAAAGGATGAATTACGGTCTCCTTTTCTTGTACATACTCCCAGAGTACTGTTACACAAAGGCAGAGACCAAAAATGAAGTGAAGTAAGATGCGCCTGCTAGCTCTCTACTAACAACACAAAACTTCTTCATCCGTGCAGGAAAGAAAAGTGCCCTTTGGTGCAGCTGTCAGGCGGGTCTAAATCCTGTGTTAAAATATATAATCCGTCTTGGAACATAAGTACTTCAGGAGTAAAAATGCTTACTTACAAGTTGGAACTTCATTTAGAGGCATTTCTGTATACAGAAAACTTTTCAGCTAAGCAATGAATAAACTGGACTACATAAAATTTTCTTCTGTTTCAAATAGATTTCAAAAGCCTAGTCTAGAGATTTGTCCTTTGTTCTGGCAACTCAATCTAAAAGAAATTTTAATGTTACCAAAATCATTTTTTTAAGGACCCTTTTCTTTATCTGCTCACTTGAAGTAGTTTTTTGTGCTAAGTGAAAATCCACTACTTTTTTCATTTGAGATTTGGAGAGGCTTCATCTTGAACATAAATAGACATAGATGCATGAAGTATAAACCGTGAAGATAAATGGCTCTGTAGCTCAGAAACTAGAGATGCAAGACCCAAAACGTACTGCATCATTTTACAACTCATGTTCTAATCTCAGTATTCTCATTTGTCTTTTTATGATATTTTCTAAGGGAACATTTCAGCTACTAGAAAATAAATGTAATAAACAAAAGTGTAGTAAACTGAGAAAATTGTATCCTTGAGCTTTGGAATTTTTTTATCCAAAACCATGCATTCAACACTTGCAGCTAATATGTTGTGCAATATGATGCTTACAGTACCTGCTCTCTCAAGTATAGTATAGACATGATACCATTCTGACAAGCAAAGCAATACTTGAGTGATGAACAAACATGCATTCACACACTGCTTTCAGATGTATTTAGTTATTTAATTATTTATCTATCTAATGAAATAGTATGTGATGATATAGTGTCATATCTACACTACTTAGTCTTTAATTTCCAACAAAATATTTTGCTGAGCTCCTCATTGAGCATTTTAACATTGTCTTATTTAGGTATTGGCCGTACCAGAGGATCTTCAGAAGCATTTTAGGATAAATTATTTGAAAGAGGAAAGGCAGGAATAAGAAACATTGTCCTTCTCCTTCTAAAGGCACATTAAAATCAAAACCATATTGAACTGACACAACATGAAGTCTGGAAAACACCATTACTGACTCTTCTATGATATTTCAAGGACACATCACACCCTAGCTTTTGGTGATGGAGAAGCTTCAATCTATCCTTCCAAACTTAGCATTGAACATAACAAAAAATACAACTATCTTACTTTTACCAAGTTAGAAAGGATCCTCAGAAATAATCTCACCAGTAAGTCTTATCTCTTCTGTAAGGAAAAAAAAAACCTAAAAAACCAAAAAAAACCCAAAAAAACCCAACATCCCAAAAAACCCAAAAACTTAGAATATGAAAATACTATAAATAGTTCTGACCAAGTGGATAAAGAAATTGCGTGCCAGCCAGAACAGCTACTGGAAAAGTAAGAAATTTTATGGTCTTCTCTCGTTCAGGAAGGTGTGTATCTTTAACATATATCTTACCACCGATGCGGTGCCATAAATAGAGATCACATGCATGTTTTCAAAGTTTTTTTACCAAGAAACAGAAAATTTGTGGTTAACAGTTATTGTGAAGGTCAACAACTACAGTAGCCATTAGCAAGAGCAGTAGGGGAGAACAAGTCAAGTCCTGTCTGCAGAATACCCAAGGGCCTTGCCATGAGATCCACTCTGACAAGAGCAAGAAAATCCCAGCAAGTGCTTCCACCAACAAGTGACTACAATTTCAAGAACTCTTCTCCCCAAATTCATAATCATTATGTCAGGACAGGTAAACAAAGTTTTAGCCTTTCTATTACCCACCAGAGTTCCATTTTCCTCTCTACATTCCAGAGCAGGATTTGGCTCTAGCTAATACAGGTCTTACAAATAGTAGTCAGGCTGATGGGATTCTTTCTAGTAACTAGATCCAGGAACTACTCCTGGTGACATTCTCCAAACCCAAATAAAACAATTGCCTAGCTGGCTTGGATACACTTGTGCAAGGCCAGCAATTTGAGGAAATGGTATTTGGTCTCATGTCTGTTGTGGTAAGCCAAAATTATCTCCATAGCAAAGCATTCCTTAGGATAGTCAGACTCAACATACAAAGAACAGATTCAACACAACAGCCAAGAGAATAACAGTGATCAATGACCTGCCTTTAGTCCATACTTGTCCCTTTTCTAGTAACTGCAATTTGTCTCCTGATGGTGACCCTGCGGTCACAAAAAATACTACATGAAAATTTTGTTCCACAAGACAGGCCACTATTCATGGGTATTTTAAAAAACTACTCACAAATCAGCTGCAAATCTGCAGCCCAGCTTCAGAATGTCTTCCAAGACCAGTTTTGTTTTCAATCAAATTCTGAGCACCCTAATACAGCCCCATTTAATTTCTGCGACTACTTTCAGAACTGAACTTTTCTGCTTATGTATTATGTTGGGCATGGTAGAGAGGACACCACTGAAACATAAAGGATGGTTTCCCAATATTCTAAGAAAGGTTCCAAAAGATTCCTGTATTTAAAACTCTTTGCTTTCTCACTCTGCATTTGACCATCATGTCACAAAGCATGATGAGCCAGCTTGCACAGATAGTAATTCTCCTATCATTCCTCACCACAGATCTGAACCCAGAATGATCATCTAAAAAGGGTTAGCTACTCCCTACGTGACAAGAAGACAGAAGCCAAATGAGATGAAAAGCAAGGCAGATCCCCCCCAGAGAGGTAGCAGAGATCATGGCCAGGTTCAACCAAGAGTGCAAATCAGCAGGAGGATTCATAGCCATTAGGCAGGACCCAGATAAAACCAGGAAAACAATCTGTGGGTCAGAAGCAATTAAGGGTAATCAGGGTGAGATATTGTCCAGAGATCAGTGAGCAGGTTCAGAGGCACAGGACAGGTCAAGCTAGGAGGCCAGTCCATGGGTTAGGACCAAGGATGACAGGATCTGTGTCTAGGCACACAAATGGCTGAGCCAGCCAGCAACCAACACTGCCAGCACAGCTCAGACAGAGGCTGAAGCTTCTAGACTGAGCCAACAGAGAGCTCTTTGGCTTATGGGAAGAGATGTGAATGGAGGCCACAGATGAGGCTGGTCTGGACCATTAGAGCTATTAGTGCACCCAAGACCCTGACATGGATGGTCTTGATCACCTGCTCGTGATTTGGAGATAACCTAACAATCTGTGGAGATTGCACAGTTATAAGGACAATGCAAAAGAGACACTCCAAAGCTGGCAAACCTCACTGAAAGAACTTCCCTGGAGATTCTTATATTTACCACACAAAGAAGAGGGCAACATTCAATTTAAGCCAAAAGTAGGAATCTTTTTTACTTTTTTTTTTTTTTTACTTTAAAACAAACACCTTCAATGTAGTTTTAGATGTGCTAGGATAGCACAGAAAACGAGATTAATTGAATTCAGATAAGCATGAGACTTAATAGGCTTAATGAGAACATGTTAAATAGAATAATTTTAGAGAGAGATAAATCCTCAAGCTCCAAGACATATTTCAACCAGGAAATGAGAGAAGCTAAAAAGTTCATTCCATTATGATTCACTTTTCAGAACAGGCATGATCAGAAATGAGCACTTGAAAAACAAAGAGAACAAACAGCCCTCTTCAGTTTGTAAAAGGAGCAACTTACATGCAATACAAACTGTTCTCACACTGGAGGGCTTTTACAGTTCCCTTCTCCTACTTACTGTTATAACTATGGATGTTTTTCAGACAGTGCAAATATATAAACCTTACCGTTCAGATGCCCAATTTCATAGATAGTCCAAGAGTCAGGAAATTCTCCGTGGATCTAGCATTCAGCCTGTCTTATTTCCCCATTTGTGCAACAGCATTAATAACATCTTTCTAGTACATAGTATAATGAATATTTTAACAATTGGAATAGATGAAGATATTAAAAAATTTAGGGCAGATGATAAATAAGCGTTGGATTAGGATTCACAGAAACACATTCCGATCACCAATGATCATCATTCAACCATTATCTTACTCTCCCCTGTCCATCTATAAAACAGAAAATCTTATAACTTACAAAAAGGGTTTAAGATTGGGGAATCACAAAATATTCAACCTTAGGAAGATACAAGGGATGACACTAAGTTGAGTGGGAGCATTGATCTGCTGGAGGTAGGAAGATTCTGCCGAGGGATGCGGAAAGGCTGGATAAATGGGCCAAGGCCAGTTTTATGAGGCTCAACAAGGTGAGCTGCTGGGTCCTGCACTTCAGCCCCAGCAACCCCAGACACCACTACAGGCTTGCAGAAGAGTGGCTGGAAAGATGCCCAGCAGAAAAGGATTAGTGCTGATCAACAGCAGCTGAACATGAGCCAGTAGTGCTCAGGTGGACAAGAAAGTCCATGGCACCCTGGCTTGCAGCAAGAATATTGTGGCCAGTAGGACCAGGCTGTACTCAGCACTTGTGATGCTGCACCTCAAATCCTGTGTTCAGTTTCAGGCCCTTCACTACAAGAAAGACACTGAGGTGCTGGAGTGTGTCCAGAGAAGGGCAGGGGAGCTGGGGAAGGGTCTGGAGCACAAGTCTCCTGAGGAGCAGCTGAGGGAGCTGGGGTTGTTTAGCCTGGAGAAAAGAAGGCTCAGGGGAGGCCTTATCACTCTCTACAAATCCCTGAAAGGAGCTTGTAGTCAGGTGGGGATTGGTCTCTTTTGCCAGGCAACTAATGACAGACAAGAGGTCATAGCCTTAAGTTGCACCAGGGGAGGCTTAGGTTGGACATCAGGAATAATTTCTTCACAGAAGGGGGTAACCATTGGAATGGACAGGTCAGGGAGATGGTGGAGTCACCATCACTGGAGGTTTTCAAGAAATGAGTGGACATGGCACTTAGTGCTATTGTCTAGATAACAAGGCAGTTGGACTGTTGATTTTAGAGATCTATTCCAACATAACAGATTTATGTAACTGATTTTATGTGTGATTGGGCTGCAAAATGCCTTAAGAAACTGGTCTTGATCCTGTGTTGACTTCATCAACATCCTACATGGATAGGTTTTTAGTCAGTTCCTTGACTTATTTCACGATGCAGACTCCTGCAGGAATACATCTCACTCTTTCCTGGCACAATTCTCATAAGCTGTTGAAATAGATAGTTCTGATGATTAGATTTTATCTGGCATTAGATTTTATTTATGTTTCCGTACTTGGAGGTACGCTTTCTCAAAATCGGCCTCTTAGCTGTAAGAAACAAGAAAATTCTTTCATTGCAATGCATTTGCACAAAGCGCCCCTTTAATGGGCTCCCAGCCTCCACACTAAACTGATACTCTTATTTGCATAAGGAGAGAAGTAGGAAATGCATGGAGACAGATGGGTGAATATTAATTAATGCTTATAAGGCTGAGGAAAATAAGCAGTTTGAAATTTGTAATACTGTCTTCCCAAACAACCTTCTCTTATTTACATTATAATATAATGCTAGAAGACAGAATGTACTGAATGCATAAGGAGCTACAACCTTTATGTTAAGTATTTCTTGAAAGATAAGGACAAGAAGATGCACAGCTAAGACTACTCCAGCTCAGCTCCTCCAGATGCTGGCAGAGAGCAAAGTAATTTCTTACATGCTAGAAATATCTTATAAACAGAAAACTATGTTATTTAAACTTGCTGTTAGGTGGAGATCCCAACCAAAACTCACCATATAATAGAATTGTAATACTGAAAATCAGATGTGATTGCTGATATCATAGATGGAGCTATGAATAGTAAAGGCCAGGAAGTCAATATAAAGTCTTATTGCCCGTGGTTTCCAGCATGCTATCTTTCCAGCAAACAGTTACCATTACTGTGAAGCTCTTTCTCACTGTCAAATTCAGCACAGCACAGCAGCTGGGATGTTGAACGTGTGCCACACGTTATCTCAGAACAGAGCTGATCAGGTACAACCAAAGATCACCTCTACTTCGGCTCTGCAAACTGGGGAGTGTGTCCCCTGCACATAACCAGCATGTTACTGAATATATTGTGCAAGGAATGTGGCTGCACTTCCCCTACAAAGTCACTCCATATGCTGAAAGACTACACTAATTATGTCCATAAAGAGCATCTACTGTGCTGGTGTATGCACTAGGTATTGGCACACTAATGTTTTGCTGATATTACTGCATTCTTGTGCAATTTTTTTGATAAGCCTTCATTAAATACCTATTCATCATACTTCAGTATGAAAAGGGCAGCTTTTGCATGATTTGAAGATGATGGCAGTATAATAAGTTAGATGAAAGAACAGCCTTGAAATGAGAATAAATTTTTCACAATTTTCAGGCTTCATTTCTTTTTAGGCAGGAAGAACAGGATCTAAAATTGCGTAACTGTATAAAAAAGCTAAATCACTGATATACAATAGGATGTTATTTTATTCACACCCAGTAGCAACTCAGTGGACCTGTTCACATGTAGATGAGTAAAGTCTAAAGTTCTATAAATTTTGCTGTGAATTAATTCATAATGCACCTGCAATGACTCTAAAAAGTTGAAAAATTGGAATTGTCCCTTCCAACTCATCATATTCGATGATTCTATGATTAAGAGTCCACACCATTTCCATTGCACAGACCTGCCATTGCTACTAAAAAGATAAAATGAAGCCTTAAAAAAGAAATGGGGGAAAAAAACCAACATAGCAAGAAGGAAAGTAAGGGAAAAAGCTAAAAGCAAAAATGGAGGAAATAAGACAGAGAAGGAGAAGAAGGAGAATAAAAGTTTGCATAATATTTTAATTAGGTGGATCCTTAACCTCAGGGAAATTAAGATATTTCTATTGAATAGGCAGCAACCATTTTAAAAATTGGAATTCTATCTGTATGTCATGTTTACTGCTCTTGACAAAAAAAAACACAATTTTTTTTAGAAATACGTTATTTCTTTCCTTTTAATTATGATTATTAGTTTTTCATTACACTAAAACTGTAATTCCCCTTAAGAATAAAGAATTGTTTTTTCTGGCAAGAATTTATAAAGATATAAGAATTATATATTTGTGTGTGTGTGTGTGCACGTATTCATGCCTGGTATAAGCAATCAACCTATAGGCTTATACTCAAGGTTCAGTTAGAAATGTATCAAGAAAAAATATTTAGACATGAAGCAGAATAGATTACCTGAAATCTCATGAAAGTCTTTGTCAAAGTGGGAAACTTTATCAAGCTTCATCCCCCACTTTAGTCAAGAAGCAGATGAGGTAGAGCTCCTGGACTACTGCATGGCTTCCCATTCCACACAAGTCTGTTCCCCACACTCCTGGGAAAATGTGGAGAACTGGTTACCCAGAACTATACACCAAGGCAATATGGTCCCTGAGAAATGGCACAAAAATTTTTGGCTGTGATGTCTTGAAAGTTCATTGACCTGAAGCTGATTTCATGACACACTTTCAATTTCAATCTACAGAGGTTCCCAAGAGAAAATGGTGACAGAAGACTGGATGGTGCCACAAATGCCACTAGTTTAAACACCCAGAATTTCCTGAGTTCTAGGTCTGTGGGTGCTGGTTCACAGTAAAAAATTTCAGATAGAAATGTTAGTTTAAGGAAAGACAAATATTTTTTAAAAAAATTTCTAACACTAAGCATCTTTAAGCTTTAAAACACATAGAACTTTTACTTGACCAAATGAAATACTAACTTACGTATCATTTCTTGTCTTGGATTCCCTAGTGCTATTTAGCTATCTACAGTATTATGGTAGTCATCCTTACTTCATTCACACATTCTCAGACTGAGAATTTGTAAAATTCTTTCTAAAATTTGCAGTCTTCCTTTTTAGCTGTATTTAATCCTTCTTTAAACATACCTCCTTCCCTCCCTTTTTTCATTTTTTTCCTCTGGCGTACCTCAGGAAACTTTCACTATTGGACTTTCAGAGCCTTACATCAACAACTCATCTCTCCATTTTTTGGAAGACTCTTCCACCCTTAAAACAGTAATTCTCTGCACCTAATCTGAACAAAAAGAGTTGACATACAGCCATGCTATTTTTTCCATTTAGACAACAGTCTTGCAAAGTCCAGATCATGTAACCTGTTTAATGTCTTCTGAATGCAAGACATAAGGAGCAAAAACATGACAAAATAATAACTGAGAATTGACATAGAATCTCAGCAATAATTCACAGACTGTTCACAGATTGATTCCCAAACCTATAACTCAATATAGAAACAGGGTGATGCAGACAAAAAACATTAGTCTGTTTTTGTACTTTTGCTTTATATGGAGAAATAAACCCCAAACCAACAAAACAATTTCAGACTGTTGAAAGCTGTTGTACTTACTGTAAGTACTGTTGCACTTACTTACTACTCATTTAGACTTTATCAAATTTTAAGACCCTCAGAAGATAACAGCTAAGCTATATACCCTCCTCAGAGTAGCTGGTTAGTGTTAAAATGGACCCAAATAACAATCACCCCAAAAGTGCTAGCAGTCAGGTTTTCATGTGAAGTGCTTCTAATAATATAGAAAAAATAGAGATTTTACAAAGTGGGCATAAAAACTAGAGAGAAGAGTGGAGGTGGCAAAGCAAAAACATAAGAGATAGGAATAAATTCCAAGTTGCTATGTAGTCACTGGAGCACAAATGCAGCTCACCTAATATCAGGAAGATTATCAGGCATTTATCTGTCTCAAATGTTATAAATTACACATAAAATAATGTTTTGATTTGCCTCAGAAGACGCTGCAGTTGAATGGATTCCCTAGCAGCTGTAGCTCATGTGAGTATAAATCACAAGATGCCCAGTAAAATTAGGATTTTAAAATAAGCTGCAACAGTTCAGAAAAGGACAGTCTAGTCAGCTCCAAGCTGTTTTAATCTGCATGAGTAGCATGGGGGAAGAGGAGGGAGGGAGAATAAAAAAGATTTATCCAAACCACACAGAGTGGAGCTGCCTTCCCTCTATATTCCTTGATAATAAACTTAGAAGAAGATCTTGTTTAACAGTACTGCTATACCTTTATAACAATTGAATGTGGGTGCCTATTTTAAGCCCTCATTTAGATTGCTCCCTATACAGTTAACAGAGAAGCTGGAGAATTAGAGCTCATCAGTTGATGAAATAGCTTGAAATGAGATCTGCTGGATCATGTTTCAATATTTATCACAAGTGGTGGACAATCACACATGTAAATTTAAAAACACAAACACAACTCAGATTTTGAGTGCTCAGAATTACACTATAGTCATGTATAGTGTAATGGTTTGATATCTCTCAGATGCATCTGTTAAACAAACACAGGTAAAGTTGAAAAAAAAAAAAGAACATGCACTGCTAAACAGGGTTTTGAAGACAAGCTTATTAACATATAGAAAGTATGAGAAGGTCCTGAGATGAAAGCTGCAACAGGAAAACAAAGAGTTATTTTCTATAGGATTTCCCATTATATGCTGCGTCTGAGATTTCAGTGTTGGCATAACTCACACATGGCTTTTGGAACTGGTTGCACCATTTGCTTTCTCCCAACAGAGGCAATCTAAAGAACTGTCATCCTGAAAGTGCAGAAAATTTTGAGCCTTTAAGCATTCCACTTTGTTCCAGTCTAGAGCTGAATGCATACTCAAAGGTAAAATAATACATGTTGTACAGAAGAGCCCTTAGGTACCCTCAAGGAATAAAAGGTTGCATGTAAAAGTAAAGGATTGTTTTGCTTGTTTGAAATGAGCTAAGAAAGATAATGACTGGTCCCATTTAGGGAATGAGATGTGAAACACTTGAGAGAGACTGGATCATGCAAGTTCTAATGCTTCTACTATTACAGTCTGTTATGACTGAATCACTACTGTTTGTTGAAGCATTTATTCCTAAATGACACTGTTGAAGACACTAATGAAGCAGGAGACCTAGTGAGTTAAATTAACATTTTTAACTTTCAAAAGTTATCATCATTAATATTAATTACAACATAGAAAATATAATACCTAACAAAAAACCATCCAGAATAATGCAAATTTCCTTAGTTGTTCATTTGAATGAAATTGAGGTAAAGAAACATTGGGAAAACATCTCCTTGTCTCCGCCCAGTCAATTTGCATGATAGCAAATTTTAGTCACTCATCCATTCCAAAATCAGCCATCTCAGCTTGCTGAACCTATTTGAGAGGGTTGGTCCTGAGAAAGCTCTTATTTATATAAAATTGTTAAAATGAAAGGTTTTTAAAGCCTCTTCACACACACACACAAATTGTTATTAAGTTTAAGGATAAAAATAAACACATGTAAAATCCAAAATTGTTATGAACACCTGATTAAATTCCTACACAGATTCTTATAATTAACTTTCATTCCCCTGATGGCCACTTATTTAATGTATTAAATAGAATTTTATCTCCTTTTTTGCCAACACTTGCTTTTACATGTATCCTGTGTTGCACCTCATCCAAAATACCTCTAAAGAATGAGAACACATATGAATTTTTCAAAGAATTGACAGAAGTTAATGTCTTTGCATTCTAAAGACAATCTAGACAACTGACATTTCAAAACAATGAATGAAAATATTCACCAATAATAAATAACTGAAATCAGTATTTATTTGTCCAACTACTCTAACACCTTATCGCATTTAATAACTGATACCACAAAAATACAAACACCTGGGAAATCATGCCTGTTACACCTCATTAGTAATTTAAGACCACAGTAGATCACAATAGGAGGACAGGTTGCTACACTCATATTTGCTTATATAATTTTTTACACTTCTATTCATTCACACACAAGCTATGTGTTAAATATGTAGGACAGAACTGTTGCCATTAATATAAAAGTTTTGCATCCCTGGAAAATTAAAATAATCTGATATTTGAAGTCAGAGATTATAGAGAGTCAATCAAACTATTTTAATACAGAGATATCTTTGCTATATTTAAAAATGTTCTCTCGTTTTACTTTGAAGATAGAAACTAAAGATGGAATATATTATTTGATTGCTTCTAAATTTTGAAGAGGATCCCATGTAGAGTTTAAATTAAAACCAAAAAATTATTTTACCTATAGAAAATTCTAGACCCGTTCTATATAATAAATGTCAGTCATACAAACTTGAGAAATTTTAGAATCTGTCAATAAAATTGATTTGTTGTGTGATGATAAGATTTTTTTCCTGCTCTTCTCTGAACTTTAGGTTTTATTTGGCATACTCTGCATATTCCATTCTACAGTCCTAATTAATAGGTATTTTTAGCACATGGGAGACTTGAATTCACTCCCATGACTGTGACACTAAGGAAAATCAATAAATACTCCAAGATTCTCAAGATGAGAAATTTCACAAGATACAATATAACAGCCACAAAGCAAATCCTTATCCTGACTAGATGAGATTTTCTGCAGCCTTATGTCCCTGAAATAGTCAAAAGCAAGAAAAAGCACATACAAGGCCAAAAAACTGCTGTAAAGCAGATGTTACCACACTGTCCCTAATCTCGCCAAGCCCCATACACTGATGTTATCCATTCACACTTCAGTATCTACACATCCACTCTTCATGACATCCTTTACAAACCTCAACTCCTTTCTGCATTAAATGGGGTGGAGATAAACACTCTCCACCTTTTAAGTGAGCAATGAAATTAATAAATTGATGGTAAAATCCAAAATTATTGCAGCCAAAATTATCACCATCCATGCCCAAAGCCCCTCACTCCTACTACATCTACTCAGCTTTACAAATTGCTTTCTCTCCTTAAGTAAACCACGGATTTCATTTGGGTTGGAACATTCAGTTAACATTCAAGTCCTTTATTCATCTCCCCATCCCCTCCTGATTACAAGATTACTATTTTTAGTTTGAAGACTACTCATTTGTGTGAGCATACTACTTAAATGTTAGGTTCATGTCCCCTTCAGGTTACTGAAACTCTATAAAAACTCCAGCACATCTTCCAGTTGGGGTACAGTGCAAGGATCTCATACACAGCTTTTACCCCAGCCCACTCTCACTTCTTACATGACCCTATCAGAGCCTCTTGGAGACATTTCTAAATCAATCCAACTGCTGCCTACCAGACTACAAAACCCTAAGTAATCCCATTCCATTTGGGCAGAAAGAATTCTCAGGGAGAAGGGAAATAGTGTTCTAAAATACAAAAAATATTGAAAATCAAGAATATCTAGACTATGCAATTACAGAAGCACAAGAATTTGCACATACAACCAGCTGTCACCCTTTGTATATGCAGATTATAAAGAGGAGCTCCACAAAGTGTAGTGTCCAAAAGAAGCCCGAGCAGATTGTGAGGGCCCATAGGGGAAATCATACAAGGAACGGCTGAGGTCCCTCGTGGTCACTCCTTCATCCCAGAGGAGAGTGATGGAAGACCTCACCACAGTCTACGACTTCCTCGTGCGGGAAAAGGAGGGATAGACACTGATCTCTTTCTGGTGACTGGTTCCAAGGGAACCAAGGGAACGGCATGAAACTGTGTCATGTGGAGGTTTAAGTTGGATATTAGGAAAAGGTTCTTCACCCAGAGGGTGGTTGGGCACTGGAACAGACCGCCCAGGGAAGTGGTGTCAGCATCAAATCTATCAGAATTTAAGAAGCATTTGGACAGTGCACTGAAGCACATAGTGCAGTTCTTGGGGCTGTCCTGTGTAGGCCCAGGAGTTGGACTCGATGATCCTTGTAGGTCCCTTCCAAATCAGGATATTATTATATGATTCCAAGCACAATTGTTATCTGCTTTGTCTACTAGCATGAGTTGGTCCTGAGAACACCCATGAAGACCCACAGGTGTTCTGAAAGTGAAATAGCTTCTCCAAGCTTTACAGTTTTTCATCTTTCTCCACAGTTCTTGAAAGAAAATTTCTCACATATCAGAGTTCTTCCTTTCAAGCTGGCCCTTTACATGGGCTCATACAATTGCTATTTTACTTTGTGCAGACAAAAGGGAAAGAACCTATTTTGTCTTCATCCAATTACTTTTCTCCCAGTGAAGAATTAATACCATAGAACATTCCTCCAGCAGCTTGTAAGTTCACATATGCTAAAAAATCAATTCTATACTGTAAAAAAGGGGGCGTTTTTGTCAAAATTATTTCTCAGTGATTTCTGTAATTCTTTGCTAAGGTTGTTTGGCCATCCATGTGTAACACAGCAAGAGATCGAATTCCACAACTATAATGAGCCACAGAAAGAGAACAGAAGACATCAAATACAATTGTAATATCATATCCTATGATGAATGATAGTAAGGAATTCCTTTCATACAATTTCCAGATCACCCTAGAAAATGGAACTATACATCCCCGGGGAATGAGAAGAAAAGAAATCCTCAAAATACCATCAAAATTTCAAAAAGGATAGAACAAAAAAAGACAGCTATACCAACATACTAACCTGGTAGCCATAATAACTTGAACGGATGGGATTAAACTTCATTCTGATCCTAAATATGGAGACTAACATAAACCTAAATGTATTAGAAAGATACACCAACAGAAAAGGAGAATTCAACTCCAGTGTAACTTGTCACCCTACCACCTCCCCCTGAGTTTTAGTTCCAGTCCTTTAAAAACTGAATTCTGCAACTGCAGAAGAGAAAGGAGGAAAAAATAAAAACCTTATTGACCTCAATAAATGACCAGGAAAGCTTTGAAGTTTAAAACTAACACAAAAAAGTGTTATTAAAATTTAAAAAAAGGAAAAAAAAAAAGAAAAAAAGAACATCTGTGGCAAATTAGAGGCTGCCAAGACTTCTTTCAACATCCCTTAGATAAAATGGAACATCAGATAGCAATATGTTCCTACTTCTTCTGGCAGGAATTTTTGGACGTATTTACATAACTCTTATTTCAAACCTCACCTTAAAACCATTTAGTTTCTCTGACTCCACTCTACTTAGAAATCATGTCTTATTGCAGATTTTCCTCAATTTATGATTGTTTAATAATAATTTATATGGTTTTAATATTATTTTTAACAGAGTTATTCTCCCTCTCCAATATGTTTAGAGAAAACCATCTTCTCTCAATTTCAGCCGGACTACACTACAGAGACACTGTCGTCTCATGGTCTCTAAACTGCAATATAGCTTTACCTACTCTGAACATATTCGAAATCACATTATTTCTTCTTAGTATAAGAATCTGATATGTCACACTACATATTGCTTATTAAAAAATGACACTAGTATTCCTTTAAGGTTGTTAATAATTCCCAATGAATGCCCCTAGTACATGCTTTGTCATTTCCCGGCTTCTTAACAGTGTCAGCAGATAGTCATTCTCTGACCAATATGTTCAGATTGCCTCCTTCTCCAGCCACCACCAACTGATAAATCCCCAGATTATACCTAAATTCCTAGCAGAGGTGTCCTCATGCCAAACTTTATTACTGGATTTCAATTTAGAGCAATTATTCAGAACAAGATCTCTCCCTGGTTTTCACTGTTGAATGATACCATCAATCTGTGCCTAATTACAGCTCTCACACTTTTGAGTACAGCCTTGTCTACGAAATAATTTATTGTATTAAAAAGGATATTCAGTCATATTTTTACCTCCACTTCTGAAGCAGAAAAAAAAGTGCAAGTTTTATGTTTCTTGCCATTATTTATCTGCCATTTACTAAAAAATCATGATTCTTTCTTACTAGAACTACTTGCATATCCATATATATACTTACATATATTTTGAAATACCCATCACATCAACAAACACAGACCTTACAACTTGAAAGTGGAACACAGTGTCTGTTTAACACCTTCCTATGCAACTTTAAAAAAGTATCTCCAAATGATATTTTAAAACCGAAATTACTGGAGAGGAAAGCATGCTTTCTAGCATTAAAAAGCATTAGAATTTTAAACAATGTAAAAATGCATAAAGTATTTTTAAGCAGTATAAAATACGGTTTTCACCTTACTGTGTTTGTAATCACTGTCTTTTTGTTCATTTAAGTATGTGGGGAGTTATTAGGAAGTCGTCAAAATGTTCTGTATCATTCACCAAATATTAGATCAGCCTCAAGCTAGAAAAGTCAATAAACATTTTCATAACATTTCCAATAAAAAATAATGCAAACAGTATATCTATGTAAAATGCTGAAACAAAAATAAAATGCCAAAAGCAGCCGTTCCTTTCAAAAGTGTTATTTGGATTAATGACCTTTTTTCTATGAAAAAAATCCTTTCAAAAGCAATCAGCTCTACAAACTATTTAACAGAAATACATTTAGAATGACTAGGATCTAATCAATCAGTCTGAGCGCACAGAAAAATTACGTGCTGCGTGATTTTGACAGAGATGACATCGCTTTGTGAGCAAAAACATTCAGTGGGCTTAGTCCAGCCGATGAGATTGAGGGACTAGTTGCTTTTCTGTCTGGCGCATGTCCAAAGAAGGACTATATCCCTATGACATTTACTGAAGAGCCACTTTACATTCTTTATTCAGAAGTACACAGGCATGAAAACTAAATTTCCAGAACTGTTATATACATGATCTGAAAAACCTACGGTTATTTTGTACCAGATTTCCTGTGCGCTTCACATCCTCTCCTAACAAATCAGGTTCATAATACATAATTTATTATTACTCTCAAGAGTCTTACCAAATAGAGTATGATGTTTGAATCAAAGTGGGGTGCTGAACATGTGCCAAGGAAGGCAGCAAAAGAACTACTTCATCATTTCAGCACTTTAGCCTTCTATTATGATTGCATTGGCACCTTTCCTAATGTATAAGTGAATTTAATCTGCAGCAGTGTTATAAGGAAGGTGTGCTGTATGAACCTTGAATTTTAATGTAAAACATTCTGGATAATTTTCCACACACTATATGGAAATTAGTGAAGTTCACACACTTGGCTGCCTCTAAATCTGAAAATGTCACAGATCTGCACGAAGAGTTGAGCAATTCTGAAAATTAATGACTGCCACATATGGCCATAAGATATTCCTAGTGAGTTAGTGACTTCAGGTTAGTGACTTCAGCTGTAGGACATGTTTAACTCTGCAGCAAACCTGCAGTTTTTCTTTTCAAAGTTACCTAACACCCAATGCTCAAGAGAAGAAATACAGCATAAATACAAATGCAAGATTATTTCACCTTCCCTTACTTAATCCACTGTTTTTCAACAAAATGACCAATGGAACATTAAGCCTTGAGGCCATTGGCTCAACTCTGACTTGTCTCTGTTAGACTCTATGACCTGTTTCAGCTTTGCCTTCTCTTCTTATAGAGAGTAGCAGAGCCTGTAAGGGTAGGGGAAAATTAGCACTTCAAAAGATGTAATACAATTACATGGTTGTAATCACTCTCATTTTACAATCTCCATAAATTTCTTTCTATCTCTCTGCCCCCATCATATTCTTCCTTATTTTCTCTGCTAGACTGTCTCACTCCTCTGTATCACAGTTAGGTTATCATCTATGTTACAAGCTGCATGGTAGCCCTATGAATAGAAAATATCTATTAATACTTTAGATAACACTTAAAAAGCATAGAGGTCCAAACTTTCTATCCTAGCACCCTAGCTCACATCATCCTAAAGTTAATAAGCGTTATTAACTGGTAAGTTGATGTAATAACAAATAAATAGAAAGCCACATAAAACTAAATCTTGTAGGCTTGTAGGTAAATAAATGGTTTCACTTCACCCCAGACCTACAACTTCGCCGTTGTTTCAGTCTCCAGTTGCCCTGTCACCACAGCCCCTCTGCCCACGCCACAGCTGAGCTATTCACATTCCTTTCAAGTTGCCACACGACCAGTTTTGCAAAACAGTTCATCTGCACAGTTTGCTGTGGGCTGCAGCACTTCAGAACCCTCTCCTGGCTGGAGGTTCAGTGGGTTTCTCAGACTACAGTTTTATCTCCAGAAATGGAAGATCAGAGGGGTAGCTTGTTTATCAGTCTTAGTTCCCAAGGCAAGGCTTTCACTAGCAACTCTCCAAAACAGAACTACATACACAGCAGAGGTACATCCCTCCTGTAATTCTTCTCACCCTAAACAAAATTCAGTCCTGAGATATGACTCAACTTGCATAGCAGATAGCAAGTATGATGCTTGATCTACCTTGTGGCCTGTTAGGATCCAGCCTGATGGGTCCGTTGTATCATTTCACAAGAACATCTTTAAATATTTCATCAGCAAAGGAAAAAAAAAAAAATGGAAAGACTTTTGTTGTTTGGGTTGGTTGTTTTTTTGTTTTTTTGTATTTTTCTTACTTGGAAGAACCAGCATTTTAACAAAAGAAGCCAGTACTGAAATGTGTGTATATGTCTGTACATAAAGAAAGCAAATCATAGGTTATCAGCTTGGATATGCCATGCTTCATCTGATCATTGCTAGATGTGAGCAATGAAAACAGAGTTAATGTTCCATAGAGAAAGCAGAAGTGACAGTAATGCCCAGGAATGGACTTTTACACAAAGAACTCACTGGAAAAGCTCAAATGTCAAGTGTAACAGAAGTTTACATTACTTCAGGTTTTTGACTTATGGCCCATGCTTCCTTTTTTCCTATCCATACAAACGCACACAGTAAGGAAAGTTAAAATCTGGTTTTAGCATGGCACTTTGTTTTTAATCATTATCCACAGAGTGAGTAATCAGTACTCCAAAAGTGTGTGAAAATTCCTTGGAGAAAATAACTCTTACTCTCTCACCTTCATGGGCAGCATGTGCCTCAAGGATGGACAGATCACAGCACAGGCAAAATTCGATTGGACCTGATATAGTTTATGCTGCTTGCCTGAACTAGAAAGGGGGTAAAATTTCAAAGTAGTTTTCTAGCCTTTACCTACTCCCTGCTGGAAAAGAATTTGTATTTAAAGTTTCAGCAGATCCCTGCAGCAAACCTTGTACTCAGTTTCCCCAAATATTTCATAGATATTACCCAGTCTGTCCCATCTGCCCTGTTGCACTATTCCTTTATGAAATGCATTAATTAAAATACCGTGATCTGTAAACATGGTGGATCATAACAGAAAAATTATCTGGAAGCAAGCATGTTTTCATAATTAAACTAGAACGAGAAAAGAGGGGGGGAAAAAAATCAAAAACACAAAAAGCCAACACAGAGAACAAAACCATGATTCTCCATAATTTGAATTATATCTGTTTATCACACACAACTCTGTAACTATGGCTAAGGTGGTGGGCTTGCAGGCTGTAAAATATAGCAGAATTTAATCCTTCTTTTATAAATTCCTATGACCTATTAGAAATTGCGGGCCTGATTTTTAGATACTGAGTCTGTCTCTTCCATTTACTTTACCCTGAGATGTGTATGCTCAGTCAACTCTCCAGGAAATCAAAATCCAGTAACTTTACATGATATTAATGGCCAGATTCTCAGCCTTCAAAGGAAGTACACTGATTTATATTGGCTGAGGCTGTTTCTCATGCTGTGTTTCTGGATACTACAGCCTCTCTGCTTACAGTAAAACAGAAGATAAATAAAAAATACAGGGATAAGATAGATAAATGAGATAAATTAAACAATAGATTAAAATAGACATATTAGACTATCACAGGACTGCTCCCTCCCACAGACTCCTCTCCATCCTCTCCTGAAGCTCGTGCTGCTGCCGTCTTCATTTGCCTTTGGCAAGTTGCCAGTGCCAACTCCTTCTTACTCCCTGGTTTCCAAATGCAGTCAGCCTGACTGGACACAAGCTGACTGCAGGACATTCAAAGCCTTTGCACTGAAATTCTCCGGTCCTTGATCTAGACACACATATGCAGACTGGCAGGAAAACAGTATTAACTAAACCAGCTATACTGTATGACAAAATTTATTACCTGAGTTCATGATACTAAAATACCAGATTTTTGAACATCACTGTTCATGTAAACCTTCATAATGTTCAGCCAATTTACATGAGAAGAATGTTGCCCTGTCTCACACAGTTTGAATAGACACAGCAATATTTCCTTTTGGAGTTACACACTCTATTGGTACTTAGTAGTTTTACCTCTTGGCCTATGAAAATTTTCCTCAGAACAACATAGCATGATGTGGAAACAATTAAGATTGTCCACTCAATATCTACAGAGGTTTTTCAGCATCTGATAATGAGCTGACATGTTTGAATGATTGCAAGAGACTATTAAGGACATGCAATTTTTGATGTGATGTACTTGGATCTCAGACTGAGAGTCTGAGAAAGTCCCCGCAGTAACAGAAAGGACACTATGCTGTACACGTGACCCTTGCAAAACTCATTTCTCTACTTGTATGAACTTTATAAGTCAAGAAAATATGGCATTGAATTCTGGAAAGATGAAGTTTCAGTTGTGTAGGTAGGAATTCTTAATCCCAGTTCTAATGTATTGTATTGAAGTGAGACAGATGCAGGCACAAACTCCTGCAAAGCTAGGCCGGGAAAAGCTGTTTCTCCTGCAATGCAGCAGATAAGTGTGCTTGTGCACTAGTGTGAGATTTGTTTTCATTGCTCAGACATTCACTTATTCCACTAGATTGGTTCTGCAGGGGCACAGAGGAGCTGTGTGTGGCAGTGACACATGGAGCTCCTCTGTACAAAGAATGCTCTTAGACTGCATATCTATGTTTCAATGAACGAGAAAGAGAAGATGTAGTGTTTTCTGTTTTCCCTTACTTTCATTACTTGTCAAAAGCAAAACTCTCACTTTGTCAAGTCTGTAAATTCTTTCCCCCTCAACTGTAAAGAAAGAAGATACAGGATTAAAAGAATTCCACGTCCAACAAACCAAGTCTGAATTCTCTGTCTTTTCTCTGTTCGACTTCTCTCGCTCATCCATGAAGAGGGAGAGTCCTTAACTTTCAGAGAGGTACCTGCCTCAACTTGCTGACACACTCATATTGCCCAGCCCCTCTAGAAATGGCAGCTGGTTGTTACAGATTTTAGTTTCCAGTCACCACACTTCCCACTTGATCTGCCAAAACCGATCTTCAAACAGTATTAGTAACCAGTAGCTGGACATCAGAATAGTTTTAATTTTTTACTATGCAGATCTTATACCTTCTACCATCCACCTCCAATATACCTGCTTCGTTTATTTAACACCTAGCCTCTATCTACGTTCAATTTCTCTTCATTTTCTCATTGAACAGGATTTCACTCCCCTACAGTGAATGCTTATAAACGTAAGGTTTTAAATTGGCTGAATTAACTCAGCTAATTTCTGTTTGGTACTACCTATCTAATTTACCTCACACAGTTGTAAAATGAATTTACTCTGTATTTTAACTACATAAATAAAGCAAAAAACCCCTCACAAACATTAAAATATAATTTTGGTTTGGTTCCTTCAGTGTTATATAAACAGACTGGGTGTTTACTTATATGCTGTATGAAATTATAAAATTACTTGTTAATGGATTTAACAATTTTATTTTCATGTTAAAGACTTTAGACCCAAATTCGTCTCAAAAAATGACTTAACCCTTTTTTAGGTCTGCAGAGCTAGCAATTTTAACAACTTGAATCTACAGACTTGAGAAGATATCTCTTTTCAGCATGGATATACTTATAGACGTGAGTTTTAGCAGTTGGTCTTTAGTGCTGTTTCAGTTGATGATTCATTTATTCTGTAGGTAGAAATAAGTATAGCTAATGAGATCACAGAAACATTCTGACAGCTTTGATGTGAATACAATCCCTATATTAAGAGCAGTGTGTGGAGGAGTAAAGGGTGGGATGTTCTCACTTGTAATTTGAAATAAGTTTGGTGGATCTCAGCACAGTGCATAGCAGACTGATGTTCAGAAAAATCACCAGTCAAACTAAAATGGGCACCATTCTTAGCAACAGCAGCAGAAAATAATGATTAAAGGGGCACAGTAAAACCAAAACAGACTTGCCATGCACTTGATGAAGGGAAAGTGTCTTTGAAAATTTGATGTCAATCACATCTGTACAATGAAACCATGGTCAAGCCAACATCCTTAAGGGCAAATAATTTTAGTTTTTAAAATACAAGTAATAAATGTTCTGATGGCTTAAATCTGTCCTACTCTATTGACTTCAGGAAAGCTGTGCTATTTTCCAGAATGTTTTGGAAAAAATATTAGTAGTTACCTACCACCTCAACATTTTATTTCTTCCTATATGGCTGTGCTAATCAAATGGTGTTTATCCCTCACAGGAAAACCCCTAAGAAGCTATTATGGTCCTCCACCACCTATTAACTCCTCTGCTAATGCCAGTTTTCTGAGGTATGCAGTATACATCTTGCAGCTTTCAGACAGAGGAAGATTTTGGCACTGGTGGTACCAGGACCAGAAATGTTGTGATCCTTTTTATAGAATAAAATAAAAACATGCATTTTATGTAACCACTATCATTCACCACGACATAAGTGAGTAGCACAGAGGCTGTATGAAAGCTCTTTCTCATATATGAAGGCAAAGGAGACTAAAGGTAGAAAAAAGTATTACAGTTTTGCTCTCCATACTCTTCAAAAAACTCAGTAACCACATGAAAATTTTAATGTGATGCAAACACTTCTTAAATTAATTAGTATGAAAGCAAGTTTCCTTCTCTAGGTTTATCACCTTTCCATCTTTCTACAGAGTAGCATTGGATAGATGGGAGATATTATGTTTTCTTGTGTGCAGAATCTAGGGGTTTCTAAAATAATGATTCATTTTTCTTTATCTGTACACAGAAACAATGACTCTAAAATACTTTACATCTTCAGCATGAAACTAGGAGGAAGAAACCTTCTAAGCTCTCTCTGGAATGACAGAAATGGGAATAGGGCTGAAGACACTTTGGGCAAATGATCAGCCCCAGACAAGATGCAACTACCCTTGTCTCCCTCCTCCTTGCCTTTGGATCCACTTTGCTAGCATGACATCTAAAAGCCATTACCACAGTCCACACCATGACAAAACTTGCAGTTTTGTTATCTTCCTCTCATGCTTTGTCTTTTCCTTTAGAACACCCTGATTCCTTATTATCCTAAATATAGGAACCATTCAACTGTCAATGAATTGCATAAAAATCCAGTGACACTGAACTAAACTTGCCCTGGATAGAGATCTAACCTGCATTAGTGATTAAAAAAAGAAAAAAAGAAAGAAAAAAAGGCAAAGCTTGCAGTTTTAGGGAAGTGTAACGAACCTAAATCTTGCTTTGTAAAATCATTTAGGAAGCAAAGGTTGTTTATTAGGCTAAGGTTCCATAAAGCCAATCCTTAATTTACATCCACAAAATGTTTACATATCTAACAAAAAAGAGCATGCAAATGCAAAAGCTGAACAAAAGCATTCATTTCTTCCCCATGATCCCACCTGCTTGTTACTCTGAAGGGAGTTCTAATGCTAAAAAGCTGCACACAGACTCCCAGTAATTAGACTCAGTTTCGCAATCAGTCTTTATTTCCTTGTATCACTGGCCACTAAAGGACTGAAGGTAGTCTAATTCAATGGGAGGGCAAGTCCTCAGAGCACTACAAAGATAATAATTGAAGAATACTAGCTTGAACCAAGTCCACACACTATCTTTATATACCTCATACATCTGTTATGAAGGACAGATGACAGAGAGCGAGGAGCTGGATGCCCTATGATCAAATGTGAGTGAATACGGTGCTGCATTTGACAAAACCACAGTGAAATGACTTTCCTTCACTCTTCTCTCCACTCCTCTATTTTAAATTTTTATTGTTTTGTTATATGAGGTATGCACTTTACTAGATCTATAGCTCTGTATAATTGCTGGAATAATCTCATGAGTGATTTTCCAAGTCATACTGGCAGTAATCCAGAAAAAGCACTACAGCAAAAATTATGGTTTTAGCTTCCCTATTTATTTTTGCAAACATTGTTACAAAAGAAAAGTTCTTATGACCCAAATCTGTAAGGCAACAAGAATCTGAGGATTTCCTATTAATGCAATTGCTAAGGAAACATAGACTTATCTAATGCCATCAACTATTGCTAACATAGAATCCTAACCATACTGGGCAAGCTCTCATTTGTCACGAAATAGGAGGAACCAGATTAATAAAAATACTAAAGTATACTAGAGCACTCTATTTTGATATTAGCATTAAATGCAAGACCATATTCTAAGGATTTCTCAAGTAATATGGTACAGATTGTTTAGACATAGAAAGTATAGCAGATTAAAACCTTATATCCGGAAACAGGACAAATAGATTAGTAGAAAATAAAATATTTCTATAAAGTTAGAGATCAGTATTTTTACAGGCATACAGATTTCACTGAATTTAAATCAGTAATTTGCTATTTTTTAATTCAATTTATTGCTCTTATCTATATGTCTAAAAAAAACCCTGCAATTTTCATGTGTGAGTCCCACAGTGCAAAAATTCATCATAAAGCCTGATGGAGGGGTGAGTTATACTGGAAAGTTAAACTGTAGTTTAGTGAATTAAAATTAGTTAGTTAGTTAAACCATATAGACAGACAGAGTTTTGAATGAAAGCAGTGACAAACTTTTCTATCATAAGTCATCAAATTTCCCAAATAAATGCAGTTTACAGAAAAATCAAAAATACAAAGATCTCTATCATTAGTGAAAGATGAACAGTGATACTAATTCTGGTGACAGCCATGGTGAGATGTTCCCATAGTGCAGGTGCATAAGAGCTGCATCATGCTAACTTTTTACAAATACACATGAACTGGACAGTAAATGCTGAGGAACAAGAACACAGCAACATGGCAGACAAAGTACAGGAAGCTACCAGTCTAGAGAACAATTCATCTCTGTACACCAGCAGTTTGCACATAAAAGAAAACCATTCCAGGTACCATGAAAAGAAAAGCTGTAAAGAGACCTTTTGAAGAAGTCAGTGTCAAAGACATTTGTGACAAATACATTGAAAACATAAAGGTTGGTCTGGGAGGAAAATCTGTATGGGAGAACAAAAAAAACCAAGAAACAACTTCACACTAACAAAAAATGTTATTTTTTTTAATGCAGTCTATTATATTTGGTAAGGTAGGGGTAAATTTTTTGAAGCACAAACAAGCAAATGTTTGATAGAGAGACACAATACAGTAACTGAATTCCAAATAAAGGTTAGTATGGCAAGTCAAATATTTTGCCAGTATTACTACTACATTCAGTCTTCAAACTATTTTTTTTCTGGAAATCTCTGCATACCACAAACATTCTCATATTTCTCCATATAGTTGCATGGGTTACACGTCAATTAATATATATTTCTGAAGTCAATTACAACAGATAAATAAGCTAGTGGGTCAGTCAGTGTTAGATTGGCAAAGACATAATTGAAAATCTGAATTCCTCCACGTGCAAAATAGTTAATAGTCATGCTAACTCCTGCTATACTTTCTTCTGCTTACATGTCTTAACACTTATCCAGTTCCATCAGTAACATGACATAATTTCTATTCCATCTTTCTGAACATAGTCCCAAAAGTTAAGTAGATGCCAGTTGCACTTAGAGCTAACTTGTTGACAGAAATAACTTTTGCCATATGAATATCCATCATTCAGAAGCTGGAGTAATCACCACTACCATTAATAAAAATAAATAAAAAAATATAATTATTTTTCATAATTCTTTATCTGACATGAACAGAATAATCTAGAAGGAAAAAAGTAAGCTTCTGGTTAGTTCATTCAATCACTCATTAATACAGAACTTTCTTAAATATACGTTAATTTGAAATATACTTTTATATAGTACATGAAATACACAGAAAGATATATTATTTATCCATAACATTATTCATATATAAAAATACAGGAACTGATTTCCTGAAATGCTTACTGCCTTAGCTTTTACTGAGTTTGGAATTTCAGGAAATCAACAGAGCTGGAAATCAGGTCAATGGCTCCAATGCCCAACCTCCTAAAACTAATATATCCTTCTAGAAGGAACAGCCATTGGCTCAGGGTAGGAAAAAGTATTTTCTCTACTTCACTCACAAGCCCTTATACTCCCTGATCCAAATTGAATTGGTTTTTTTACAGTTAAAGAAATACATGAGCCTACTGAGGTTTTATTGACCCAGTAGGCTCTAAAAAAATCCCTGATGCTTTCTTGGCACTTGCTATCATTTGTGACCTTTATTTTCTAGGAAGGATTATTATTACCTCCTTGCACTCTACATTTCCCTACAGGATATCATCAGCCATATGTCAGCCTTGCTCAGGGGGTTCTCATATACAACTCAAACAATTTTACAAGTTTTTCTAGTGTTCACTGAAAATTATGACCATTTCTTTCTGTATTAATTCCTACTTTTTCAACTGAATGTGGACTTCTAACATGCAGTTAAACACACAATAACTTATATAAAACACAGAGACCTGCTGGTATCAGTAATTTAAGAGCACTTAATATTCATTAAGTCACACACATGAAGCCAGATACGTGAATCAAGACAGTATAAGATAATATTTTTAAAGACCTTTCTAGCCTTGCAACTAATCATCTGATTATATACCATTTTGTGTTATGTTCCTATGATAATGCACTTAACCATGAAGCTTTGATCTTCACTCATACCCTCCACTTTGCTCATTAATTCACCTCCACAGTCTATAATACTGTCTCATAAGCCACAACGGAGACTCATAGTCTTTATATTTATTTTAGTAATCTTCACTCTGATAATGTGGGAAATTTTCTCTCAATCTCTAAGTTTTGGTATTCCATCATTTTGCAGCATTAGAAATATGAGGGTTTGTGAGGAAAAAAAAGAGAGAAGACATAAAAGAGATGTATATATGAAAAAGACATAAGTTATTCATTCAGGTGGTTTGATACCATGGATCTCAAATTGCAAAACATCTCTATGCAGAGGAGTAAGAGAAACAATAATCATAAGATTATTCCGCTACTTAATCATGTTACAATCCAAGCTGGTGCCTGTTATCATATCTAGGTTGAATCACATGGCTAACTTTTTATTGGTTTCTTTTATCTTTTTTAACTGTGGTGAGGGAGTTGTGAATTAAAAAATGGGGTATTATTAAGAACTGTAAATGTTCTTAACTTATTTTAGTACATTCACCTTTAGCAGTCCTGAACATTTTCCTAAGAAATGTTATTTGTTTCCTGGTAAATGGAAACTTGAGAGAAGTCTTTCATAACAGCGGTGTCATACCCTTCCAAAGGGAATTTAGACTGTAGGAGATTCTAAGAGCAATGTTTGATCAGCAACATAATGACACAGCTTCATGTAAAAACTACCTGGGATGGCAACAGGAAGAGTGAAGAGGAATGGTCATTTGAGTCCCAAAGTTACTGTCACAACAGAGGCAATACAGTGCACAGTATTGCCCACGTGGTACAGTCCACACCTTGAATCAGAAGTAGAGCTGGCTCCAAACTTCCTATGCCTTAGGGAAGACACAATGCCTACAGATTTATGCTAAGTATTTTAGACACTGTGGGAAATGAGAAACGCAATTCTCGTATTTCAACTGGAATTGTGCTCAAATTTTTACTTGTGAAAATGTCCTCTTTGAGTACCTTAAAAATACCATATAAAGAAAATAAGATGGATGAAAAATACCAATGTTTATATTATTTCCATTGCTCTAATTACTGTCTTCCAAAATAAATAATTTTAGTATTTATAAGATATCCTTTAATCTAACATACTTTTACATATTTAGAGGCATTTCTGTCATCTTTTAAATACAACTATTATAGCCCCATTTTTAATTTAAAATGATATGAAGTTAAAAATTCAAATACCCTGGAACATTTCAGAATTCCTCTGCTTTCACATTTCATTACAATTCAAATACAGTCCATATTTGCTAGAGATTTTCAATCCATATTGAGAGACATGGATTCAGTGGCAAATGATATATCTGAAAAGGAGGAAAACCTGTAGGAAAAGTTTTAACTGCACATATGTCTTGTGGACCAGGACGAAGTTTTACTGTTCTCAAGTGTTACTAAGTGAGAGTTCAAGAGAACATAATCCCACAATCACATCAGAGAAATGTGCCAGCAGAAGCAGCGAGCCAGCCCCCAAGTAGAAAGCAGATTCACCTTTCTGCAGATGAACAGTAAGAAGCAGGTGTCATCAGCTACTGGCTGCAAGAATTTATATTATGTTCCAAAATACCTTTACCTGCTGATGGCAGGTCAGTTCCTTGAGGACTAACCAAGCACTTTCAGCCAGCTCTGCACACTCTGGAATAACAACTGGAATAACATTCCTCTTGAATGTCAAATAAGGTGACACAAAAGCATTTCAAATATTTTAAAATATATTTGCTTTAGCTTTTTGCTTTTGACATTTGGACTTTTATTCCTTGCTACTTTTTGTCCCTCCTGCTTTGGTCACACAGCAATTAATTTCTTCCCGCTTCTGAGTATGAGAAGCTAAAGAGCACCAGTAACCACTAAAACTGAAGTTTTTAACATTTCTCACCTAAGAATATAAGATGTTACTAAAATAGCTGTTGCTTTGAAATTTAGCCAGCTAGAAAACCTCATGCAGGAAGGACTATTTCCCCAGAAGTTGAGGATATATGGATTTATGATTGCAAGGCTACCATTGCACAGATTTTTCAAGCATCACTCTTTAAGCATAGTACATTCATGGTCAGTCTGATCCTTCTGGAGCATGTTATAACCTAAATATTGACAATATTTTTCATTGTTTTATAGCAGAGGATTTTGAGGCCTATACCATCTGCATTACAAAGTCACAAAGTTGCAAAGTATTGAGCCATTATTTTGAATTGCTGTTTTGTACATAAAGCCTGCAGAACCTTCAAGCATAATACTGGTTCTCATCCTTTTCCTTGGGAAAAACTCCAAGGAAATTTTGCTGATGCAGATCACAAACTGTGAGAGGACAAAGGTTCAGCAGGTCTAATTCATTACCCAATGTGAGTAGGAAATTTTGAAAATAAATGCTATTGATACGTCATCTGTTGATGGTTTATAACAGCCATTATTTTGAATGTTTGCCTCCTCTTCCCTAAAAAGGGTTAGGTGTCTAGACTTTTGAGATGCAATGTGGAATTTGACCCATTATAGCAAAATTACTAAGACACCTCTATTTATCTCCTTAAGTGATGGAAGTTATTGCTCAGCCTAAGGGCTTTCTGAGACATATTTGAAAATATTTGCTCCATTGTAAATAAATTTTAGATAGACCAAGTCATTCAGAAAGGAGATTAGTTTTACAAAAGCCCATTGTTGTTCACAAGATAGGAAAATTTTTCAACCTTGCAATTCCTTAAGTTACACCAGCTGAAGAAGATAAAGTTATTTTTTGCTGTTAAGACTCTTTATAAAGGAATTGTTTCTAAAGCACATATAATGTACCTGACACTTTTTGCATTAAAATCTGTCATAAATTCCAATTTCTGTATCCATCACAAAAAAATATGTTTAAACACTGACATTATTTAAAGTTAAGCAATCCATGAAAAAAATGGCAATACATAACACGTGTATTTAGTGCACAGTATTTTAAATGCTATAGGCTTGGGCAATTTATGTTCAATATTAGATAAAAGGTTTTGTTGATCCTGAAAATTCTGCAAACCTACCATCTGAGATGGAGAGGGGAAAAAAAAAAGATTACGGCTGTAATACATCCCTGCATTATCATGACAAGCTGTGGTGGGTTGGATACCAGCTGTCTCTGAAGCCATTCTATCCCTCCTCAGCTGGACAGGTGGATCTGCTCCACCACAGGCCACAGGAACACAGCTGCCTCCACCACGGGCTGCACCATGGGCTGCAGGGAAATCTCTGCTCTGGTGCCCAGAACACCTCCCCCTTCTCATTCTTCACTGACCTTGATGTGTGCTGAGCTGTTTCCTTCAGGTATTCTCTCTTGTCACTGTTGCTGCCTGTTGTGCAGGTGGGGTTTTTTTTATCCCTTTCTTAAAAATATTATGTCAGAGGCACTACCACCATCGCTGATGGGTCAGTGGCGGGTGCATCCTGGAGCCCAAAGGCATCAGTTCCATCAGACACAGCGGGAGCTTCTGGCAGCTCCCCACAGAAGCTCCCCCTGTAGCCCTCTGACAACCAAAACCTCACCAGGCAAACACAATACACTAGCCTGGGAATTTCTAAGTTTATTCAGAAGGTAATAGTATGGGTAATTAGATAATATAAACACCATATATGCCATTTGTGCTTCCTCAAGCACTATAAAAACCTATACATTTCAAGCAGAGGCTTGTGGAATGTTAATTTTAATCCATACACAACAGTTCTCTTCTGCAGTAGAAAAGAGCAATCCCAAAGTATTCCCAAAATATTTCGATAAGACTGACAGTTGCACTACCTATCCAGACATACAATTTGAGTAATTTTATATATTAGCCAAAAAAAGTTCCTAGTACGACTCTTCAGCAAACAGTATGCCAAAAAAAAAAAAAACATAAAAACCAAATTTAAAAAAAAACAACATCCCAAAAAACCCCAACCAACCTCAAAACAAACAAACAAACAAAAAAA
>VZRQ01001982.1:3831259-4092040 GCA_013397975.1 Machaerirhynchus nigripectus
AAAAAAAAAAAAAAAAAAAACCAAAATGAACCAACAAACCAAAAATACACCCCAAACAACAAACACCTGAAGCTCTAAGACATATATAAATAAATAGGCAGAATTCCACCCTGCAGGTGGTAAACAGATTGGAGATGGGATTTCTCACAGCCAAGTGGCAATAATAGAACAAATATCTACAGTGCTACCTATGTTAGTTTTAACTTTTTTCTTTTCTACAGGGAAGAGAAAGAAAGACTAAATATCTATTCAGACAGGTCTACATCCATCACGCTTTCACACTTATTTTGAAAACTTAGAGTTTCTATCTGTTTTTTTTAATTTGCCTCTCAATGAATACCAACCAGTGCTAATATCTTCTAATTAGCTCATTACCATGATTACGAGTTCTCCAATCATATTGCGCCAACACACCAAAAACTTTCTCAAAACACCTCTCAGCAGTCTCCAAAACATGACAGTCATCATTGCCCATTAATTTCTATTAGTGTTATTAGAAAAGATAGTAACATTCTATTAACAGGCATTCTAAAAACTCATCTTCAGTAAAATGAATTTCAATACATTTTAAAAGACCAAAAAGAAAACAAATTATTCTTTACAAGAAAGCAGTGTTCTTCCTTGATTTCTACAGATTGTCTTTCTTTTGGGGGAAAGAAAGATAATTGAAAAAAATCCTGATATTCTTAAAATATCATTATTTCTAATTTTGTTAGGTTTGGGGTTTTTTGAAATCTTTAAAGCTTTTTTAAGAGCCGGATAGTTATAGAACTCAAAACACAAAATAATTCTCACTTAATAGCATACTTGCTTGTAAGATAAAGTCTCAAGAAGTGCTAATACAAGAAAAAAAGAAAAATCAAAACAGATTCTTAACCTCCAAAAGGTTTCAAAATCTATTTAACTATATGAAAAATGAAAATGTACAATTGCTATTCCAGTGCTGGTAGTCATCAGAATTCCATTTTCACAATCATGGCTGTATAAAAAAGGCAACAAAGTGAAAAATCACACTGAAAGATCTTCTGTACCCTAAATTTCTCCCATGATTCAGAATTCCTCTGTACAAACACAAAATCCAGGACTGTGCTCCCAGCAACACACACTGGTGTTCTAATAAAAGGCTCCATGCAAGGGATTGCACCACAAATCCCTTGGACTGCACGCAGACTTTTCTGACTATTAATGATTAATACTTAGCTTTGCTTTATGCACTAAGCCCAAACAAATGACTACAAGACTGACACAGATGAGTCATAATAAATTCATTCCCTATAATTTGTGTCTGCTACCACCAGAGAGCCTCAAGTTTGAGTTACAAACCTAAAAGTCATTTTTAGATCTGTCATAAACATTGATCACAAATCACCCATTTATACACTTCTTTTCTTATAAAACCTTGTGTGAATATAGGAAAAGCTATAAATGAACAGGCAAGAACAAAGTTTGGAAAGAAGGTAATAGCAGGCCTTAGTAGACACACAATATTAATGAATGAAAGAATAGAAGGAAAGTAAATTTCAGTTTACCTGTCCTCAGTAAATCACGGCACTGTTAATTGTCTTTCATGTCAAAGAGTAGTGTATTTATTTTCTCAAAGCTTACGCTGTGTCTCAGGATATGTCCGTATTAACAATCTCCATTGCACATTCCTTTTTTCTGGCAACCTGTGTGCATTGAGGGGAAAAAAGAAAACATTTCATGGTGTGATGTGTCTCATACTGACAGACCATGAGGTCATCATGTGCTTTAGAGTGAACATAAAGATCTTGTAACTAATTATGAAACAGAAACAGCTCTAAAGTGCAAGCAGTTGAAATTTCTTAGGCAAACTACCTAAAACATACAATCTATAAACAAAGAAAATGAAAGAGAATTCATCTGGTTTTGACTAGAGGTTCTATTCTGTTCTGCTTCTCTTAATCAACAATAATTTTAATACTAATGTGGAATTTGTTCTTGAGACACCATAAAGTGGATAGCCTATGCTACAGTCATCCCATTTACCAGACAAAATATTTGCCAATTCACATCAGAACTCAATGACAAAGAAAAATCATTATGCTTTTCTGAACTGCATTTATTGAACTGCAGCTAGTTATTTTATTGTGGGTTGGGTTTTTCCAATGTTTATAGCATTTTATAGCATTTGGCAGGAGCTGTACATTCAACAAGGCCAAATGCTAGGGAGCACCGGGGAACTTGGGTATTCTTTGTGCACAAACTGTCTCTGACAGTAGAGCCACTTCCTGACAGGAATTAAATGCCGGGCATCATCACCACGACATACATAAATCTTCCCTACTAGCTGCAGATCTGAACAGTATTTTTTATTTTTTTTATCCTCTAGGACAAGCTTTTCATCATCCTGATTTCATTGCAGTTTTATATACGTGTGACAGTCATTTAGGGTTACTTATATATTTTATTAGTCTGGAGCTACTTTATGCTACTCTGCTGAGGAAAACGAAATTCTAAAGCAGGTGTGTATCATGTTAATTTTGCACCATGTAGCTATTCAAATACTTGGAAATGTAATTTCTCCTTTGAAGTAAAAAACATCTGGTAGTAAATAGGGTGCTCCCTAAATAATCAACAGATCTCAGACACATGATATCGGACAAGTTCATGCCAAACATCAAACACTTCCACAGAAAATACGAAATCACTTGAATTCCAGAAGACTCTGGAATTCTGTGTCCAGAGGCAATGTGTGAAGGAAAACTCAGTTGCAGAAACACAATAGCATTCCTTTATAACTGATTCTAAGCTTAATTTGAGATATTGCAATATTTGCAGTTTCTCTTATGTATCATATCCACTACATATATAATACTTCTGAATTACTAAAAAGGATGTATCTACTTAATAGGTGGTGTGGAAATAAAAGGAATGTTTTGAACACTTCCCTCTTGTTTTCTCCTAAGAGTGATTTTCTGTCCCAAAGACACAATACCACTTGCCTTTATTAGCTTATTGTGATCCAGTGGGTTTATTAATTAACTGTAATTAAATTACTCTGTTTTCAGCTTCTTGTCTCTGCTAACTGCTTTCTATGTATATAAGAAAGATTAGCTTCAGTATCTAGAAAAGCAAAATCATTATTTAAAACTTACCTGGAGGGTTTTAACAGTTTCTTATCATCTGAAAGAATTTCTAATTGGGCACAGATGTTAAAAATATATTCTTCCTCAAATTTATGAAATATAAAAATAGAAGCATACTGAATCTTATACAAAAAATGTATTAATACAATATATATAGGGAATCGAATATAAAAGTTTGAAAGTGTTATACTTTAAAGCAGGAAAAAAACACTTTATACATACACCTACACCACTGATATATTATTCATCTTCCATAATAAATGAGAATAATCAGGGGACAAAAATAGACACCAGAGAGAAAAACCCATCAGACACATTCACAGTCAGAGATTATACCACAGCTTAATTTACTGTTATATAAGGGAAAACCAAAAAGATTACAACTGTTCTGAAACTTAATCACCAGGATCATTTGAAAACTTCCCTGTAGAAAGTGATTTTTCTCCTGTGCTGCATGAAGATCTGAATTTGGCCTAATTGTACCATTAAAACTATGAGAACCACTCTGTCAAAAAAAAAGGAAGTACATATTGTCCTACAAATTACTATTACAAATTACAAATAACTAGATTTTAACTTAACCTCAAATATTTTGCCTCCCATCAGAAGTTTATCCTTCCCAAGGATGACATGAACCACCTTTGGCAACAGCTGATGAATGGATCAGATGACATTCCAGTCTGAGAGCTAGATCACAGACTTTTCTTCTTTGTACAGACACAGTGAATATTATTCTATAATTACAGAAGTAACAACCACCTCATAGTAATCTGTTAAGGTATTTCTTCAATAAAAAAATATTTCTTAATATCTTTAGTCTTTTTTAATATATCACAGAATCACCTAGCACCTAATATGAATCCAATTTTACCAATAGTCAGTTGAGGTATTTTAACAACCACTCAGAGTTCACACTCACATATGCACTACGTGTGCTGGTGACTACCATCAGTCAGTTCCTCTTCTGCTTTCAAACACAATTCAGGATAATGGATGTTGGAACAGGTACTGCTGACAAAGGGACTCCGACTGCAGAGGTTCGGTTGCTAATTCCCATATGTTTAAAATAGGTCACCAAGGGTGGTAATGGGCATTATGCTAAGAAAAGCACTGAGCATAAGGATTTTATCTTTTGGCCTATGTTTCCAGTCTGTAAAATGATAGTAGCAATTCATGGTATACTTTATATTTGTATGCGTAAACAATAGACAGAACTATTTAGAAAATGCATATAACAATGACAACAACCTCATACAGAAGTTTTCATTATAAAAGTAATAACAGCACTAGTCAATAATCCTTCTATTGTCAACAAGTATTACACTATAACTGCCATTGAGGAACTGCCTGGAGTATAAATACAATTGCATACTATGATTAATTACAGAACAATTTTCATTCTGTGTTTGGGAATCACTGAGAATCTCTGAGGCTGGAAGGAATCTGTGAAGACCGTCTAATCCAAGGTTTCAAAGACATCTATAATATTTTGAGGTTTTACTAAAGTGAGCATTAGTTTGTTTGTTTCTCATCCTGCCTGTAACATCACAAAATCCTATTTCCTGATCATGTTCCTACAGTACAATGGCCCCTGAAAAAAGACTGATTTTCATCCACTAGCAGCAGAGTATTTTGTTGTTAAAACAGTATTTCAGCAACCCGTTAGTGTCTCAAAACTTTAAATTCTTTTTCAGCCCTTTAATTTCAAATTCTGGTTAGGTTTTGCTTTCTGGTAGTTTGACAGTGTACATATCACTACATTCCATTTTCTCTTTTAAAAATACTATTTCTCAGTCTGATGTGATTTCTCTGTTTCCACAGCAAAGATTATATGGTTGTGGAAGGACAAATTCTCTCACGTGTCACCATATTGTATTTAAATACAGTCCTACTTCCACAGTCCTTCTTGTCCCTCACAGAAACTACAAGATCAAATTATTTCACATTAAAAACATGGAAATTAGAAAAATCCATGGTACTGCTGTTCCCTGATGAGTGATGACTGAGACTGAATTATTTGGATTCTCTTTCCCATTGCATAATGCTATTAAACACAATGCATTCTGCAGGTTCATATAGTTATCCCTGATTTCCTAAAGGATGTAAATTTTCAGTTCCTTGTTCAGGGCAATTTCCTTGTTTTACAATGGTTCCATGCTGAAAAGAAACTGACTCCCAAATAGATTAAGTCAGCATAGTACATTGTAGGAGTCTTGGTTGGATTTACACTTGGGATTTTATGGAAGTGACTCAATTGTTCCTACTAAGCCAATAAATCATACAAGTTGTTGGCATAGTCAGAACATGATATAAGATGTGCACATCTATTTATTGTACTTATTGCCTAGGAAAAATAAATTAAAATGCTTTCTATACCCTAATTCTGAGAGAGATTTCTAGGACACTCAGTAAAGTAAGTTGACTCAGAACTCAACCATAATGTTTTAAATTAGGATTATTGTTTTCTTTCTTAAACAACATTAAGGTATCACACAGAAAAATTCCTTGAACCACCATACAGCTTTTGTAGATAGAGTTTCCAGCCATGTAAAATGGATTAATTAAGGCAGGTTGATAAACTATTTCTTTACCACTGCATGGGGAATAAGCCACACTTTAAGCACTTTTTATAAAGATGTTTTCTTATTCTGTCATTGCTTTAAACTGCCTGATTTCTTTTGATGGGATATTTCTCCATTCCCAATGATAATTTCATTTCCCTCCTCTGTGAAGTCTTCTCTACTTCTCCATTCCTAACAAAATAAAATGTGTGAGCAACACAACGGAATATAACTTTCACTGCCATGAACCACCTTTTTCGACCCATTCCCTAGTGTCTGGCTAGGATGGAGTCAGCAACACCTGTGCAGAATTAATATTACACAAGGTCCATGGCAAGCAAATCAGAACACAAAAGTTTTACACCCATCTCACGTAAGTATGGAAGATTACATGTGCTGCAAAACAGAGTGAAAATAGCTATAACTTAACTGTGGGGATATTCAATCACAGCCCAGGATGAATTTGCTTCCAAAAGATAACAGGAGGAGAGCCTCCTCCTCATCCTTGCAAAGGAAGCCGCATGGTCCAAAAAAAACCAGGAAGGAGCACCACCAGCTGATTCAGAGTGCCCTCTCCCAGGTACAAAAGGTTCCCTGAGAGGAAAGTCTTCTCACATCGTGTTCAAATGTGTTCCTTCAACTCCTAAATGTAACAGAAACAGCTTGTGGTGCTATAGGTTTGAGATAGACTGGGAAATGGGACAGTGCAGTGGAAAATTTTACTGGTTGTAAAGCTTTTAAATGACGTCTTATGTACACAGTTTGCATGAAATTTCAGTGTAAATACTACCGATATTTTAAGCCTTCGTGTAAACATTCCTAACTTTAACACTGCATTATATTGATTTAAGTAATTTTTAGCTGGCTTAAACTAAATCAAGATATGAGACATTCTGGAACATGAATGTCTACACTGGGGCTTACACTGAAAGAACTGAAACTATGAGTCATTACAGGGTTTCAGCACAAATTATATCTGGACTTAAGTCGTCTTCATATACTGTGTGACAGATGCTATTCAGTTAGGAAAGTCAATATAGAATTTCTTTACCACAGAGAGGAAAAGCAACTTCTGAACACAGGGAATAGCCATATCATAATTAGTATTTATGTAGGCAGATACTGAAACTATTTTCCACACCATGATTGGCAAGTTCCAATGATTTAATTTATCAAGACAGGACAGTATTTAGCTCTAATCAGAAAACTAAAGGGTGCCAAGCCAGTAATATTTTATATTTATGTTGCTTTAAAAAAAAAAGCTTCATGTTTATTCATCTGCAATTAAAAATTTTAAATCACAGAATTTATTTGTATACACCTAGAATTCACAGATATCCAAGAACCTTAGTCCATACCTAATTAATGTCAAAAAAGGAACTATCCTAGTCTCATAAATATATGGATATAGATAACTGCTATATAAATAAGCAACCTCTTACAATCAGATTAGCCTGAGTTTATGGAATTGGTATTATATTTTACAAATATCTTGGAAACAGAATTCGAGCCTCACAGTAAGATGATATTGTAAAAAGTATCTTATTATCCCTTCCTTACTGTGTGCACAGAATTAAAGACAAACTGATACACATTCTGCAGTTTATGAATGTAAGACAGGTTCTTATCCCTGAGAAAGTCAAATTTAACCATGCCCTCATTACTAGTTAAATATGACTTAAATGAAAAATGAAACAAGCAAGCAAGCAAACATAATAATACCTGAAAACCTGCAACCTAAACTTTTACAGAAATGTATATTTCTTATTGTTCTTTGCAGGTTTACAGATTTAGTTCCTGACATTTTCTAGTGAAATTAATCCATATGTACTAGAAATAGCATAGATCAAGCAAACATCAGTCTAAATATCAATTTTCTCAAAAACCTTTGATCCAAACAGAGGTCTCTAACTGGATAAAGCCCATACATCTTATCTTTTTTATGATCCTTTCACAGGATGCATTATACAGAGAGTTGCCATGTGGTTAATTTTTTCCTCTTTATAGTTTGATTTATTTCACTATATGCAGTTCAGAATGCTACATCAAGGCACTTCTTGCAAATACTGCCTTGGGTCATTTCACCCTCCAGAGATTAATTTCAATTAAAAGACATTTTTTTACATCATAAAATAATAGCAAAAACTTCTGGTGAAAGACCCAAGATTTAAAATTTTTTAGTAGTATTTACTTATTTCAGCAATAAGGCACGCCTGTAGGCTACATACTAAGGTAAATGGAAGAAAAAAGTTTGGCTTTTTTCTGGAGAACCCACTGATTTACTGTTTCTTCCACCTCTGCCCAGATCCATCTATGAACAGAACCTCCTCTCTAAGTGTGTGAAACACATATATCACGTCCTTTAATAAATAATAAAAAAAAAGAAGTTACCAGACCAATAAAAGTAAAACAAAAATTAGCACACAAACCATAACATCTACTACAATAGTTTCATAAAGAAGACATGAAAGTTTTTATCACTCATTTGTCCATGATTTTCCCCATGTGCGAATTATTATTTCAAAAGCTTGCAAGGTATTAATCATAAGTTATGACCTATTATTATGACACAGATGAACTGAAGTGTGCAGGTTTTGGCTGGGATAGAGTTAATTTTTTCCATAGTACCTCTATGGGGCTGGGTTTGGGTTTGTGCTGGAAAGTTTTGATAACACAGGGATGTTTTTGTTACTGCTGAGCAGTGCTTACATAGAGTCAAGGGTTTTTCTGCTCCTCATCCCACCTCACCAGTGAGGAGCTGGATGTACACAAGAAGCTGTGAGGGAACACAGCCAGGACAGCTGAGCCCAACTGATCAAAGGGACATTCCACACCATATGGCACCATGCTCAGTTTATAAGGGCAGAAGAAGAGAAGGGGCTGGGGAACATGATCAGAGTGACAGTGTTTGTCTTCCCAAGTGAGCTTTATGCATGACACAACCCCAGGAAGTGGTGAATGAATTCCTTACTCTGGTTTAGTTGCATGTGTGGTTTTTGCTTTATCTATTAAACTGTCTTTATGTCAACCCACAAGTATTGTAGCTGTTGTGATTCTCTTCCCACCCCACTGCAGCCTGGTGGGTGAGGGAGTGTGTGAGCAGTGCCGTGGTGCTCGGCTGCTGGCTGGGGTTAAACCAGCTCTGAGGATTACACATAACTGCCCTTGGGAAAATGAACCTGAGAAAAAGATCAGCACACACTGCATCGATCCCTGCAGCAATCAGCAGAAAATGAACACACATTGACCAATGAGCGGAATAATGGCTTTGTTGACAATCTCAGTGAGCTTCAACCTCTGCAACTAAGTGGATAGAGAGATAAAAAGACAGACATAACAAAAAAAAACTCCATATTTTCTCTGTTTGCTGCTTTATGTGATCATCCCCCATTAGTCACATACATGTCCAGATGGCCAAAGATCAAGGATCATATGTCACTTCTGATCACAGTAGTTTCTTGGCCCTTCTGCCCACAGATAATATGAAAATATTTCACTCATCAGAAAAATACTTCTACTTTGTAAAATGTTAAAATATCTTATTTCAATAATTAATATTATTCACCCCTCTTCACCTCTTAATTAAATTCAGGAGAAGTCAACAAATCCACAGTGGACTTATGGTCCCAATTTATACCTGCAAATATTTGAAGGTCCCATGAGTGTTATATAACCGATGACACACCAGTTGCACATGACTTTTCTAAATGCATACATTGCATAAGAAGGAAAACAAAAGAAGAATAAATCACTATCTGAGATGGATGCAAAGATGCAAATCAAGAAACTATTACACATCCATCCAGAGACTAGACGGAAAAAGAGACAAACGTTATTTTTTTCCTGTTCAAGTAAACTTGAATTAACCTTAAAGCTAACCTTGATAGGATATCAGAAATTTTATGAACTGTATTAAAACATAGCAACTCTGACAGAAAACAAAAGCAGTCTTTTTTTTTTTATCCATAAAAAACCAATCAAAATGCAGTGACATAATCTTTAAATCACTGCAGTATTGAAAAGGTAAGTATGGAGATGTGTTTACAACAGTGGATAGCAAGATAGTCCCATAGAGGGTTAAAAATTTTAACTGTACATTGCTTCTTTGCATAGAGTGCATTTATCAGGCATGCAGGTGTCAGGGATATTTGACATTGAAGTGGCTGGGCTGTGCAGCCTGGATATCCAGCATTATCATTTGATGCCAAGAAATAAGATTATTCTATCTTCTTCATTCAGACTTTTTAGGAATTTAAGTAGATTCAGCTGAAAAACAATAACTTTCTTTTGTGATAATTGCTATGATTTCTGATTTGAACATAGCAAAAGCCTAAGTCTCAGGAAAATAAAGAGGAAAAGGAAGATCTAAGACTTTTATACAATTTATTATCAAAGACATATATATATATACACACATATATATGTGTAGCTATGTGCACATATATACATACATGTATATGTTTATACTTGATTACAGATGAATAAATATTAAAGTTAATCAAAAGCAGTGGGAGCAATGCTCCCAGGAACTCCAGATCTGGGAATTTTCAGAGAAAAATCATAAGCTAAAAGTAATCCAAGCTTCAGGTACATGTACAATGTAATGCAATGCAATGTAGTTTGACTGAAGGTACATTATCCATCCCTAACCTGACAAATATTTTTAACAAGAAAATACATGAGGTTTTTTTCACACTTATAAAATCTGGTTATTTTAACTGTCTTTAAACAAGCATCTGAAAATGGAGAAAATAAATTGGATGACATTTACTGGTACATCCAAGGTCTTTCACTGAGTAAAAAGCGAATAGTAAACAATAGAATAGTAAAAAATAGAAACTGTATATGGAAGGACTTCCGTGAAAAGTTTAATGCTACTAGAAGTTACTGGACAACCAAGAGAACATGACCATAATGAATCAGGTGGTATTGTTCCACTTTTAATGTAACTGTGCAAAACCTAATCTGGACTTCAGCAGATCACAATGCATGTGCAAGGAATATTAATTCAACCTGTAGAAGATAACAGGATCATCATCAAAAGAACAGAATCCAATCTTATAAGACAAACTGGAAAATGCTTAGCTCATTCACTCTGGAAAAATGAAGGTTAAGAGAAGATATGATTACAGTCTATAAATGTATTGGCTTGTTAAAATTAGAAAGACACAGGGAACCTTTAGTGTAAAGGGCAGTGTCATAAAATCAAATGTGCATACCCTAATGCATTTCTTAATAAAAACAGAAGAACACTTCTGAACATTAAGATGGTGCATTTTCTGTAATAGTCTTACACTCTGAGAAGGGGGGAAAATTGTCCTTTCTAATCTACAGTCCACTAAATTCAGGGAACTTTGTTTCTTAAGACAGGCTGAACTGATTTTAAGAAACTAAATACATGATCTAGTGGTCTTGTAGAAAAGAGATCCAGGGTCAGTAAGGTGTATTACAACAACAAAATCAGTTTTAATTTGTTTTAGTTTCTGGTCAGGAATTATCTTGACCATATCCACATAGTTGTTTTCCATAATTTCAAAAAATACACATTTCTTCAATTTGAAAATCAGTCAGTGACATAAGCCACTTAGCATATTCTGATGCCCACATGATTACCCTTAAAATACAGTATTTGCTTTGGAAATCAAAAATCTTTACAACACTTACCTTTCAGAAGAAAAACAATGGTGGTACTTTAGGCATATATAAAAATATAACAGGTCTCAAAACCAGCCAGAAATCCATGCAAAAATTGAGTTCTACAGTTATTCCTATTTGTATGACTGTTTACTTCAGTAGCTCCTACCATTAATCACTCCTCATCACCCCGGCTTTACTGACGGATTTGTTATGGGTGGATACAATGATATGCATGCACATTGAGTAGGTGTTGCAATATTCCAGACATTTTCTTTTACTGCTTACATGACAAACAGTGAAAGTGGAACATAGAAACAATTTCTTACTAGAATTTTTTTTTGAGGCTTTGTTTTCTCCTCTAAATGTTTCCAAATAGTGGCGCAGCTGAAATATATAAGCAATTCCAACACAAAGTAAAAAGGACACTAATATTAGCATTCTCCAGAACAACAAATAGGTTGAGGGGAAAAACAGAATGGGGTTTGGAAACCTATTCAGATCTGCACTCAAAACCTGGTGAGCACTAGATCTAGACAAACTACAGTGTCAACATTCAAAGACAGTGCTTACTGATTTATCCAGCTAAATATTTCTGCTCAGATAAAATTGTGAAGGCCATATTAGCAATTTCTCAGAGACAACATACAAATAGAAATAAGGGTCCTATTTCCATTCCTCCCATGGAAGTATTTTGTATTACATGTCAGGACTTCATCTTATTGATTTTGCAAAAGTAAATACCTGTTCCTGTCTGAATCCAAGACCCAAAGGAAAGAGAAATTTTGCTTTATATAATTGGGAAGAGAATATAAAAACTTTGTTTTGGGGAAAAATATCCCAGGTTAAATGAAAACACATATATTCAACTAAATGAGAAATAACTCACTTTTAAGCATTAATGAGATTTAACACCAAAGCATAGCAACACTGTCAAACCCCTCTATTTCTTAAGCCTTGATTACTTCACCTGTATAGGGCCTGTTTCTTGGTTAAATCCCACACTGGAAAGAGTTGTCTGAAGCAGATTACCCAAAACCACAGTATATTCACTTTCTGAATCATTAGATTGATTGCCGTGGGCAAAAGAAGAGAGGTTATAAAGTGTCTCAAGATTCTTCATGTCATGGAAGACTACAGGAAAATAAGAATGTGAACTAGAATGATAGGATGGCAGAGTCTGTAGACCTCCAAGGAATGAAACAGGCTGGGGTGTCAAAAAGTCCTGCTGTGTCAAGGGTAGCCGAATTAAAGTTTTGTCACTGCCCCAACAAATACTGAAACAACAGACCCTGGTAACAATTTCATTATAAGACCACCATCTCCAGTTATTTGACAACAAAAAGCCAACATCAATAAGAAAAATCTCTCTTTGCCAGTAAAGAAATTAAAGGTAAAAATATAACCAGGATCAGATCTGTTGTTTATAATTTATAACCATTGTTGGGGAAAACTAAAACATTATAGATTACAATTCTTGAAGTTCAAATGACAAAATATAATTGCGTGCTGTTGTTCTTCCTTAAGATAGCAAAACTGGGGAAAAGAAAGCGTGTCAACTTTTTTGCCATGCAAATTTCTCACCCATTTTTCTGAAATGTGGTTGCAGGAAATTGGAGAGTACAGAGACCATCATAAAGAAAGAGTATGTTATAAACACCTGTGTAACAGCTAAACCATTCCTCTGCTCCATTTCCCTAGTACTGGTCGAAATATTTATTCCCATTAGACACTTCTACTAAGTTACTTCTAAGTATACTTACTAAGATACTTCTGAAGTATACATTCCTGACATAATATTAATATCAGCTACCTTTCCTTGACAGGTAACTCTTGGACCTCTTCACTAGCAGAAATATGCTCATTCTTTTGATGGGCTTTTACTGTGTTAACCTTAAATCAGAAGTTGTCGCCTCTTGGTCTCGGAATTTCTGAAATAACCACGTATCTGCCCTCAACAAGATTTCTCTCCAGAGTGAAGTGAAAGTCAAACTAATTTTGTATTCACAACTTACTCTGCCTATCAAGTCAGCTCAGTAATATGATAGTAACAGTTTGGAACATTAGTTTTGTGATATTGATGCCTGACACATACAGTGGGACAGGTCATGCCAACTCTATATGGTTTTTAACATTTAATTATTAACAAGTTGTTGTAGGTATATTATGAAATTAAAAATAAAATAGAAATACATTATCAAGAGGAAGTTTAAATTATGATCAACATAGTAAAGGAAGATAAATACTAAACTGATTAGTATGGTAAATGAATGTTACAATTCTTATTCTAAAATAATCTCCTAAATTTGTAGAGATATCCAAATCTAAAATCTAAGTATGTTGGATTGTATCTGCTCTGACTTTAATTAATCTGTAGGTATCATGTATTGCTGTATGCTGATATGCAATGGACTAAACACTTTGAAACTTAAAACAGAAGGGGAGGACTTCTACGAGATTTCAAGATTTGCATATGAAGAAGGTTTGTGAGGTACAATTTTCTGACTTCAAGAAATATACACAATGTGCTAAACAGTAAGAGAGAAGTATTTAATATAGTTTATTCTCCCTTATTGCTCTTTAGCATATTCTTCTGGGGAAAAAACAAACAACAAACAACTGATAACAAGCTTTTCCACATACTACTGAGTACACTCATCAGTGTTTAGCATTTTAAATTCTCAGCATCAATGCTGACAATATCACTGAGTCAAATATTATGGCTAGATACCTAAATGCTGAATAACTGCATGACTAAATACATCTGTGTTCATTAAGGCGAAATCAATGATAATCAAAATTCTTGTTTGTGCAGCAAACAAACTGCTACTAGAATTATGGAGAATTTTAGATCTTCTCAAGTTCTTCTGTTTTCATACAGCATTATGTGTTATCAGTTCTGTTGCAGGACTTGTTTTGAGAGACCAGATACGATGAGTGGAACTGACTCAGACTGAGACATGAATCTGTGTCTGAAATGACAACCAAACACTCTTGCTATATTTTCATTGCGGGTTTTTTGTTTTGTTTTTTTAATATGAAGATAATGAGCAGAATTTAAAGTCTAATTACCTAAACCTGAATCATTGATTTTACTTATCTAGAAATATTGCTACAAAATGGCACAAAGACAAAAAAGCATAACAAGTGCATCTCCAGTGTCACACTGAAACACTTTGGCTAGATCTAACCTATTATCTATTTATTGCACATATCCTTATGTATCACAGAATGACTCACAGAGCTAAAATAATAATATTAAAAATATCTGAATTTCATGCTGGATTGACAGCCCTGGAGATTTAAATTTTCCCCTCATCCACAGTGCAGAAACAGTGTCAGTAGCTGTACTACTAGCTCATTCTCCAGCTCATTCTCATCACCACCCACTTGGAAGAGACTACTGTTAAAGGTAAAAGATTTCTTAACTTTACATGATGATGCCTACAGCTTTGACTCATATATGGCCTCTTTTGAAGGGTTGATAAGCACCTGCATTTCAAACTGACTTTCAAAGAAATTAAGGGCAACTTGAATCTATGGAAAGCGCAAAGACAAAGTGAACTGAAGTGATGCACCTCAGATTCCAGGAGCCTAAATTAGCAGTCATCTTACAAATCAAAATAAATCCTTTCTTTCTTAAATATGATCACAAAACAAATTCAGTCAAGTAATTGCTATTAAATACATAATACTCCAACCTTGGAGAAAAACATATTGTAAGATTTTTTGAAAGCATATTTCAATAAGAAGAAACTGCTTATATAAATATTGTAACTATGTGAAAGAAGACTTAAGTACTAGAATATATATTTTATCAGTTAATCCAACCAGTGAATCACCTAGATTGATTAGTTAACATGAGGGCAATTTCTTGCTCACTGTTAAGTGAATAGGACACTGTGGATCAAAACTTTACTGAGCATTTCAGTGAGATCAAGAGAAGCATAAGAAAATAACACAGTGAAAGCAAGTTCATGCCCAACTTAAATTACCTAATGTAACAAAGACTCATAAGTTGTCTCTAATTTTAGCCACACATATTGAAGCTTCCTCTCTTTTGCAAGTGTGGTAAAGTCAACACACTATTCAGTTAAGCAAATGATCTGGTATCACTCTCTTAAAATTGTGGACAAAAATAATTTGAAGAAAAATATCTTTCCTTTATCCCAAAACCAGGAATTGCACTACTACTAAAATTTCCATAGAGAAAATGATGCTGTATTTATCAATTTTAAGATTAAATTTTTATTAATATAAGTATTTCAAAAGTATACACCTATATAGACGCAAAGATACATGGCATTACTGCTCTGTGAAAAGGTTTTATTAAGATGGCAATTACTCCTGTGTAAATGTGAAATGATTTAATTATAATCCAAATAATCTAAATTGAATAGTTTCTGTTTCAAAGACTCACTTGCATGGTGCTAAGAAGCTCAGTAATTTCAATTAGAAATAATACACAGCTGTCATGCTTTCTTTCTGAAGCACACTATTATAATGAAGTTTTTAGATTATTTTCCTGTAGGGCATTATTAGCATCACATATCATACAAAAGAAAAGCTTAGAACAGTCTTAAAGATCTACTTACCTTTTACCACGTTTTTAGACATTCAGTCTCAAAAAAAAGAATCATTAATGGAAACATGATAATGCCTTAACTACATTCAAAACAAAAAACTTATGACAAAAAGAAGAAACATGCAACCATTATTAAAAATCAAAAACTGTCAGTAGATAAATGAATGCCAACAATTCGGAGGAATGTTCCTACAAGGCAAAAACTGAATCTATAATGATTTTCTGGCAAGAGTTGACATTTTTATGATGACCACTCTTCATAAACAGGATTCATTTAACGTCAAAGCACTTTAGCAGCCTAAATGCAGTGTGCATTATTTATGTAAGACTTTAAGCTAGACTCATATGCCACACAGAAAAAAACATTCAGTCTTCCTGTAATGATTATGTCCATATAAACTCATGTTCACACGCCTACAGAAATATGGTTTCATGTGTACAAGTTTGCATTACACTGACAGAGGAGCCTGTAAGATCTTGATCACTTCTAGTGGCTGAGCCTCTGAAGCAAAAGTGAAAAAGACATGAGAATGTTAGGAACTGACCAAATACTGCCATGTGTTTGTATTTAAAGTTGCACCTTGGCTCAGAAAAACGCAAGCAAATATTATGTGTTGATACATAGCTTAGTAAGGTCAAAGAAGATCTGTCAACTCAATGGTACCTGTTTGGCACCTCCAAACTGTACATTGGAAGTGCAAGATCATTCCTTTTAGACTCCAGATTCCAGGCACAGCTGACTGGTTGCTTTGTGACAGTGCTCAAAACAGTGTCAATAGGAATGCACAGATTTCCCATGAGCAGCTTTGCATAGTCATCTTCTGAGGGGGCAGGGGGAAGGGCAATGGGGCAAAGGCAGGGAGATTTGTTAGCAACAGAAAGGCTGATCCTCCAGTGAAGAAAAGAGAATATATAAGAAATATGACTAATAATGATTAAGAAACCTGCTAGGCAAATGAGGCAGAAACACGTCAACATAGTTACTTGAGTCAGAGATGCTCAGAACTGCTTTGGGGCATAGGACTAAGAGAATATTCAGGTCCCAGTCCATGCTTATACTTCAGGGGAAGGAGCAAGAGACAGGGAAGGATATGCACACATAGGCAAAAGCAAACTTCATCTGAAACATGCTGTTAATCGTTATTGTCATTACTGTTGTGACATGGTCTATTGAATAACCAAATAACCACAGATGTCTGGGGTCAAGGTGTATGAGGCATTGTTCTACCACAGCCTCGATGTTTGATTCATAAATGATATGCAGAGGGAAGAGCACCACCTACGGAATAACATATGTCACGAGTAAGTAAATTTTAGTTCTCTTTAAAGTTTCATCATCCAGTGGGGTTCAGTTGTTTGCAAAAGCTATCAATACACAATTTCTTTTGTTCCAAAACCGACATGAAATTTGATCTTGTTCAGGTCAGGCAACTGAGCCCACAACATTTTCTTTATAGTCCTTTCCCTTCCTGTTTGTGTCCCTGTTCTTCCTACATTCTGTTAACCATTTTTGCATGGAGGAAAATTCAGATACCACGGATGCTGGTATGACTTTTATTTGGTTTTAAAAGTTGATATGATGACTTTATAAACTTCTCAGAAATATTCATCTGACGTGTAAATCCAGGGAGTGGGCTTGTCCAGCCATGAGTTTACAACAGAGCAGTAAAGCTCTAGATGTGTAAACAAACCTCTCAATATATTAAGAAGAAAGACAGGTGATACTGGAGATACCTACTGCATATATTCCACGTTCACAACTGTGCAGTTGAACCAGCTGTGAAAATGAAGCATGAAACAGAGACTTTTTTTTTTTGGCAGGAAGTAATGTCATTTAACTCCTGGTTTCCTCTCTGTATATCCTTGGATCAGCCCTCTGTGAAACTGTTGAACAAGCACTTTATTAATGCAATGTTTATGAGGAGGACATTTAGGGACTCATGGAGTCCTGGCAGCTTTTTGTTACAAGCTTAGGGAAAAATATTTCTGGATGGATTCCAAAAGCAGAGCTTTTTTTTTTCCATGCAGAAACATTAGAGTCAACACATTAGAAGGAAGAGCATTACACTATGACAGGCAGGTCATGGCTGGTTGAGAGACTCAAGAGTTTTGCATCCTCCTACAAACTCAGTGGTTGATCTCCCAATCCTCTCTCTTCAACCACGTCTTTCAGTTCCTGGTACCAGTTCAAAGTTGAGAGGGAATGGTAGGATAAGAAATTTTGAAGAAACACTCACTGGATGAGATGTGTAGAGTTGAAAATTAAAGACAAGGAAAAGATCGATCAATTTGGCAACCTTAACACTGCACCTGTTAAAGTACTCTGGAAATCAGAAGGGAAACATGCAAAGCAGAAGTCTTATGTTTCATCCTGGTCAGCCCGACTGCAAGCCTCTGTTTATAAATGTATCAGCTCAATTCTACTATAACCAAAATTTATGTCCATGTTATTTTCCTCTGACTCTTCAAGAATCTAAAATGTTTGTGGAATCCTGCCTCTAAAAATTAGGTTAGCTTTTGGGAAAAAAGGTCACCTTTTTTCTCGGTTAAATGAGTTACAAAATGTACATCCAACAAAAAAGGATACACACATCATCATTGAACAAGCAGCATTACATATTAAATATGTGTCAAAATAAAACCACCATTATTAATTTAAAATGCAGTTAAGCAGAGTAATTGCTGAAAAGTCTCAGGAATGAACATCTAGAGACTTCAGAGGAAATTGTAAGCCTCCTTATTTCAATAGTAACACTAATGTTGACTTAATGGAATCAAGACTACTTCAGGTTTGAGCTGCAGATCAGCCCCTAAAGTTAAAAAATAGATCTCTGTTTCTCTCTGGAGGGGTTTATTTTTCTGTGACTCCATATTAATTAATTTTGACTAGTGCATAACATTGGCTAGGACTTGTAAGAAACCCACTAACTTACAGGAAGGAGCTGTGACAAACTACATAGCCTAATGCCAAGTGAGATGCAAAACGTAAAACTGCAGAGGTAAAATAGAGAAGAAAAGAACTATGAGGCAGCTCAGGATTCAAGAGAAAAAACAGATGTGATAAAATGCATAAATATCTAAGGGGGAAAACAGGGCTAGAACGTGGCAACAGAGGAACATCACAGACCATCCCATTCCAAAGGGCAGCAGCAGCTGACCCTTCCCCCCCCCCAAGTGCCTCATTGAGGGTGATGAAGCCTGTTAGTGGTTAGCCTAAGCTCATTGCTAGTTCTTGTTACTTCCTTCACGTCTCAGCCAACAAATTACTGCTTTTTACTTTTAAATGGAGCATATCCTGCTTGCCCTCTCTTTGTGTAGAACAAACATCTAGACTGATCCAGAGAGTGAGACACTATCTTCAATGGACCTTTACCTGTTCTCTTGTCACAAATTATACCAATCTCTCCATGGCATGCCTCACGTGGCAAACATTTTATTCACTCATAATTCCATCCCAATTTTTTACAGTAACTGTGCTATATTTGATAAAAATTGTAGTATAACTAATGCAGATTAACTGAGTGGTAGTAGAAACTGATTTTCATTATTTGAGCCAATAGAAGCTCAGTGGTGCAACACTAAACTTACAAATACAACAATGCAAAAATCTAAGACATTTTTCTACTACTACGTTGTTTATTTTCTTTTTGGCTCGAATTACTAGAGGAACACTTGGAAAGGAGGAACAAAGATGGATGTTTGCTTTTACTCTAAAACATATAGTTTAAAAATATTTTAAAAAGTTTGAGTCTCTATACTTTGCATGCTGTTCTTCCTTTTTATTGAAACTAACAAAAGACACTATGAAAACTCAAATATGAATCACTTATTTGGACAAAGCATGTATTTAAATGGTCAGCAATTCTCTTCTACTGTCAGAAGACAAAGGCTTACAATTTTCTTCCATATAATACCTTTTAAATTGTGAGAATGTCATCATGTTCTTTAAAGGGCAGGTGGGAAAGGGATGGGGAGAAGCACATAATTCAAGTGCTATATCCCAGCACTGAAATGGATTGCTGCCAATGGTAAACATACTTAATTCGTGTCTTGTTATAAGAGAAGATGAAGGCCAGTTGTTAGATACATTTATGGTACCATACAAATGCTGGCAACGTTTTATAGTGCTGTCATATTCAGAAAAGTGATAACAGAAAATACAACGTTTAATACAATTGCTCTCCTTCCTATCTACAGAGAAATATCTCAACCACTTTTAACAGTAATTTTCTGATTCTGTGAACATTGGATAGCAAATATCACTACTGGAGAGTAAAGTCTGTCATACTAAGCTTCCTCTCCTGAAGTCATCCACACTATTGTCAACAAAGTTGTGAAAACAGTTCTGTGCAGAATGGTGGGATGAGGGCTGGCAGGGAGCAGTGAACATTAAGAAAACATCATCTGATAACTCCAACTGACGAAACATTAGTACTTCCACAATACATAGAACAGAAATAATAATTAGACAATGATTCCTGAGTTTGAACACTCATTTAAAACTTCAATCAAAATATATGAAAATATCTAACAGAATTTCACAGAGATTCTAGCTAAGTATAAACAATCTCCTTCTCTTTTTTCTTTCCCCAGTGCCAAATTTAACCTAAATTAACACTGCATAAGGATCTTCATAGGAATTTGATCAATTCTATAAATGACAGAAATCCACCCAATTCATCTATGAAGCTCTTGGTCACCATTTACAGCCAATACACTAAAAAACTGTGCTGATTTCGGCTGGGGCAGAGGTAATTTTCTTCCTGGTGGCTGGTATGGGGCTGTGTTTTGGATTTGTGCTAAACACAGGGTTGGTAATACAGAGATGATTTTGTTATTGCTGAGCAAGGCTCACACAGTTTCAAGGCCTTTTCTGCTTCTCCCCAGCAAGGAGGCTGGGGCTGCATAAGAAGCTGGGAGGGGACACAGCTGGGAGAGCTGACTCCAGCTGACCACGGGGATATTCTAGAACATTTGGTGTCATGCTCAGCATATAAACTGGGGGAAAGAGGAAGGTAGCGGGAGGACGTTTGGAATGATGTTGCTTGTGTTCCCCAGTAACCCTTGCACGTGATGGAGCCCTGCTTTCCTGGGTGAGGCTGAACACCTGCCTGCCAATAGTAAACAGTGAATTAATTCCTTGTTTTGCTTTGCTTGTGAGAACAGCTTTTGCTTTACCTAGTAAACTGTCTTTATCTCAACCCACAAGTTTATTCTCTTACTCTTTTGAATGTCTCCCACATCGCCTTGCGTGGGGTTTAGTTGCCAGCTGGAGCCAAACCACCACCCAAACAAGCAAAAAACCCCAAAAAACAACAACAATAAAAACCCAACCAAGAAAAGACAAACAAGCACTAATGAATTGCCACTGCCTGTTGTTAATGACCATTGACCACAACTACTCACCTCTAAATGAATCTGCTATTCAAGGAATGGATGTTTTTTATGCTGGAGCCTTCAGGTTTTATTAAATGTAACAACAGAGGAGTCAGCAGCATCCCTGATAATATGATGTAATGACACCAAAATCACAAGTAAAACACGTATTACAAAGTACTTAGTACCTTCATTGACCAACACACTTTAGGATGATCTGAAAATTCCCTATGGAAATTTTTAATGAAATCAGTGTTTCTTTTTTTCAGCCTATATAAATAATTTGTTATTCATAATTTGGAAACTGCAAATCTGCTTCCTTTCTGCCAGGATCAAACTATTTCCTCTAATTTTGCTCTAGGAACAATAATTATGTTACTGTATCTATATATAATGCATAGCCCAGAGAGTACTCTAATGGTCAGCCTCTCTTTATTGGGAAAAACAAAATATTGCATCAGTCAGAGGAAGAGATAGCTTCTAACTTGCCCCTCATACAATACTAGACAAAAATACTCTGTAAGAAAAATTCTGTACTCCATAGGGATTGATTTGTTTTTTTAATCTCAAGTGATTTAGAAGTATATACTGCATAGAAAGGAGACTTTACCATCAAAAAAATCTTAATCTTGACATGAACTTAGATCATAAAAATTCAATAAAATAATTTGGACTTTTTAGCAGATTGGCACTTTTCAGGATCAAATATTCTGCTAAAAAAGACTAGAAAATTATTCATGAATGTGAACAAATGCATTTTTTGGAATTACAACATGACTAGGTTTTTGTGAGCAAAAGCAATTTGATGCTTTCCCAATAACACAATCATTTAATTAAACTAGGAATAATTTTAATTTAATGCTTTTAACTTCAGAGTTGTAGTACTTTCTGCTGGCCACATAAACACTTCAAGAAGATGAGATCCTAGACAGCTTTTCTTGTCTTTCTTCCAAGGTATCAATGGATTCAAGTGCAATAAGCAAGACTAATCACATATGGTCAGAACTGTGCCATTTCTTTCATTAAATCATATTCTCAGAAGTGTTGTGATGGTGGGCTACACCCTTCACTCTGCAGTGTGGAGTTTCATTTCAATGCAAACTTCCAACTTACATCAAATGCCTCATTAAGCATATATGAGTCATAATTTTGATTACCATTTTAATAACCACCAGCTCTCTGTATAAATTAGTGGGCCAACAGCAGGATAAACCAGAAGTTAGCTATACTAAAAATTTTACTCATTATTTTGAAATCTGTTTCATCATCCTGCTTCTGACTCATCTGTTTGTACCATCAGATGGTAATTCACTAACATTAACAGACGTAAAGGTCTTACAAATTTCAGTTTTTCATTTGGACTTTTCCCTGTCCTTTCTATGAAATAAGTTTGCATACATTGTATCCTCTCTTTCTTTTATGTTCTCCTTTTTTTTCTTCCCTTCATACTTCCCAAATCTCTTTTTCAGTTTGAATGGAGTGACTTTTCTGGCCTTTTTTAGTAGAGCTTAAATAGAGTCCCACTTGAGCACCAGTTCAATATCTTACAGCTTAGGGAAGCTGGCAGTCTAACTCTGCACAAAGGTTATTGTCTCTTATGAAAACTGCACTGCATCTCTTGCTTAATAGCATCTCAACAAAAAACAGCCCTGGGAAGACATAATAAAACACTGTGCATCAAAATAATGTTCAGCAGCAGCAAAGCAACTTTTCCTTAATGGACAGTGTGTAACTAAAATAGATCATTTCATTATTATTGAATGAAAGGGACTTTGTGACTCTTTCATTAGTACTGTTTTAGCAAATGCGACTCACTGCAAAGTACTTTCAGAAACCTGCTAATCTTGACAAGTTGTCTTTTATATAATTCACTTTAAAATCAGCCAAATACCTTGCTAAAAAAATCCTCTTTTTTTCTTCTTTTTTTAACATAGGCGGGCAGGTACAAAGGGAAAAAAAATTAAAAAAACAAGCCACACACGATACATACAACTCAGCAATGAGTAATATTCTTATTGGCGTCCCAATTAAAAATGCACACTTGGAAGCAAACACTGATAAACGACCACAGGATGTAAACTGTGCCAAACTATTCATATACTGTATTTGACATGATAGTCACCAGTTTGACATATGATTGGCAATAGGAAGGGAAAAAGAGGAAACAGGGAAAGAAGGAAAGGGACAACTAAGACACTTTTATGAAGGTCAATTATTTTAGTAAGAAGACACAAATTGATGATTAGAGATGGATTTTAAAGCTGTACCAGAAAAGCCAATGCAGAAACGTGGTTACTAAAGAGTGTTTTCCATGCTTGAAGAAAAAACAAACCACAAATTCAATGTCTGACTTAAAAAATATTTTTTTCACAGCTGACTTCAGTTTCCCAGTTTGGATAAAGTGCAGAGTACTTAGACTTGAGAGATTGAGCTCCGACTCCATTTCAATCCAAGGCAGAGCTTCTACTAAGAATAATATTTCTGTCAAGTTTAAATATTCTGAAAGACCTTAATCAAACTTTCCTCTACTTCAGAGCATTCACAATCTGGTTTTTTTTTTTTTTTTACACAGAGACTAAGAACTGTCTGCTAAAATCTGGCTTGCAAAATACAAGACCATTAAAATGTTTCAATGTTTGTATAAGTAGGAAAGAAGCATGTTCAAGATCAAAATTGTCAGTTGTTAAAAGTCTTATTTTGTAAGTAGACACTTTAACTTCCAGATTAAATACTCTGCATGACATGAATGTACTCTTTATCTCATTATGTACTTAAGTTCATGAAAACATTAGGTTTGCTGGGGATGAATCACTTCTGTTCAGCTGTGACATCAATTAAATTAAGCTGAGTAGGGCAACAGCTTTTTTGCTTGAGGTTAAAATGGTTGTAAAACATCCATTCAAAATAAAACTGGCAACCTTAATGCAATTAGAGACTCCTTTTATTTAGTGCTTCTTTTGTTTCAATATGTAAAACCAATAAAAGCAAAAGAAGAAACAGAAGTACTAATGAAAAACATATGGTATAATATTTGTTTGTGGCAGAAGCGATGCTTAATTAATCTCCTATTAGTCACTATTACCAGTAGAACACATCTGTAAAATGACATGGATTTTGATGAAAAAGCATACCCTTAGAATTGAAATAGCATGATAATTAATCTAGATCAGAAAAAGTCACTGATCTAGTCAAATCAGTCTGCAAATATTCACCTCAGGATTCAATATTCGCAGTGCAAATAGTTTTATAGGTACCTAAACTTATAGATACACTTACCTAAATATGTCACGGTACTTAAGTATGGACCTACTTTTTAACTTAAATCAAAAGAGGTTGAAATCTGGCTTTGGTCAAACAATTGCAAAAAGCCCCTATGACTGTGTATCTTTCTGTTTTCCACCCTAACAACCTCCTTGCTATGGCTTTGCACCTCACAACAGAAGTAACATGTATGTAACGCTGCTCCACTGTCAGTGCAAACTGCTGCATGGAAGCATATAGTGTGTCTTAACTCAAACCCACTCAAACTACATTACACTGCTTCTGAGATTAACCGAATAATCTCTCCTACGGCCCAAGAGATGAGAAGACAGAGTGGTCAAAAATACAGTTTAAAGCAGGAACACCTTAACTGAAGTCCATGTCAGTTTCTACAGCAATCCACTTGTCTTTATGATCTAGCAATAACTTTGGTTAACCATTATGCACCATAGGATAATTACATACAGCAAAACAATTAAAAAAGTATTAGATTTTAAAATCAAATATATTCTTTATACATTCACTTATTATTTATGCTATCTATATAACAATGCACAAAAATATTATAATTTACATGAAACAATTTTAAACAATCAATGATACAGTTAATATTATTTAATGAACATATTAAAATTAGTTGATAATATCTATAGAAAATTATTTACACATGATTGAGAGATCCACAGAATAACCTGAGTCAAAAAGGACCCTCCCAGGGATCATCAGGTCCAAATCCTGGCCCTGCATAGTACACCCCCAAGAGACACACCATGTGCCTGCGAGCATTATCCAAACATTTCTTGAATGCTGTCAGGCTTGGTGCTTTGGCCACTTCCCTGGGGAGCTGCCACCCTCTGGGTGAAAATTCTTTTCCTAATATCCAACCTAAACCTCCCCTGACACAGTCTATCGTGACATTTCCTCCCTCATCCTGGTCACCAGAGAGAACAGATCAATGTCTGCCCCTCCGATTTCCCTTGTGAGGAAGCTTCAGGCCACAACGTCTCCCCTTAGTCTCCTTTTCTCCTGGCTGAACAGAGCAAGTGATCTCAACTTCCTCATATGTTTTCCCCTCCAGGCCCTTCACCATCCATTCATGTTACCAGACACTAAAATTATCTCTGATACATAAGGCAAAAACATTGGCTAGTTGACACCACCTCACCTATTGTTAATACGACTTTGCATAGCTTCTTCTCTTCAAAACTCTTTTGGCTTTATGCAATGTATTTGATTAATAGTTGAGGGATTCAGCCCTGCAAGCAAATCTCGTCCAACAAACCCTGCTAGTATAAGTTCTCTAATTCAGATACAATAAAAGTAATATATTAAGCATTGTGTGCAGTAAATAAGTTTCATTCTTCAAGGTGACGCATTGTACATGTCCTGAGGTTTGATATGCAATAATGCAGTTACCAAAGCAAGTGCACATTATGATTTTCATACCGGTACACTTCAACAAAGTGCTATAATGCCACATGACACAATGTTTTATTTAAATCCCACTTAAAAACAATGCATTAATTAATTACATTTTAAAAACAGTTTAAAATATAACATCACTCAAGAGTAAAATCACTACAGTCAATAAGAAAGAATTATTTCCACCAGCATTAAGAAATATCTATTATCTCATGAAACACAGTGCATACAGATATAAAATTCAGTACAGTTATATACCAATGTGACATACATCTTCAGTATATAGAGGAAATTATAATGCACAAGAGAGGTAGCCAGGAATGAGTTATAAGTCTCTTGATAAACGAATATTAATGTCACAGAGCTACGCTAACATATATTATAATGATTTAAAAATAACAATAGTTGCTACTGCTATGCTGTCTTTTATCTGTGAAGCTCAGAGCACTTCACAAGCACTAACTGAAACAATATCCCTGCAAGGTGGGTACATTTTATTGTCTGGGTTCTACAAATTGGAAAATGAAGGCACAAATAATTAAAACAGCTTGCCCCAGGTCGCAGAGCAAGGCATCAGCTAAACCAGAAACACAACTTTCAAACTGAGGTTCCCAATTTTAATTCCTCTTTAATCATGGGTGCATAACAGTAAAGCAAATTAAAACTCCTAAAAAATCACATATTCTGTCACTGAAATCAATAGCAATACTGCTGCTTTCATTGGTGGAAGTTCAACTGCATCACCAAACAATACCAAAGCTATGCTAAACATCTTAACACATAAGACGGACAAGCTCCAGATGGCTCCTGAAAATCTCCTAAGAGGGAAACTCCATGACCTCCTTTTTCCACTGCTTCAACTTATTCCAGTACTTCAATCTATCCCAGTGCTTTTTCTGGTGTTCTAAGGGAACTTCCTGTGTTCCAGTTTGTGCCCATTGGCTCTGGTCCTCTTACTGGGAAATGCTGAAAACAGAATGTCTCTGACTTTTTTACAGTCTCCTTTAAGGTACTAATAGGCATTAATAAATTTCCCTCCTGAAGCTTGTGTTCTCCAGGCTAAACTGTCCCAACTCTCTCAGCCTTGGATCATCTTAACCATTTTTTTCCTTGGGAAATGGGTGCACGAATAATCTAAAACTCAAAACTACAGAGACAAAGGACTAGACCCTAAATCCAAGGATAAAGGAATTAGGCATATAATATATTTTAGACATAATTAAATGTCCAAACAATTCCAGTTATCTGAATGTAAACTATTTGAACAATATCAAAGTGACCCCCACTATTTCCACCAATCATTAGATAGTCCAATCTAACTTCCTCCAATATTTTACATGACAGCAGAACAGCTGTCTATCACATATTAAGCAGAAGATTTATTCTGTTTGGAGTATGGAACGGGTTATTATTATTTTATAGCCGCTTTGAAAAAAAAGCTCATAGAAATATTTATTTAAAAGGCTAATGATTTACTAATACAAACTCTGTCTTCTCACAACCATATTTTCTTCAAGTGTTCACTGCAAAAATGATAGAATGTCTAAGAATACTTTCAATAAAGTTAAAAAAGGAAGCTTTGTGTAGTTTTTGGTTGTGTCAACCCTTATTTATCCTGAGAAACAAAACTAATTATTCATACAACCCAGCTGCTGTCTTGAAGCACATGCATGAATACACCAGTAAACATAGGGTACTTTGGATTTTTTTTCCTAAATAAAATATTTTAGAAGTAATTAAGAGGAAAAACTATCACAAATGTCTTACAGAAAACTATCATTGTAGCATAAAGGAAATTAGGAAAACAGGGCACTGCTGCCTACAGAACCTTTTCCTATAGTTTAATACTGAGCTATTTTAGCCTGATTATTCCAATCGTTTCTGATTATTTCAACACCTACATATCAAGCATCAGCAGTCCACAGTATAATGGGAGTAGCATACAGCTAAAAGCAAGAGACAGGACTAAAAAACACCACCAAGCTATTCCTTCGCTACAAGGAAAAGCATTTACTGTACTGGAAAACACAGAAGTGCCTGTGAACAGCTATGCCCATTAAATCAGTTAGTCAGCAAGGTACCTTTCGAAAGAGCAACATGGAAAACATCTTCTCAGGTTTTACTTAACTTTCTGTTCAAAGGATGGATGTTGAGCCTCAGGGATCAGCTGGTGACATGAAAATCTATCTTCCAAATCACTCGGGTGTTTTTCTGTAATGAGTTCCCACTTCCCTATCCCTGAAAGGCATGGCAAATAGAGTCATAGATCAAAGCAGCACATAGCCGAGTGAGTACAGCTATGGAAGCTGAAATGGCAAGGGCTGCTGTGTGGTAATGAAAAAGGCCATCACTAAAGATTTACTCTAGAATTCAAAACTGTCACTTTCAATTTGAAACAAGGGATCCATTAGCTTAGTGCACTTTTTATTGTTATTGATTTGCAATCTTTTACTTTCTTTTAATTTCAAACTGTCACTGAATGCATAACTGTTTTTTACTTCACGGAATAAGCCTTGATGATTTTGCTTTCAAATAATTATTCTCAAACCACGTTTTTTTCCTGCATCAGCTTCTTAATGAGTTTCATTAATATAGGTTTCCATTTACCTTAATTATATTTTTGGCAGATTTGCTTTTAGCCACGTCTCACCTTACCACAGTAGCATTTTGTCAAATCCTCTGGTTAAGCCAGAGTGGCCCTGAGCAATTACTTCTACAAAAGTGTGTGTGTGGGCAGGGGGCTACAGTGCATGGACACTTTTATTCATACCTGATAAAAAACGCCAAACAACCTGCGATTCTCTCATCTAACTGAAGTAAGTTGCAAGGATATCAGCTATTTTCCCCCTTGGTAAGGAGAAACTATTCAAAACAATACAACTAAAAGCGGCAGAGGAATTCCAGAACTGCAAGCCTCAAATATCAAAACTATGACAATGATCTGAGCCAAATGTCATATGGAATTACATTTACACAGGACCCTACCAAACAGCAGTAACACTGATATTTGATCGGCACCTTTGCCCCAGTGCACTCAGCTCAGCAAAACAATATATATATTTATCCCTATCCAGTGAAGGCCTCACATATACACCTAATCAATTAAAAACTAATAAAAGGAGGCTTTTTGTAGAAATTAAATACATCCTTACAGACTTCACTGGATCAGGATCATAGTTCTGCAAGACTGAAGTCAATGACACTAAACCTAAATCTGAGAAATCAACTTAACATTGCTGGAGATAAAAATACGGGCATCTTAAATGGATTATGGCCATTCACTAGCATTAATAATAGTAGAATGATACTGATATAATCACAGAATCACAAAATGTGTAAGGTTGGAAGTGACCACAGTGGATCATCTGGTCCAACCTCCCTGCTCAGGCAGGGTTATCCTAGAGCACATGGCACAGGATTGTGTCCAGACAGTTCTAGAATATCTTCAGGGAGGGGGACTACATACCCTCTCTGGGAAATCTGTTCCAGTGCTTGGTCACCCACACAGTAAGGGCATTCTTCCTCATGTTCACTTGGAACTTTCTGTACATCAGTTTCTGCCTGTTGTCGCTTATCCTATTGCTTGGCCTCACTGAGAATGGCCTTGTTCCACCCTCTTGACACCTTCCCTTCAGACGATACTGATAGACATTGATGAGGTCCCCTCTCAGTCTTTTCTTCTTAGGGCTGAATGGCCCCAGTTCTCTCAGCCTTTCCTTGTAAGAGAGATGCTCCAGTTCCTTAATCATCTTTGTTACCCTCCACTGGACCTGTTCCAGGAGCTCCATGTCTCTCTTGTCCTGCACACAGCAGGACACAGCACTCCAGATGTGCCTCACTCACCAGGGCTGAGTAGAGGGGCAGAATCAACTCCCATGACCTGCTGGCAATGCTCTTCCTAAAGCAGCCCAGTATCCCACTGGCCTTCTTACCCACTGCTGGCCCACGAACAACTTGTTTTCCATCAGGACCCCCAGGTCCTTCTCAGCAGAGCTGCTTTCCAAGAGCTCAGCCCCCAGCTTGTGCTGCTGCCTGGGGTTATACCCCACCAGGTACAGGATCCTGCATTTGCCTTTGTTGAATTTCAGATGGTTCTTCTCTGCCTATCTCTCCAGCCTGTTACCGTCCTTCTGAAGGGCTGTACAGCCCTCTGGGATATCGGTCACTCCTCCCAGCTTTGTGTTTGCAGGTAACTCTGCTCCTTCCTCCAAGTCAGTGATGAATTAGTTAAACAACAGTGGGCCCAGTATTGAACCCTGGGGGACACCACCAGTGACAGAGCTCCCACCATTCCCTGTGCTGTCGATTTTGTCCTTCTGGGATCTGCCACTCAGCCAGTTCTCAACCCACCTCACTGTCCACTCATCCAGTCCACACTTCCTGAGTTTGCCTAATAGGATATTGTGGCAGACAGTGTCAACAGCCTTGCTGAAGTTGAGACCAACAATATCCACTGCTCTCCCCTCATCCATCCAGGTAGTTGTTTCATTGTAGAAGGGAAGCAGATTGGTCAAGCATGATTTACCTTTAATGAATCCATGCTGACTACTCCCGATCACCTTCTTGTCATCCATGTGGCTAGAGATGGCCTCCAGAATGAGCTGTTCCATCATTTGGTCCAGGGATTGAAGACTGACTGGCCACTAGTTCCCTGGGCACTCCTCCTTGCCATTTTTGAAGACTGAGACAACATCTGCTCATTTGCTTTCTTCCAGTCCTCAGACACCTCTTTGATCACCATGGCCTTTCAAAGATGACCATAAGTGTCCTCATACGGTTCTCTCAGCACTAATGGATGCATTCCCATGGGGCCATGGACTTGTGGATGAAAAATTTGCCTAGGTGTCCTCTAACCCAATCCTCTTTGACCCAGGGAAAGTCTTCCAACATTCCTTTCCCCTTCTTGGACAGAGATTCCCGAGGACTGATCTTGTCAATGAAGAAAATGCAAAGAAGGCATTCAGTAATTGGGCCTTCTCTGCATCCTTTGTCAGCAGGGTCCCCCCTCCATTTAGCAATAGGTCCACATTATCCTTAGTTTTCCTTTTGTTATTGATGTATTTGAAGCAGCCCCTCTTGCTGACCTTGACATCCATGGTCTGATTTAATTCCAGGTGGGCCTTGGCCTTATCCCATTTCTACTTTCTATGGAAAACCTTTCTATATTCATCCTAGTGGCCCCACCATGTTTCCAACTCCTGTGTATTTCCTGCTCCTCCTTGAGGAATGACAGAAGTTCTTTTTTCATCCATGAAGTACTCTTGCCCCTTTGCCCAATTTCTTGCCTATTAGGGTGCATCGTTCTTGAGCCTGGAGGAAGTGATCCTTAAATATCAACCAACTCTTTTGGACCCCTCTTCCCTGCACAACCTGTTTCCATGTGATTCTTCCAAGAAGATCCCTGAAGAGGCTAAAATTAGCTCTCCTGAATTCCACAGTTGCAATCTTACTTGTCGCCCCGCAGTGAAGTCCACAATCTCGTGGTCACTACAGCTGAGGCTCTTCCCAACCTTTACAATATTAAATTCTGTTTACTTGACTTGTAAATATATTTTATGGCATAACGATGCTTGAGTCTTTTTCCTTTAAAGCTAAACTAACAATACAAACCCAAAAGTGTTTTGCAATGTTGTAGCTCTTTCTGTATCATCACAATATGCCTGCAGCACCACCTTTTAGCTTGTCATGGCCAAAAATCCAAACAGTTAAGCAGAACAGCTTGGTTTTGCTTCCTAAATTCTCTTGCATTGGGTTTCCATAGCTGAAAGTACTTGGATACAGAAATTCAAAAAATGCAAAATACTTCATCTGCAGATAACTTAGTTGATCTGCAAATTCTGAAGTTCCTGTACTTCCAATACACAGCTTTTATGTTGATAAGGTAGATGCAACCTGAAACCTAAAAAATTACCTTAAACCTGGTGCTGACCACAAACAAAAGCTCTAGTTCAGACAGAATTTCTGGATTCCTGACCCTGAACAGCCATAAAAATTCCCATCCCTGGAATTGTTCAAGGTCAGGTAGGACTGGGCTCTAAACAACATGATCGAGTTGAAGATATTCTTGCTCATTACAGCAAGGTTGGACCAGATGTTTTTTAAAAGTCCCTTAAAATCCAAACGATTCTAGGTTCCTATGAAACTTACTGACATACACCTTCAGACTTTAAATATTTTTCTGTGTTCCTATCTTTTACCTTATTTGGACACTTAAATGAAACATGGATATTCAGGTTCACTTTATAATCCACAGAAGAGAGATACTTCAGCAGCTCTCAAAAAATTCTTCTATAAAATTAATTCTCCCAAAGAAACATACCACTAAATGATCCCCTCAAAAAAGGTAACAGTTATTTTTCTAAAGACTGTGATTCTGGTAAGGAAAAAAAAAAAAACAAAACAAGAAAGTATTATTGAAGTACCTGGGTTTGTCAAATAAATAACATTTTTCTGTTGTAATATAACTCTTACTCAATAGTATACTTTTTAATTTCTAGTTGTAACCAATTTTCAGTGATATTTAGGACTCAGGATGATTGTATAATTTCTATTCCTCTAGCATGAAAACTACCTCTGTATAAACTCTAGCCACTTTTAGATCTTTACACCATACCAAACTATCCTCTCATTATGTTTACTTTCTTCATACTCTCTCTCACTTCATTGTAATCTGTATTTTTAGATGAGGAACTGTATTTGAGTATAGATATTTTAATGACAGCAGATCAAATACAATCAGCCACATAAGTTTTCTTTTTATTTGTTCTCTGGTAAACTAGAATAATTGAGGTAGACAATCTTTCATGAAAATATTCCAATTAGGAGTTAAATGAGGACTGCTGAATTTTTGCACGGAGTTTTCTCATATGATTCATTTGATAAATTATTTTTTCTGTCTTTCATTTTCAGCATTTCCTTTAAACATATCTAAACCCCAAACAAAAGGAATCCTAGATTAAAAACAATCATTAGGAATGCACATTTTATAAACAACTGAGCGAATGAGGTGAAATTCATTACACAAAGAATTTTTACAAAAATATGCATATTACCCTCTGATTTACCAGAAACCATAAAAAGAGTAAAATAAAAAATCCTGTCTCAAAGCATTTCTGTGTTTTCTTCAAAGCTGAAAATTGAATTCACTTATGTGAAAAATTACAAAGGTACAACAAAGCAAGCAAGATACCTCAAATTCTCCCAAATTAACTCTTTTCTCTATCAAGTATTAGTTTAAAACTGCAGACACAGGAAATGTCTGGGATCTCACTTTATCAGAAAACTGAAGATGAATCAAATTACAAAGCTGGCAAAAATCTCAGGCCTTGATACTTCAGTTCTAATCCAACAGAGTTTAAAAAAAACAAAAACAAGTTAAGTATTAACTGAGTAATTTATGCCTCTGTATACTAAGGATGTTCAGGTATCTTTTCCTTTGTATGCCAAAGATATTTTAATGCACATTCCAGAGCATAAGACCTATTTTTAAGAGATGACCTCCAAAATGGTACAATTCAGCAACTCATATGCATTCACTGCTTAGTAAATATACCCCTGATGATTCTCTCTAATGATTTCCAGTGCCCAAATGTTCTTCTGAATCTCCTCACACTTTCTGCCCTTAACATCACAAACAGATTTTCCAGACATACATCCCCTGCCAGTTAGTAAACAGTAGTCAGCAAATTCCAACATACTATAGTAAACTGAAAATATTCTTTCAAAAACCTCAGATACTTGTCTGGGACTTACACAACATTAAGTTCAGCATGAGTTGGAGACTTGGATTCTTCCCCCAGAACATGAGACTCATGTACCAGAACTTCTGATTCTACAGTCAGGGCAAACCTATGAAACACCTTCAAAAGACATAGACCAGAAACTAAAATTCATACAGACTCATTAGAGGAGCCTAATTTTATGGAACATTACAGTTTCTGCCCACTAAGGAATCCCTTTTTGTGCCCTAGGCTTTTCTCCTACACAGATAACCACATTTTCCTAGCAGATGGCCTAAAATGAAATTAAACTTAGACAAGTCTTCAACTTGGATTTAACTCTCTTGCTGTTAATGGCCACGATACTGTGCATTTCACTTCATCTAGACTTGATCCTGTGAAGCAGTTGACACCAGGTGCTTACAAGTACAGAAAAGATTTTTAGAAAACATGGCAACAGTTGACAAGTCTGCTTTCTACAAAGATTTTACAAATTTCTAAATGCCACCAATACATGAACTGATTTTATAGTATAGCTATAGTCAACTGCACTGCATTCCTTTTTGGTAGATGATCGGTTCCATGTGCATAAGTGGGCCTTCGTGGGGTGTATTTGACCATCATGAATCTGATTTCTACAGCTGCAATTACTTGTCCTCCCAGCTTACACTAAAATTCATCCATGCAATCTTATCTGAATTCACTGGAATTCACAGCTCATTACAAATATTTCTTAAGTTTGTTTGTGGGGGAAAAGCTCCTAAAACAAGAAATGACACCAAACTGACAAATACTCTTTTCATCCTTCAAGAAATGTGCACTATAAGGATATTTTTTGCTGCACAGAAGAATAATAGAGCTAATACAGACATACGAGACAACCATTTTGGCAATTGCTTATGTTTTCTTGTTCCTTATTAAATGAAGAATTTCTACATCAGCAGTAAACCAAGAAGTTTACAGTTACTTTGCCTTCCTTTTCTGGTAATAATTCCAGCACTGGAAGAGAAATGCCTCTTCCTGACACTGTAACTCTTGTGCTGACAAACAGAGCGAAGGCAAGCACTGGCTCAAAGTCACAGCTCCCAAGCCTGCTTTACAAAGATATAGTTAGGTCTGACCTTAGCATTCAAGGAAGGACAGGGCATGTTAGGTAAGAGAAGGGTGCTGGTTTCATATGTTCATCTTACTTTCTCACAGGTCTTCTCAATTACCTCAGTTCTATACACTCTTATTCCTCAGGTACAGATCGAGAGAGAAAAGAGTTCTTTTAAAAAGCAGCAATGCTAATGAGATGGACTCTTAGCAGCTATTACCACCTGCTCTGATGTGGTTTGCACATAAAAGAGGCTGGAATGTATTTTAGGATTAGAAAGCTCTGCTGTATATCTAATTCCTGTTCCTACCTTGGTCTAGATTGTCCTTAAGAGTGTATTTTCTATTACTATATCCAAAATGTTTTTAACTAAACCAAGATATTAGGCTTTGTCTACTTTCTTTAATGCATATATCTTGAAAATTGATTTGTTTCAGTTTCAGGAAGCTGATTAGAAATCTCCTTAATTTTTATAATATGAAATGTAAACATAAACATGAATGTGTTTCTCTCGTTACACAGTCTACAATTAAGGCATAGGCAAAATTATGAGACCTTAATATTTAACCAAGAGTCATGCTTTCACTTCATCCTCTGTAGTAGTTCTTTTTAAATAAATAGACTGCATATATGAATATATATGAGTAGCAACTGGCTCTAGGTTAAGATATTCATATAACTCTTTGGTTAGTGATAGCTAAAAGTTTCATTTAAAGGATAATCTTGCTTAGAAGTATTTTGTGTTAAAATTATTGTTACAAATACTACAAAAATAGCTAGTCATATACAACATATTACAACAAAACGAATTTCTTATCTTTGAATTGAAACTATTTTAAAGTATATTTAGTAGCAGTTAATAAATTAGGTTTACTATTCAAAATTATTAATGTTGAGTAAAACATATTTACAGTGATTAAGTTTCAGAGTAACTTAACTATCCATCACCATGGATAGGTACCATGTCATGCAAGGCAAAGGGTGCTGTTTGCAGAAGAGGAATACCCATATAAAAACACGCTAAGAGATAGAAGATAGAAATCATACTATTTCACCTGTCAGAGAGCTTTCTAAATACCATTTTCTGGGAGGATATAAGATGTGTCATCAGCACAACCATTACTTTTTGCTCTATTTCAAGGTTTCATGCAATTTAGGAATTTATTTCAAAAACTCCCCTGCTTTTGGAGGAAAAAAAAAACCCAACAAAACAAAAACCCAACCCCTGAAATTAAGCATTTCTCATGCAACTATTAAACCTGACATGACAAAAGAAAAATTTTCTAGTTGGAAAAACCCAAACCCATTTGATGTATATTTAATTTCAGTTTGGCTACTGAACAAAGAATTAAATTATGTGAATAAATTATCTGCAAAGCTCAACACTGAGTCTAAATGTGAGCAAATGTAAAGCAATCCTCAACTGAGTGCAGTCAATCTGTGCCAACAGTTGAATACCATACTATAAAATGCTATTGCATAAAAGAGATTTTGGGGGTGAGGATCATTTCCATTGACTGAATAAACCAGTAGTTTATTTTTCAAGAGCAGGAGATAGCTACTTAATAATGTATAATCAAATGTGATAATAACTAATCAAAATAAAGAAACAAGTAGTTTGCTGCTTGACAGCAAACAAAGCAGGTTTAAATTCTGTTAAGCTTTCCCCTTTAGGATCTCAGAAGCTTACAAGTGCTTTAAATATTTGGCAGAAAAGTAAGTCCATTTCTTATTTTGACCAATAAACTAACAGTTTAACAAGTTAAATGTTTGTTGCACTTGCTACCTTTTGAAAGTAATTCCATGAGAACAAGAACTGAAAAAGTAGAAAGACATTTTTGGTTGATTCGAACCAAATTTTATGATTCTTTGAAGTACTGAATCTGTAACTTAAGCATAGTAAGAAGTCAAGAAAATATTACTAGACCTCATAAGTTTGAAAACAACTTTTTATATGCAAACCTGGTGTAACATTGTGCTTCAAATAATACCCTGAAAAGATGGCAGAGATGCTTCAGAGAAAAGATGTTTTCTCCATTCCTCTCAATGGAGCTGTTCACTTTAACAATCATCTCTCATACATAAGAGTCAGTTTTAATAAGTTACTGGGGAAATATGATATGAAAGTTGCAAGCCTATCTTCACACTTCACTGATGCTAAGAATAAGAACCTTGCAGAAGGCACAGAAGCTCGTTTGCACTTTAAGTATTGCATTATCTGCAGCTTCAAATGGTGAGAGTTGTAAAGGCAGCCTTACTTGAGTAGAACAAATTTTGTGTAGGAAAGTCCTGAGGGAACATAACTTAGTGCAGCTCTATTTCAGCAACTGCTTCAGAGAGCAGATTAACTATCTTCAGAGACTTGCCTAGACTGGCTTACAAAAAAGCACTACATCAACTCAGAATCTGGCATACTGTCTAAACATCTGTATTTTTCTGATGTCATAAGGGTATTGGTTGCTATTGAAATGTCAGCCCTTACAATGTGATTTTTTTAAAGTAGTTTTTAGCTACTCAGAGCCCCTAAAACATTGAATTCAATCACCAACAAATGAAATATAAGCATTGTTATAGCTTATAAACTTGCTATCAAACCAGGCCAATGCATGTATTTTAGTTCTTTTCATTTAAGCACATAAGACTTCTTTCTTAGTAGATGTTCAGTATGTCAAATAAAAAAGTTTTATTTTTCTGTTTGGAATAATTATAGATTTATACATTTGACCATTAGGTAAAAATAAGATTAAGTCAATAGGAAACTTCAAAAGTATATTTTTTTGAGTTAACCAAGTTATGTGCAGTGGGGTATTTTTTGTGAATAGGACTGTGAAGTAGTTGAGGAATATTCAGAATATGGTCCTCCACAGAAGAGAAGTAGTAGCAGGTACTTTACTTTTCATATTTCTATGCTCTTCCTTTGTTATTTGGATTTCAATGTTACATTAGTATATTTACAAAACTGTTTAAAATAATCAGGTGTTGAAAAAAAACATAGGGGAAAAGCTCTGAAAAGTTTGTGGAAGTTTATTTTCTTCCAGCAAACCTATTGGTTTCCTGTCAAAAAATTAGAAGTCACTGTTCAGTTGTAACAAAAACTTTTCAGAGTAGGGTGGAAATGATAATCCTCTAGGGTCTTTGTTAGTCAGAGGAAAACTCAGAAATATACAGTTTCATATCTCACTGATCCTAACACTGAGGTTATAATCTCTGAAACATGATCAACAAAAAGAGCAAGACACCACAATCAGGATAAATAAATACGATCATATATCCTGGGCTTTCTTGAGGGGTGTATATTTCTCTTTAAAAAGGAGGGGGTTTATCTCTATGAAATCTGTGTTGGTAGCCAGAAGAAAAGTCAAGACATTCTGATATATTTTAAGAAAAACAGAAGAGCAGTACAGACAGGAAATACTCATTTTTCTTAGGGAGGTCTGCAGCCTTGGAGCCCTAAGAAACTGGTTCATGCCATTCCTGATTGTGTATCCCCTCTGTACAAGTTTTATTAGAAAACTGATTTGAGACAGCTTCCTTAGAATTCACACTGGCACAGAAGGACTCACAAACGCGATTTAATATATCATTTGTCTTTCATGAAAATGAAAATTAATTAGATATAATGACCAAATTCACTAATCATTTTGGAGAAGGCAGATTGTTTGAAAAGAGCTTTACATCATTAGCAATGCTGACAAGCCCTACTGTTTTAGCATATTTTGTTATGCTGGGTTTATCTTTAAAGCACTACTCCAAGAATGAATCCTTTTTTGCAAAATCTCAATTTTCATGCTTTTCTCAGTAACCAGATTTTAATGTTGCACATATAAAAATGTGAAAGAAAACAAAAATCACCAAACCTCCACAAAGAATCCCCCCCTACAAAACCAAACAGCCAATCAACCAGAACAACCACAAAATTTCTACTATCCAAATACTTAGAGATTCAGAAAATAAGGGAATGGAGGTTTTTAGGATCCGATTCAGGGTTTTAAATGTTTTCAATTGTGAGAATGTTCAATTGTGCTAATGCAGTTGAGCACAGACTGTAATGTTCTGCATACTCAAATAACATCTAAAGAATAAAATGTTATCTTTTTCCAGGAAAGAGGTCTTGAAACAGTTTAATATATGTTCTGACATGTTTAATTACTGAAATATTTTGCCACCGTATCTCTAGAATCAACAGTGGTTTTTTTGCATAAATTATCACAAAGAACATAGTTTATAGCAGCTTCTTTTTCAGCAGTGACTTAATTTCTATTACTCTAAGTAAGCTTCATTAAACTAATTTACTTAACTGGAACCACTCACTGTAGTTAAGGTTTGCAGAATTGCAAGAAGTAGCTGTACTGCAAAAATTGAGAATAACACAAGTATTTCTGCCTGTAATGAATAAAACTCATGGGTTATTTGATTTATGATGGATCAAACAAATAAATTAGCTAAAAGACTACAACTGGTATAGCTTTGTATAATGACAGCTCATACAGAAAAAGAATATCAAGATTCGTATTTTCTGAGCTTTCTGAAAAAAAGCAGTATCTGTGACAATTCCATTTTCTTATCTAAAACCACCAACAAAAACACATATATTTCTACCCAGAGCCATTACTTACAAGGAAGAAGGATGGTCTTGTGCTTGTGGTCCAGTCTTAAAACTCCTCCATATCTCTATTTCAGACTACTCATGCAAACTTGGGCAAGTGACTTCATTGTATGGGGCCTCAGTTTCCTCAAATCCTCTCCATGTGAAAACTGGAATTTGCCTCTGCAAGAATTTTGCTGGGTTTGTGTGGCTAAACATTACAGAGCAACATCAATATAACACAGCTGCTCAATATATGTACTCTAAATACACAATTGGGTTCTCAAAAGGCCTAAGAAACTAGTAGTTAAAATGTAATAAATAATAAATAATCATAAATAATAAAATGAAAGAAATATACAGCCGTTAAGGCCTGTCTACTCAAGTTTTGTCTTAGTTCTTTCTGAGTAAGTGGATGGAACAGTATTTTATTAAATCATAATTAATTATGAGGATAAATTTACTAACACTGGGTGACACACTCCAGTATGAAGTAGGAAAGAAATCACAGAAATGCCAACCCCTTCACTGATAAGACAACTTCTCTAAGTAGATTCTCTTTCAAGGTTTAATCTTAATTACCATTAAACCAGGCTTCAGATTTTCCATCAAAAGTAACAACTTTGACATCATCATTTGCTCATGCGGTTGTAAACACAAAATGGATATCACAGTTATGGTATGAGACAAACCTTGACACTGTTCAAAGTGGTCTGCCTTGCATGAGGATAAATAGGAGATGTCAACCAAAATTCAGAAAAGCCCATCTCTGATTCTTCATCAGAGGAATATCCTTGACAATAATCAGTTTCTAAAGAAATGTCATCCCAACTTAGTGACAGTGCCCCTGCCATCTGCTACTTTCATTTTGAAGGACTTGTGACATCAGTAGGAAATTACCTTTCTTCATTTGCCAAAACTGCTTTATATCCTCTGTACGTCCCTTTATGTCTCCTTTTTCTTGTATGACTAATTTATGATCTATCTCCTTCAGAGGCAGCTCCAGCCTCATTAAAACTGACTCCTGTTGCCTTGGCTGAGTGTGGCTTCAATGGGGAAGCAACATCTGAGTGCACTGGTTGACCTGAAACTTACTCTTTAACTCTAGCCCAATCAGCTGTCAGAATTTTATCAAAAATGAGACACATTGTAAAAAGGGAAAGCTTTATCCACACTACTTAATTAGACATGTTTTAATAAAGACATGACCTAGTGCCTCTCTTCCCACCTGCAAGCACTATAATTAAAGTTTTTCTAACAGAACAGCAAGCTATTTCTGTTCTCTTGCCATTCTTAGAAATTGAATACAATTCTGGAGGAACTTGAAAAGTGAAAAAGGAAAATATGTCAAACCTAGTACTATGATAAATCCTTAATTTTTTGTGGATGTACTGTTAAACACTCAAAACATTAAACAAACAAAGGTAGCAGATATTCTAGAAGTTCTGGTTGGCACCTTGGTCTTTTCCTCTAGTCAGTAGGAGCATTTGTTGTGAAGCATTGAAAATCAACACACATTTGTTTATTTAGCTACATATGGGTACTCAAGGTCCTTAGCACCAAAACCATCTGGACTTTCACAAGTTGTAAGCACCTAATGCCTCTTACTTACGTCAGTGCACGTGTAAAGAAAAAAATCATACACATGGCTCAGTGATGGTTTTAGGTATTAATCTGTGTGTAAGGATCTGTTTGAACTGAGAAACAACTAACATGAAAAAAAACCCAAACCTCTAAATAAATATGAATTTTATTTAAATGGAGGCAAACCCAACTACCTCATTTCGTAGTGTTTCTATTCCAGAAAATAACTACCAATGAATAACGTTAAGAAAATGTAAAATGTTGCAAAACTCATGTTCCCAGTTTGAAAATGATGAAAGAAATAAATTGTCAAAATTGATTTTGTTTACCAAATTCAACACGGGTTTGACAGATCCTTAAAATACCACGTTGGGAGAATAATACATTCACAAATACAGACAAAGCAAAATGAATGAGCAAACTTATCCTAAAACTGAGAATCTCTGCTGTTGTTTATAGCTGATATGCAGGGAACCTGAATTATGTGTATGAGAGTTCACAAGCATAAGTTAGTGAATTCCAAATGGGTATATATATATATAGTGACTACATTTTGTGTTTTCTTTTCCACAGCTTGCTGACAGACTAAAACAAAAACTAATGTCTCTTGTAAAGGAGGCTAATAAGTTTAATTCCAGACAGGCCTTAGTTTTATTCTTACTGTTATCTGAGGAGACTGAAAGTCAGTGGGTTTCAAAGAAACTGTTTGAACTTCATATCCATTTACTGACACACAACATGGAAGACAATGGTGAGATCAAGACAACCAAAAAAGACACCTTATGAAAAGCCACAGGCAGGTTGATACTCTCAGCACGTTCAAGGAAAAACATACATAAGTCAGTGAGTGAAGGTATTTCAAATGAAGTGCTGTAAGACAGTGTGCTTTAGCAGACTGCCTCAAAAGTCTCAGCAGAAAGCCAGCATTGGCAGCAGTAATCAATGTGCCATTAAGCAAAACAGTTCCTGGTAACTGAAATACTTAATGGATAGTAAGCTTAAAATCTCACATGCAGAAGAAATGTTGAGACTTTTGTCACATTTCTGAGCAGAAAACCTAATCTTATGCAGATGTACCAACAGATATAAAAAAATATTTCCTATGGTTAAATAATTGCAACCGAACCTACTGACCTGTAAAGATCAGTGGAAAATGGAATACTGCAGGTCAGAAAGTGACCTCAAGTCAGAATAAGCAGGCTTAATGAAAAAAGTAATCAGGAAACCTTTAAGGCGTAGACTGGAAATTGTCTGTGAGACAAAGGAAATTGTATTTTTAGTCTACTCTGCCCTGGAAAGGGTTTCAACCCAAACGTATCCCCATAATGGGAAGTTCCACTTCTAAACAGCGGACATTGGTCTAGAATCTGTACTCTGTGACACCAAATGAAACAAATATCTATCATTCAGTTTAGAGAAGACACAACGGAGGGATGTAAAAGACCACTGCAAAGAGATTAAACTATTCTCCATTAAGCATTCCGGGTATCTCAACAAGAAATATTATGTAATTACCACAAAGACAACACACTGTAGGGTAATTTCTACAAGCAAGCGCTAGAACACATACCACACGCTGGATCACTAATGTTCCAAAATTCAGTTAGATTATGTTTCAGGAATGCAGGTGTTATCTTCTAGAGAAGGACGATAGAGAGATGTCCAAAGATGGGCTGGAGGACCTTCTGGTATACTTTTGTACATTTTTGTACATCAGAAAGCATTTTCTGATGTTTAAAATCTTATTTAAATGCTACTTTTTTTTGACTACATATCATTTTCAGAAGTCTCAGACAGAAAGTGAAATTTGGAACTATCATCGGTGCAGATTTTTTCCTTTCTCTTCTTCTCTATTACCCTACTCTCTTATAAAAGGTCCCTCAGCTTTGATGAAATTATACTACTTTGTCTGAAAAGTACACATTTCTTTTAACAACCTACTCCCTTGAAAAAAAAAATTAAGGCTTTTAAGTAAGGTTTTCACTTCTTCAGTCTCCAAAAAATGTGTAAGAAATTCAGGACTTCTTATTGCATTTAGGCTTTATTTCATCTTTAGATTTACTTAGTCCAAGTATAACAACAAATGGGCAGAAGCATTAAATGCAGAGCTTGTGTATGAGATCTGTACAAGGTGTAGCTGCCTTTATCCTTCCCCACTAACCTTGCTGTTTTCCATTTCTCAGGAAAGAGAAGCACTTGCATTAGTGCACTATTGCTATTGATTTATATTCAGTAATAACTCTGCTAAGTATTTGACAGCATTACAAGAGGAAAGAAACATAGCTTCTTCCACAAGTAATGAAAACAGTGATACATCCCTAGTAATGAAGAGCAGTAACGCTACCTTTCAAAACTAGTCACGGGGGAACCCACCCAAAGCACTGAACTATCCCTGCAAAAGTTTGTGTCCCATGAAACAGCTGGATGCTCACATGCCTCTACCTCAGTATAATGTTTTATAATGGACAAAATATAACACAGAGAAAAACCAGCAGCATTTCAAAAGGTTTTCCCACTCCGAGAGCAACATAACACTGGCCTCTGTACAGCAAAACACACAATAGGAAAGTTCACACTCAATCCCTCACGGGATAGCACAATTTACTATGTTAAACAAAGATACCAGTTCAGACTCTGAATGATTCAATCAGTTTTAGAACAGGGAGGTAAAGAGTTATGTGAATTCATATTTGTATATTGGGTTATTTTAGAGAAGTCCAGACCTCCAAACATAGCCAGAATGTTGTCTGTGCATCACTAGCCTGATGCTTTCCGTCGGAGTTCTTATTAAAGAGATGGGACTATCGCAGCTATAAACAACTTATTACTTAAAATAACAAACAAGGCATCAGTCTCAGTGGTTGTGAGGCTAAGTAAAAAGTCACCATAACAGAAGATAGTCCCGGGTTTCAGGGTTACGTGGCAATTTATAACTTTTTGGTCCAATAAGCAATTAACACAAAACTGTTTTGACCCGATAACCTATCACCTTTAGTACTTTTTATTGCAATGTGTCTGTTCTTCTACCAGTGAAGTGCTAGGTCACGTAGGCACATATGCTTCTATTATAACATCTAAATTCTTAACTTAAACTATAAAATCACATTACTATACTTAAAACGCTCCACCAAATCACCCAGCACACATTCTTACTTATAACTATAGGAACACAGATTTATGATTCTCTTGCTTAAGACCTATATGTCTTGTCATCACATTAACCCCAGCTCCTTCCAAGGCTGTAAATTAAATCCATTATTGTCTTTAGAAGTTTTAACCCCTCAGTTCCCCACACCAGAAGACAATAATCATATTGGCTGTAAAAATCGAAATCAAATCCAAATCCAAAATCAACCTTCAGCAAAGCTAGCAATTACTGTGTTACGCAGCTAGTATAGTAATTTTTCTTAATGAAATGTTTGGTGTTGTCAGTATCACAGGTCAAAATAGGCATTCTTTTACTGAGCTGCCTCCTACTCTTCTACAACTGGTCCCTTGCAAAGCAAGAAACATATAACTTCCAAATAACTGCAGTTAGAATTCTCACCAAATGAAAATGTCAAATGTTTTCCTTGCAATTATCCATCTTTTCACTCAACGTCTTTCTTGAACATTAGGTTGTCAGCTACAGGTCCCTGAAATATTTCAGTTGCTGTTTGAGTAGCAGCTTGTGGACACTCACAGTTTGGCGTTTTGTCTAGCCTCCTAGCTGTGATTTGTTGAGAGGGGCCATCCTTCATCACCAAGGTTTCCTTTAGTGTGATGAGTTAGGATGCATGAGTGAAATAACTGCAAACCAGTAATGCTTCAAAGCAACCTTGAAAATTCACACCTGTGTACCATAATAGGGAGACATCGGCGTCAAGGCAGTCTCATCTTCTTTACCTATTTGTAAACTCTCAGTGACAGTGGTGGGGTGACCCTGACTGCATGACAGGTACCCAGCAGGCTGTTCTATCACTCCCCCCTCCTCATGGACGGGAGACAGTAAATATAGCAAAGAACTCATGAGTCAAGCTAAGGACAGGGGGGGATCACCCACAACTACCATCACAGGCAAGAGAGACTCAACTCTGAGAATTAATTCAATTTACTGCCAATGAAATCAATGTAGGGTAATGAGAAATAAAAACCAAACCTTCAAACACCTTCCTCTCACTCCCTCCTTGTTCCTCGGCTCAGTCTCACTCCCACAATTTTCTCTACATCCTCCCATGACAATGGCACAGAGGGAGAGAGAATGGGGATTACAGTCAGTTCATCACGTCTCCCCTGATCCTTCCTCCTCACAGGGAGGACTCGTCACACTCTTCCACTGCTTCAGCATGGGGTACCTCCCACAGGAGATGTTCCTGTGGAATCAAGTCCTGCAGGAGCCTGCTCCAGTGTGGGTCTTCCACGAGTCCACAGGTCCTGCCAGGAGACTGTGCAAGTGTGGGCTTCCCACAGGGTCACAGCCTCCTTTGGACATCCACCTACTCCAGCATGGGGACCTCCAGGGGCTGAAAGTAGATACTTGCCCCACCATGGACCTCCATGGGCTGCAGGGGCACAGCCTGACTCACCATGGGCTGCAGGAGAATCTCTGCTCTGGAGCACCACCTGACCTTGGGGCCTGCTGGGCTGTTCCTCCCACATATCCTCACTCTAGCTGAAGTTCTGCAACAGGGAACTTTTTTCCCCTTTTCTTTGAGTAAGGTATCACAGGTGTACTACCACTATTGCTGATGGGCTCAACTTTGGTCAATGGCTCTAAAGCACATATGGGAAGGTTCCAGCAGCTTCTTACAGAAGCTACCCCTGTACTCTCCAATCTCAAAAACTTGCCACTGAAACCCAATACAATGACTCTGATCTTTAATTTCTATCAGATTAGCCAGTGAGACCATGAAGGAGGTAGCATTGATTTTCCCTAGTGCACACTCCACTGTTCGGCACACTCACCGAAAGACAGAAGAATAGCAAATAGATCAACTTGCAAGACCTTCATGCAAAGCACGAGCTCTCTTTGTACTATGATTAGTTCTGATAACAGGCCATAGGCCTGGTACTGTATCGTTGTTAACAGCGTTGAGCAACTTTTAAACACTACTACAAAGCAGTTTCAGCTAGGGGGCACAAAAGGTACTCTGTTGGTATCATTCTCTTATGACTATTTGTATTTCCTAAGCAGATTCATGTGCTATTTAAAGTAATGGGTTGCTTTCATTTATGGGATACATTCAGTGGGAAACTAATCGGCCTCTATCACAGAAAATGATATCTTCTATCCATGAAAATGTCTAACCATAGAGTATTTTCATTATGCTTAGAAAATCCTCCTTCCTTAACACTCATATTACCATAGAGAAACATTAGAACAAGAGTGACAAATGCAGCATGTCAGGCCATGTTTTTCAGCATCCACACCAAACACACTCACTCCTAACTGAAAGCTGGCTATGGAAAAGAGGGCCTCCCTAGCCACCACGAAAATGTCTCCTGTCTCTGTCAGGTACCGTCAGGTTCTTATCGATGAGCTGTCCTATCAAGGTATTCTCAGGAGAGTAGAAGTTGCTTTCTTTCACTGTATTTGAATGAAGATACAATAACACCTATTTTTAGCACACAGCAAGAAGCAGCTACTTTTATCCGCTACTATTATCCACTGTTTCATCTTTGAAACTAAATACACTTGAAAATAGACAAGTTTGACAGACCAAGTTAAGCACATTGTACTATATTTCCATGCATTTTTTTTTAACCATGCATGTTTTATCCAGGTCTTTCATTTTTCACCTCTGAAAAGTATTATTTACTAATTTTTGGTGGATAACATATATGTATATCATGGCATCATAACCAATAACATCTTAATACATTTCAAAACATTAGTTGCAAAACTTCTTGCTGTCATACTTCTTAAGAAGAAAACTTTATAAGAATAGCAGCAAAACTGAGGATTTCTTTTCCATCTCTGCGCTGGACTCCACAGAGCACATAACACCCCTTTAAAAGAGACAGTGAAAACTACCAGCATTTCTTGAAAAGTTTCGTTTTTGATAAATACGAGAAAGGCGAGATACTACAGTGGACAGAGGAGTTGAAATTCTACTGCTAAGGATGGCACACACTGATGAAAGGGAGAGCAGAAATTATTACAAAGACATGACAAAATAAGAAATATCTAAAAAGCTATTACCAACAATATTAAAAAAACTTTATTAGATTAGATTTTATTATAGACACAAAGATCTGTAGCGTAACTAAAAATAGCAATCTCAGCATCATTAAAATATATATAGGGATTGAACATTTATTGAAAATAAGTATTTTTTCAAAAGTAAAGTGACAATTAGGAATTATAGCAACCTATATTTTATTTTAATATATCACCTATTAAACATAAAGGGGTTGAAGATAAGAGCTCAAAACTAGAGGATTCTCAGCAGTTTAAAAACAGATCCATGGCATCTATGCTGTAACATTTTATATATCTCAGACAGAAGGGACTTTTTAGTGAAAATTATCCTTTTCAAATACTCAAGGAGACCAAAAATAAAAATTTTCTGGTGATGCACTCATCAAAATTTCTGTATTTTTGCTTCAAATTCATGGCTTAAAACATGTTATCTCTCTAAAATCTCTTCTTCCTCCAGGAAATGGAACCACATCAATTTCTCCACAAACCTCTCCAGTATCTAACTTCTGAGGCAGGATATGTCTTATCGGGGCTTCTAAACATAGTTTGGCAATTGAGAACATCAAGTATATGAAGTTATTATCTTCATAAATACATTAAATCTGTGCTGACTAGCCAGCTTTTAATTTTCTGTTGAATTGTGTGTGACTCTACACAAACTGTAAATACATAATTTCTTACATGCTTGTGTAAGTGAAACAACAGGTATCCTCAGAAATTATCACTGGCAGTGATATGAAATGTATGAAAATTGACATCCTTAAGCAGTAAGACCTATGGAAAAATAGAGGAAGTAGAAAGCTCAATTATTTGACCAAGGCCAGATGTGATGAAGCAGTAAAGTGAGTTAGACTTATAGCAGAGTCAAAAAAAGCTTTGCTATGTATTTATGCTGGATATTCAATATCCTTGTTTATCTTTTTACTAATCTTTTATTTATTGGATAAACTGGAGATAAGATTTTTTTTTTTACAAATTACTCTATTATTGTATGCCACATGCTATGATACTACCAAAAATCATCTAAAATTAAGCAATTAGACCAAGTAAAACCCTTACCTTAAATTTTCTCAACATCTTTCTCTCACAGTCCCATCTTCTACAATTATTTCAAATGTAAACAAAGTCCTAAAGTCAGGATGTACTTGAGTTGCTGTGTAGTTTTGCCAGTTCAGTAAAGCTAAAGACATTGGCAGGTATTTTGTCTCTGTAACATTTATGCAACTAAACTAACTCCAACCCTTTAGAGCTATTTCAAGCTCTAGCTGTTTCTGCTCTCTTCCAGAGCAGAATAATCGCAAATGGTTTTCCCAGGGTAAGTGAGGAGAAGCAGATTATTGAAGCCACTTAGAGACATTATCACCTTCATCCCAAACAGGGTAATTCAGCAGGATGATAGGCCTGTACTCCATTGCACCTCTAGTGTGTCCTTTGAGAAAGAAGCAGAGACTGCAATTTCTGTCAAATATGCTTTACTGCAAGAGATAAGTGAGTGGAGGTGTTAAGCCATTTGGAGGGTTCTGAAAGCAGTATAACATTCAGTCAAAGAAGGAAGACCCGACCCTGCAATGACCCTAATGCTTCCTCTAATCGGTGCAATAATATTTGCCACAATTCACCTGCTAAATCGTCAGGCAGAGCAACAAAAAGAACAGATTTTCTTAATGTCACTCAGGTGATTGGTCTATCTTGTAATTCCTTTTGACACTAAAACGAACAGATTAAACAGCAGGAAATGACACAGCAGCCAAATTCCAAACACCTGCTACCCATTTCAGCTGGGTTGCTGAACCCCTCCAGAATCACATCTGCAATATATGCAATGTCCAAAGAATCACTGATTAAAATTTCTGTTTTACCTGATATGCTACTACACGGTTGGGGTTTTCTTCCCTAAAGGAAAAACTAAACCTTTAGCAAAATAAAGAAGCAAATACACACGCAGGAATTTTAGGGTCAATGTTCAAACAGATCTCAGATTCCTTTTCTCTACAAAATTATCTCTAAGGAAAGTCCTCCCTCGTAACTAGCAGTACAAGGCCTATGAGGTGCAACTAAGCAGTGTCAGTTTAGCTTGATAAATTTATGATATAAATACCATTTTACTCAAAAGGAAGCAGTAAGAAAACACTCATATTAATGCTGTGTTTTCCACAGTGGTTAACCTGTGGCTAAAATAAGAATTTAACTTTGTGTAAAGCTGTATTTATAAGTTTATTAGAAAAATAACTTTCAGATAATAAACTAGAAGAGCTCCATTGGGAATGATAGTAGTTGAGTATTAAGAAGGCAGACCAATCACCAAGTTATGATACATCTGCACATCTAGTGGGAAAAAACCCAAACAATTTAGCTATGACTTTTACAATGTTCTTTTATATATATTTCAGGATCTATGATAGAAATCTTTTTTTAAAAACAATTATATCAGACACATAAGATAGAGAAAAGATCTTTATCAACAACAGATAGTCTATTTCTAGATATTCTTTGCCCTATCTGCTAAGTTTAAAATGTAGCTATCATCTCTAAGTCATATTCCGTAATGCATTCACATTTAGCTTGCCTCTTGGCAGGCTGGCCAGACCTCCCCTTGTACAGCATTTCCTTTACTTCAGCTTGAAATCTCATGACCTATATTTTACACCATTCCAATGTACGCTGCATACTTTGAGTTTATATACAACGAGCCATCTCTGGTGGCTTAGATTTCCAGGCTGAACAACAGAAGAACAGCACTGATTAGAGGAGACTGCAAAAAACAGATGATCAGTGAAAGAAATACCAGAATCACAGGTTTTTACTGCTGGAACCTTTTAACTTTCCACTCCCTCCACACAACCCAAGGATTTGTGTTGAGCTTTGCTCACTAGAGTTTCTGTCACTCCTAGCATCACACAGAAGATTGTTACTGAAAGGTTAGAGAAGATGGTAGTAAAAATGGTAGTGACAGCATAGGATGCAGTAAGATTTTCACTGCTTAAAACTCATATTCTATGTCTTATAGAAAAAGCATGAAGAAAACCGGACGTAAAGGGATAGATTGTGTGCAATTAAATAGAGGAAATTAAATTTTGAGGCAATAGGTAGGCATTTTTCATAGAAAGCATAGGGTTTGAGTTTGAAATAAGGGATATTTGTTATAATTTTTGTTAAAAAGCCATAGGAAAAAGCTTAAGGAGGAGGAAGTACTTGCATTTTTTAGTATTTTAAATCTGTCAAACTACCTGTTCGGAAAATTAACACTACCCTAGAATACATCCAAGAGAGCCAAAATAGTATTTCAGCTTGGTGACTCTAAACTGTTGGACTCTACCATATGTGCTCCTCTTCACCTTCTAAAGATCATCCTTACTAATGATCTTTAAGGTCCCTTCCAATCCAAACCATTCCATTATGTTCATTTGGGGTTTTGGTGGTTTTTTGGGTTTTTTGGGTTTTGTTTTTTTTTTTTGAGATGAATACAATGATAGTTGGATTCCATAATTCCATTCACAGGGCACTTCTACAGAATATGCTCAACAGGATAAAGAAAATGTTATCACCAAATTTTATCATTCCTGGTGGCTGATCTCAGAGATCTTAAATTGCATTGAAGGAAGAATGTGAATCTTCAAACTTGTTTGTAGAAGCTCAGGGTGTCGTGGGGACATGTCTTTCCTTTGACATTTGAAGACACAGCAATAGATTACTCTCTTCAAAACCCTACAAAAAAATCTCTTTACTTATAAGCAATCTATGACAACTAAACTCCACAAAAAAAGAAAACCCTTGGGCAACAAGCCTCCAAGTACATGTGAACATAACTATGCATTTGAGTGGCACTATTAAAACCAGCAGTCCTAGCACTAAATATAAAAGTAAAGGATGAAGGGACATTTGCAGTGCAGAGAGTGAGAATTCACAAGGGTGTTCCTACAGTTTCTGTATGTGGGTGTATATGGGGGAAGTGTGTTTTATTTAAATGCATACAGACAGTGAAAATGTAGCAAAACATTTACATGTGCTTTTTGGAAATGTTTTTGTAATTTCTAATTATTTTCAAACGAAGCAAATGCTTAGGACTATATTAAATCCCAAGGGAGTAATGTAAGCACTAACTCCTGGTTATCCCTTGCATGAAAAGCCAATTATGTGAGAGAGTGTGCATCCCTGTATGAGGCAGGTAGTAGAAACAATTTAACAGTTTACCAGTAATGCGTTGGTTGCAAATATTTGTTTTCCCAGCCTTAAAAGCTAAAATACAGATGTTCTAAGAAAACAAATTGATGCCTAACATCAGGCTTAGTTTTAGAAATTAAGCTGTTCAGGTTTTCAGTCACCGTTTGTTTATTTTAGTGCTATGTATACAATCTTCTTTTTCAGCCTTATGTGTATATGCAACAAACAACAGTCTCAAAATGGGGAATTTCTACTTGGTTTAATTTACTGCTAATTAACGCTTAGTTTTGATCACCAAGTGAGGCATGGGGCAGAAAAACAATGTAATCAAGCAAACACTTGGATGTCAGGGTCAAGAACACGACTGTTTCCCTCAAATGGTTTGTTTTTCTTCCTGCTTTACTCTCCCACACTTTGCCTCTTACTCTTTTTCTCAGACGTTCATTGCTCCTCCAGGTTTTTCTGCGGCTCTTTCTTAGCATCCTTGCTGCAGCCACAGCCCTTCAGGTTCTTCACCTTCAGCCCTTCACCACCCAACGTGGTGCCTCCTTCCAAGAGCATGTCTCCAGCCAGATGCTCCCACACCCTTAGCTGCCTCTTTTTTTCTTAAACATTTTTCTGCAGTGATGCCAGCACATAGGTAACACTGTGGTCACTTCTGTGTCACCAAAGCAACATTTACATGCTGTTATTTACTTAAAGGAGCAGGAGAAATCCTGCGTTCCATTTTCTCTCTAGTGCATTGCAACTGTTGCTACCACTAGGAATGATGACAGACTGCTGGAATGACCAGTCCACGTTTCTTGTGATGCTTTGCACTGAAGAACCGCAAAAAAAAGGGATCTCAACATATTGTTGTGGGGTTTACTGAAATAAGTGCAAAATAGATTCCTACAAGTAAAGCCAGAGTGGTGACAGAAAGACACTTTTCAGAGCTATAGGGAACCCAAAGTCCATATGGCTTAGCAAGAAGATTGAGAGAATGGAATATGATCCCACTTGAGTTTTCACTCAGTAGGGTTATTGCCAGCTTCAAACAGAATCTTAATCCAAATTTACAGGGGAAAAAAAAGAATTTTCAGACATTCAAAACTATTCATTTGATGCAGATTGTCACTCTAAAAAGACACTGTGTACCTAGTCATTTTCAGATCAGTCAGGGAGGAACGAAATCAATAAAAATGCCTATTGAATGCCATGTGTGCAATTTGTAATAAAAAATGTGCATATGTTATGAAAAAACAGTGATGACACTTGTGGGCTAGTGGTGTCCTTGGGGTTTTTTGCGTTAATCTCAGGATTCCAGCTAAACTGTGACCCATACTGTATGTTCTATTAAAATCTTTTCACAACCAGCAGTTCTCAGGATTTTAAATTGTAATCGGGGAAGAGAGGACCTATTCAAAATTCACACACACATGTTTTCCTTTATGTTTGTCAAGAGATTTTGAAATGGCTTTTGCTAACTGAAAGAACAGCTCGAAATATACTTGACTTTTCACTTATTTTTAAGTATTCTTAACCTTAGTGCAAATGTTTCATTTCTTATATTATCTTGTATACTGGGATGCAGTTCATGAAAAATTTATCTTCCATGTGGCATCCAATATTCAGAGATAATACCACCTGGAATCTATTTATTCAAACACACCTGGTGCTGTCTTCTCTTTTTAGACTGTGTTACAACTTAGCCTTGCTGCTACCATGAATCATAATTTCTGGGCTGTAGAGAAGCCTGTTTACATTTTTCCCAATAAGTTACACACATTTTGGAAAATGACTGAAAATTCATGAATTCCCAACGCCGTTCTACGGAGTTTCTCTACCAGTTCGAACAGTACTTTTGTTTTTATTTTGTAATTTTTTTATGTTTGTTTCATAAATGCCAGCAACAGAGTAAAGGACTAGGCACTTTCACTGTCAGAAGCCAAACTTTTGTTACCCCTGAGCATATTTATTGGTTTTTTTTCTGTTTAGTTTCACTGTTCTCCAGAAAATTCCTCATCAGTGCATTCCCAGAAGAAACCACAAACAATGAAATAAGAGAGATTTTTTTCTACAATTACATGACAGAAGGTACTTAAAACCCTGTGCACCCTAATGCAAGTCTTACTTTGTCGATTCATAGAAATTCCCTCTGCTAGGGCCTGAACATCAAAAGAAATATTTTAGATTATTTCATAGTAGATTCTTCACATGAATTAAATTATTGTTTGAAAGCCAAATACCATAAAAATTGCAAACCACATAAAGCCGACTATAATGTACATCATTAGAAGCAGCATTAATACATTTCATCTTTGCCCTTCATTTTACAATGGAAAATCTGTAATTCTTTTCCAATATTCTGGCATTGTAAAGATGATGCAACAATATTTTATCAGCCCACTATTGCCTAGCCAATTGTTTTTTTCAGATCATTGGGTAAAGAAGCAAGTTTATTTCAAAACTGTCAGATATTTAGTATAAATCAAGAGTACAAGGAATAAAAATACCCTCACTGCTACTGTCCAAAAATAAATCTTTTACATGCTATTTTTTAATCAATCTCTCTATAATTTGCTTCTATTTGTTATGCTGTCTCTCTGCTATTGGTTTGTCTTGAAAAGAAGTCCTGACAATTCTGTCTGGTTTTTTTTTCATAAAGAATTAAAAAAACATAATAGGTGTTTCTCAATCATCCACCTTGAGGCAAGTACAGGATTTTTTTGGCTAGGGATATTCCCTTAATGGTTTGGGTGGTGGGGGGTTTCCTTCTCCCCTCTGTATAAATAGTGGGGTTCCAAAGCAATTTGTGGGAACATTTCAATTTTAGTTATTTGAGGCTTGCCTTCCCAAAATACCTTTGTCCTCATTTATCCTACATTTTTATATCTTTTAGTAAAAATAACAACAACAAAAATCCACTAAAAAGGTTTAGTAAAGAAATAGTTAATGGCAATCAAGATTCTAGCAGAACACACACTACACAAATCTCCAGCACTCACCTACAGTATCATCAAAGTCTCAGTACCAACCTACAGCATTTTAGCTGTTTTCTCAGTGTGTCTGACTGCCACATTCAAGCATGGTGAGTAACCATAACTTAACACCCAGAATTCCATGGTTACTGCTCCCATCAGGCTTTACAGGTCTGACCATTTCTTCCCTATTTGGCCCTAGCAGGTCTGCTGAATCATCTTCCCTGGTCAGCTTCCTTATTGCCTGTATCAAGAGCTGCCCTTGATGCTCACAAGAGACCTGGACTGTAAAGGTGTCTTTGCAGAAGATGCTCAAGTGCCCACTAAAGATTAATGCTTGTGATACTGACACTTTCTCTAGTTCTCCAGGAAGAGGCTTGACCTACTTTTTCTTCTTGACCAGGTTGGCTACAGCAGATGCCCATCAAAACGCCACACTTGCTGATCTGGTCCATGCTCTTAAATTCCCAAACAGCTCCTCCTCTTTCGTGAGACACAGCCACAGGCTCCTCAGTGGCCAAAGCACATCTCCTCTTCCTTACCATCCTGATCCCTTCAGCAGCATGTATACATCCAAAGCAGCCCACTAATTATGTAACCTATCCTTTACCACTTTGTGATTCCAATGAGATCATAGCTCTGTGACTGCACATTGACTTCTCATTCCTCCTGTGAGATTCCCAGGCTGCAGGCATTCATGCACAGCATAAATGAAGCTTAATAAATGAGAATGCCAACTCCTTGCATTTAGAATAACACAACCTGTGCAACAGGAAAGGCTAGGCACTTCCTGGAGAGAAAGAAGTATAACAGCAATATACCCTTGTGATAAAGATGACCTAAGCCATACTGGGCTACGTGCAGTAATAGAGCTTGTGGTCAGCAAGTTAACACGAGGGGTTATTGCCCTCCATTCTGTATCTTTGGGACGACATCTTCAATATTGTGCTTTAATTTTGAGATTCGAATATAAGAAAGATAGTGCCATAACAGAATGGGTAAACATTCCTGTAAATTCAGCAAGATGTCTGGGGTACTGGAGAACCCAGTGTGCCAGAAGATGCTGAGATAACTGGTTTTGTTCAGTCCTTCCAAGAAAGAAATCTGATGTGGGATCTTATTGCCACAATGAACTACTCAGTGAGAAGGTAAAGGCAGATCCAGAATTATCTTGGAGGTGCAGTGCCAGGGTGAGAGGAAACAGACACAAGATGCTTGAAGAGAAATTCTAATTAGATATAAAGAAAAAACCCTTTTCACTGTGACAGTGATCAAATACTGAAACACATGCCCAGAGAAGCTGAGGAATTTACATCTTTGGAGATGTTCAGAATTTAACTGAACAAGATTCAAGACCAAGTTCATCTCACTAAGCTCGTTCTGCTCCAAGTATGCAGCCAGACAAAACAACTTCCAGAGACCCCTTCCAACCTAAATTATTCTTGGGTGATACCGCTACTGAGGTCACTAAAACATGTCAGATAGAAAGACTATTTTTTCTTCTTTTTAGTTTTGTGAAAAGTGTTTGATTTCCTTCCTACAAGAGTGAAAAAGAGACCCAAATTTCCTGAAGTTCCTGTGCAACGTCATGCAACACTGCATTAATTCCTAAACATTAAAAGGAGTAACAAAATTAGGAGCTGAAACCTAAAAAAATTCAGGTGAGTATATTTCGTTGCTATTGAAATACCTATTGTGTATCTCTAAAAAAAAAGATGACTGGATAATTCTCAGCGTAACACTTCTTGCTCAGGATTTCTGTTTCCTGTAAAGCTAAAAAGGTGGCAATAATGATAATGAAAATGACAACATATAGTTTCTTTTTTTTTTTCCTTTTTTGTAGAGTGTAAAACAGTTGAGATATTTACCTATTTGGCAAGCAGTCACATAGTATTATACATCGTGACAGACCTCAAAGCACTTCACAACTCTATAATAATAGACTAATTCCATTTACTACTGAAGTGCAGCCAGCTATGAGACAGAACACAGCAGTGGTTTAACAGCACAGACGAACACTGTCAGCCCTTTAGATTAGTAGGTAGATGTAAATATCTTATCCATTTAAAAACCACAGGGTGCTTTGAGACAGAGTAGAATTAGCCAAACTTCTAAATAGCAAAGAAACCAGAAGTAATGTCACTGTTCTTCTGTTCTTTTGGAGATGTGGTACTATTTTTTATTTTTGTATTTTCATTCTGTGTTTCTTGTTTGGCGGCTTTGGTTTTGGGGCAGGGTTTTTGTGTTTTCTTTTTGTTTTTGGTGGTTCGGGTTTTTTTTTTTCTGGTTGGTTGTTGTTTTTTTTTAATGTAGAATCATTAGAAAGCCTTATTTGGGATACCTAAAAGTCTGATTCCAAATGAATACTGAATTTGACCTGAGTCTTAAAAAAAAATGATTTTATCTATGGAGCTCATACTGATGTCTCCTTTGATGGCCTGCAGTTAAATCATGAATCACAATGAACTAAACTACTGAATTCGTTCTGATCCCAGCTCAGAAATACTTTACTTTTCCACAATGCTCCTTGAAGTCCCTCAGTAAAGCTTAATGACATATACTTTTGGTATTTAAACATACAGGGCTCAATCTGTTGCTTAAATATAAACGTCTAATGCTATTTGTCATGCTCCAGGATTATATGAGACATTGTCAGGAGTCTGGCAGATATAACAGGATCTATGGGAGACTCATGCCCATCTGGAAAGGCAGCTGGAGGCTACATTTAGGCAACTAAATCAAGTCTTCATTGCAAATTTAAAAAGCAGCAAGCTGGTGCTACATACACCACTCTTTCTACAGTTCCTGCCTATCTTATCTGGTGATAACAATTACTACAGAAGTGCCAAAATAAAAATCTTTTTTGTTTTTAGAAACTGTAAGGGCTTCCTAAAAGTGTATCAGTTAAAAATTACAGATTTCACTGGCAAAGAAAGCGTGTCTAGTTCTGGCTAGAAAGTGTGTCCTTAACAAATTAAATCATCAGGATCTGAGGCTGCATTATCATTAGCAAGACAGAGTCCTATAATTAGGAGGAATAGTTTAATATTTTACCTACATTTGTCAGGTAACAGAGGTTACAAGCTTTAGTTGGTGAGCTAATCTGGCCAGCGTCACTGTTCGGAATTGAGCGCAGCGACACTGAAGACGTGTTTGAATGTAGTCATAAGGACCAATATTTCAATTTTTCAACTTTTTCATTCTGCAAAGGTACTTGAAGATTAATTGTAACAAATAGAAGAAATGCAATTAATATTCTCTTATTATAGACAGCTTAAGAGGTTCAAGAGTTGTTTCTAATATTAAGACAGTAAGTATTGGAGAAGTATTAGCAGTCAATTGTTCAGCCATGTAGCCTATGTCCTTAGGTTCAATATGGTGTGAAGAATGAAACAAAAAACAGTTTATGTCTAATTTTGCTTGCTACAAAAGATGGGGGGTTTTTTGCTTCCTTTTCAACATAGAAGACCTAATTTGTCTGAGTCATTCAGCATGTATTTCTCTCTGAGTTTTCCCTTTTTACCTCCCCATCTTTTCCCTAATTTCAGCAGGTATTTCATGAACCCTGACATATCAATAAGAAGGTCAAGACATCTGCCTCCAGCTCCTATGAAAATATGCAAAAGACAACAACTTTACGGAAAGTCCAAATGGCACAATAAAAAGTTCTTGCTATGGACTCATTATACAGTGTATCATATGAACTCTATATATAAAAACTTCTTTTAGTAAGTCAGACGTTAGATATGACTTTTTAAATGTGGGTATGAAATAATTTCATACTTCTTGAAAGTCTTGAAAATAAGTCTTGTAATTTAAAATTAGAGAGAGGAAAATATAGATTTTACAATAATCTGTCTTAACTTTGAAATGAATTCATGGATTGAATAAAAGATAAAAAACCCAAAGTGGCCTTCATTCAAAAAATTATTGTCAAACATGCACATACCCATCAATCTTTAAGCAATCTAACTACCTTAAAACTGTAGGGTTTTGGTTTTTTTTTCATTTGTGGAAAGGTCATAAAACAACTGATTTTCCTTCCAAAGGCCATCTAACCGACTGTAGTTGTAAAAGGCATTTTTTCAAAGGCTATCTCTTTAAAAGTTATATATGTGCTGAATAAAAATACTGCCCAGTAAGGCGTGAAGTTACCTTTGATGCAGTTCTGCCAGAGAAATTTACCTAAGATTTTGGGCTTGATTTTTACCTTACTCTCTGATGGACATACAAACAAACAAAGTATATTTTCATTCATATACATGAGTAGGTTTGGTCACTTTAAACCAAATCTAAACTTTTACTAAACTTTTTAGAATTTAAACTTTAATCTGTATGGACTATTAGACTATTTGCTCTACAAACTATTTATGCTGTGCTGGTTTTTTCTTTTTTGTAAAGGAATCAAATATTGTGGTTTTATTAGTATTAATCTGCATTTAATTTGCAATTGGCTAGAGTATTCATGCAGAAAACAAAGTGCTGCTTCGTGTATAAACTGTATTCAATTTCCAAAGTACATTTCAGAATTGGATTTTAAAAAAAGCTGGCTAAAATATCTTTAAGCATAATTCTTTCTACACTGGGACATGACTGGCTTTGCAATCATTAATTTTGATACCTTTGTGAGCATTCAAAGTAACTAAAAAATTACTTGAAATGCAGAAGTCAGCCATTATAAGTGACATTATAATACTGTTTTACTAGTGATATTTTGTTATCTTTGAATTTTCCTGTTTGAATTCAGATAACATAAGATGTAAATGCAACTACAATGCAAACCAGTACAATAGATATATAAATACTGTATACCAACAAGAGATGTGTTTTTAATTTGAATCGGTTTCAACATTTTGAATGGTTGGGCATAGCACAAATTTACTAGGGTCAAGGATGTGTGTGTGTGTTGTTTAAACCAATGAAGTCCAAGACAAAGTCAGATTTGGTGAAAGGCCAAAAGCTAAGCTTAGTTCAACTCTCAAAAGAACAGTGAGAATTGTCAAGAACAGTAAAATAGTATTAGAAGAATATAATCAATTCACTGAAGAGCTCTAGGCAGTCCATCAACTGTTTACCTCTTGGTTTCCTCATTTATATGGAACAAGCTGATGTAACCATCTGGTGATGGCAGTGCTGCTTTAATAGAAGAATCAGAAGGGTGAAGAATGTCTAAAAAACTCTTCAGAGAATAGGCTGTGGAGACAGAACTTTTCCAGTTTATAATCAAGGTTTCCATGTGTGAGGCTTAAGGTACACTGACAGTTTTAAAAACTGCATTGCATTTGTATACTCCATACCTAATCTCCAATAAAGGAGATAATAATTTCAGGGCTGTCGATTGCTACCCTTCACCAGCACAAAAGTCACCATAAAAAAAAAGGAAAGAGAATTACAGACCTACTAAACCTAAGGAAAGAGAGAAAACTGGAGAGCACACCCATCTGTGGCTGTGACTTAAGGAAGAATCACTTGTTCATGTGTGTGAGCATGAACAGAGGCCATCTCCTTCCTCTGCACCAAGCAGCCTGTTCTGCATGCTCCAGTATTTCAAGATCCTAAACAGAGGATTTTCTTCTTTTTCAATCACAGAGGAACTAGTACAGAAAGACCTTTGTTTGCTATATGACATCTGCTTGGTTTACCTTTCTTCTGCCTTCCCAAATTAGATAAAAACAGTAAAAATTTTCATTCTTGGGTACTGCTGAATTCAAACACTTTTTTTTAGCAGATTTCAGATTAGCTGAAATTTGCTAAACATAAGCAAGGCAGAACATGAAATCTTCTCCATATAGGATCTGCTCTTACACTTGCAAGATCCCAGCATTCCAAGGGAAATACCAACAAGGATAGCCATAATACACACCACTGACACTCAAAAATTTCCTTTTCCTCTTCAAAATTCCAGCAATTCACTAATTCTCAAAAGAGTTATTGATGAAGACTAAAATTAGCTATAAAAGTTCATCCCATCAAAGGCCTTTTCAAGTGTATTCTAAACTGAATTATAGAGAATTTGAATGTCATCATTTGTAAAATAATTCAGCCCTGTGAACAATGGGTTCTCTGAGGATTTCTTCAGTTTTTCTTATTAACCTCTGCCAGTAGAAGTAAAGAAACGATTATTGCATCATCTGAAAGTTTTTCCCTTTTATAGACTTACTGCATGTATGTGGTGACCATATGGTTACGTTACTGTCCTTTTAATCTCTTTTTATTCTGCAGTGTTTGTGTGTTATTGACTAGCTGCCATACATCATCCCAGAGGAAGGGCTGTGTTTCAGTTTTGGATAATGAATTTGCTGTAACATAATAGTTTTTTACAGTGATTTACCTTATCAGCAAAGCCCTTAAAGACTGACCCCTTGTGAAATTCAATACTTTTACATGGTATCAGCTTGTTACATCCATTTATACTACTAATCTCTTCAGTCTAATATTTACATTTACTAGTCACATTACTAGTCACATTTACTAGTTACTTTTAATAGTCAAGTTACATTTACTTAATGTAACTTGAACATCAAAAATAACAGCTATTAAAATGTGATACTCACTGGATGGTGTCTATATGGAACAGAGATCCAGTGTTCCACAAGCGTCACCATATTCTTTTTTCAAGCCATTTCCCTGCTTGCCTTTAAAGAGATCTTTACATAAAGACTTTTTGCATTTGCCTACAGCCTGACTACCAAGACCTTCTCCTGTAATCAAGAGACATATTTTGAAGTTGATCCCAACTGCTCTGCTATTTTCAATGGGAGCACTCAGTAGAACATCTGGTGTTACTCACTTTGAATCTTTTGCAGTTCTCCTAGGCAAGATCCACTGACTGAAGGGAAAGAAATTAAATAAAACCTTTTCTCTCAGAAAGGTAGATAGACATCCAAAGACAGAAGAGAAGATTTTGCATATTGAGATGCCAGGGGTTGGAGGAAGGGAGAGAAATTGACAACAAAAATATACCTGAGAATTTAGAGGTCACTGGATCCAACTTCTTTCTGCCAAGCAAACAGTCATAATTATCAGAAGCTGTCAAACATTGTGATAAGAATTCTCCCTTCTCCCAGAAAGTTAGCTCTTTCCTAGCTAGACTATAAAACTCCCTTTTAAAATACTCCACCAAAATGTGTTCATGGCTAATTTCTCCATTCACCTCCTTGCCAGCACTGGATTTTAATAGATTCTTCCTGCTCTGGCACTTACTGGTGTCTTCATGCATTTAGAGAAAATATACACAGTCCCCTCTCACTTCTCATTTTTCTACATTAATTATGTCATCCTCTTCCAGATCTTCCTCATAAAGGAAGCCACTATTCCTCTGACTACTGTTTACTGTAATTTGAAAACATCACCTGACTATGCAACAGAAAAAAGAGACCTTTACAGTATAAATTTACTACTGAATTTTTATTTTCTCTACGTCCACTGGAAATTCCTCCTTCACTGCCCAGAATATTTTAAGATTCAATTTTCCTTGGGTGATCTTGTAATTATTGAGTCCCACTCAAGGAAGTGACAATTTTCAAAGCTGCTACCCTATTATACATGATGATATTAGCCATGAAAAAAGGAGCCACAAAGAGAAACCAAAAAAAAAGCAAACAAACAAAAAAAACCCAAAACAAACAAACAAACAAAAAAAAAAGGCAAACAAAAAAACCACAAATCAGACTGTAAGAAAACAGTAGAATTTCAAAACATTTATACCCTTATAAACCCTAAATAGCCATACTTAAGTATATGACTTTAATGCTGATTTCTAGAAAAGTATGTCTGGACTTTTCTCTATATCAAGCAATGTATTCATACTTCAGATGGCAATATAATCTTTGCCTATCTCTACAAAAAGTGAAGAACAATCTGATAAATGAAAAAGAAATATTGGATAAAAATTACACGACAAAGCTAATATTCAAAAGATGACTCTTTCTAAGAATATTAAAAATATTCCAAAATGAGGAGTCTTTTAAATTGCATTATAAAAATCGTATTGTACTATGAAGTAAGAGTTCTGTTTAGCAAAGAGAGGAAAGTTGTTCAGCTACTGTAACCTACAGCCAATATAGGTTGCAAGAGAAAAAGCACATGATTCAGGAATTAGGAAGAGAGATGAGAATCACTAGACCACTGCTCTTTAGATCTATTTTGGCTAAAGGAAAGTATTTTTATGCATTTTTAGCTGCTTTTGTAAAATGTCTTCTAGGGTAGCATCAACGTCTCTAATGGACAGATATTTGAGTAAGATGACCACCAAAGAGCATATCATAAATAACAAAGGTTCTGTTTCTTGTCTGTGCAGACATAACAAAAAGCAAAAACCAGAAATGCATTTATGTAAAATTTCCTCCAATACAAAACCTCCACCACAGTTAAGCACCTCTGACACAAAGTGGTGGGGAAAGCATTAAGCCATTCTTTGCACGTCTCCAAGGTTCCTCATAAAACTCTTATATGCAAACAAACAAACAAAAGTAGCTCCTTGAAGGAAAAAGCAGGTACAATCTCAGATAAATAACACAATTGTGATGAAAGTAGAGAATATTTATGAGGTATCTCAGAAATTCCTTCCTCAAATTTATTAATAGTGTTTGGTTTTTTGATCCCTGTACTTCATAAGTTCAGAGCTTTGTTATCAAAACGAAGTGTTACACAGAACTCTGTGAGTAGCACCAACAGACGACACTGAAAGCAGATTCAAACCCAACCTGAGAAGCATTTAAATAAAACTTAAATCTGATCACGTAGGGGCCTGTCACCATCCAAGTTCCTGACTGCGTATCTGTTCTTTGAACACCTGACACGTATTACACCATGGATATGGGCAGTCACTCCTCTCTGGGCTGCATGGGAGACAGCCAGAAACAAGGTGCAGGAAGCCACCAGAAAGCTGCCAGATCTCTGCCACTGTAGCAGCAGTATTCTTTCAAATCAACATAAGGTTTTTAATATGTTCCAGTTTTGCTTGGAAAAGGGAAGATGGTATTGAGTATTTCTCTGATCAAGTCTTTCAAGTGAGAGACAAAGTGAGTTGGTCACAGAAGGCCGCTGGTGATCTGAAAACGAAAGTAAGGGGAGTATACTTCCTTGACCTGTAAAGGGCATAAAAATAACTATTTTATTGTTCTCTGGTTAAAACCAAAGAAACTGATCAGTCAGTGGCTCCATTTTTGCCATTTTATGCATCCACATGGCCTTACAACCATAGTATTTGTTTTCAGAGCCACAGAAATGTGTGGAAACACAACATAGATATTTCAAAGAATACACAATTAATTGTAACATTATATAACTTCTCATTTTTCCTGTACTTTTTCTCCTGCTTCAGTGAAAAGAATTATCAGCAAAACATGTATTTATTACAACTGCAACTCGTCATCAGATTATATATTACCGATATGTTTATTTGCCTGATCTTTGATAAATTAAGGAGTGCTGATTCCAGAAAGAAGCCTTTTCTGAGAAATAATATTCAGAAGAATGATCTGGAACTACATTACCAGCTTTGACAGAGAGCAACGTTGTCCATGATATATTCCTTCAAAACCATGTCTCATTTAAATTCTGAAAATAAGATATACTGCTTTTCCTTTTGTAACTCATTTCCAGTTGCGTAATCAAGTACCTTCATAGCACTGAATGGTTTCAATATGGTCCAACAGGCACTGAGAAGTTTCTTTCCCTCAGGGAGTGGCAAATCTACATTGGAGCGTTTTCCAGGCACATTTCCAGACTGCTTGCTATCCAAAGCCTGGTTTGGATCTCTCAAGTGCTAACAGTATTTCCTTCCTGACCGTGAAACTACTCAGTCACTCCTGACTGAGAAGCACCCATGGTAAATTTTGGGAGACAGAGGACCACCCCTCCCCAGCAGTACTAGTCCCGTGCCTCAGATCATCTGGAGAGTGGAACACTAATACAGTTACAGCCTCATCATCTTCCTGCTGCTGTTCTACAACTTTGCTTTGCCAGCCACTGACACAAAAGAAAGATATTTCTCCCAGTTCTTCAAAGTTGTTTAATGAGTGATGAAAGTTGATAATAGAAATAATTGTTATGTATGTTGCTGCAAAACTGACAGATGAAACACCTACGAGTATTATAATCCTATACTCTTTTCCAGAAAATAAAGAGGTATAGAAGAAGGTTGTTTGACTGTGCACAACTATCATCTTCCTTCCAGAAAAATAATGTTTGTGTATCTCTATAATTAAAGATAATTATAGACCATAAAATTTGTACAGCGAATAACCAAAAACAAGATGATGCTCTGTGCCGCCAAGACAAAGATATTCATCGTTTAAGTTTCTCCCTCTCATACTTGGAATTTCTCCCCACTCTATTTCTGCTGCCTTCAGCATTACAGTATATCTGTAACTCCAAAAAAAATCCCTGATTTTGAAAGTTTCATATTAAATCTGAGTTGCTCCATTATATTAATCTTAACAGAACAGTGAAATGAGACTTTTACAATTATACTTTAACCAAAGAAGCACATTTATCTCTAATACCTGGAACGTGTTCCATGTACGCCCTGTAATAATAAATACAATAATCCTTACAGATATGCTCTTCACTAATGCCATTGCAGATACTCTCACTATTAACTCTACATGCCTAATCCCTCTCTGAATACCTGATTTCTGTAATTTCTATAATTATATGGATAACTCGGGCTAGCTATGCACCAAATATAACGGTATTGCCTTCTTAATGCTATTTCTCCATTCACTTTAACAACCATTACTAACATGGCACATTTATCTCTTTTGATATGAGATTTTTTTGGGAGACATTTTGGACACATTCCTTTGAGGAAAAGAACCCCAGACTTACTATCAAGGTTTTCCATGTGGTGACAAGGACACGTACAAATTAGCTTACTGTTTAATAAAGATTAACTTGGAACCCTGAGTATCTGCTCTGTGTTAAATACCTGTACCTATACATACTCTACATCTGCAAAGAGATAAAATATAAAGCCTAAGGCACCAAAAGAAAGATTTCAGAAAGCAACAAAAGATGCAAGCACATTTAAACTGTACTGCCACTATAATTCCTACGTACTTTTGCCGAATGAAATTCAATGCAATTTGTCTTTTTTTTTATTTTTGATAACTCTAAAACGTGGACTTCATGTACACTTGTTTGAAATGTAAAAGCAGCATATCATGAAAGGAGGCTAGAAGATCAATAGTTACCCTATCTTCTGTTTGTATTGAGGGTTAAAATCCATGACCTACAATTCATTTTCATGTAATCAAACAACAAACAACACTTCCACTGTATAACATAACCACAGATATGCAGCTGTATTCGTGGGTTTCAATTTGGAATCATATTTGTTTTTCTTTGGCAGGAAGCATTAGGAATTTTTCATTTTATCTAGAGCTGTTTGGCCTAAATTCAAAGGATTTTTTGGATTCACTGTCATTGTGAAAGTGCTTTATTTACATTTAAATTTTCAGCCCCTCCATGGAGAATCCTGGTGAACATTTCATTGCCTTTCACTCATTCCATTTTCACTGGAGATGTGCACACTGCCTGTTTTTCTTCTCTATGACTGGAATAGAAAAAGGACACTTTTTAGTGATTTATCTATTTTCTTTACAGATTTGTTGAACAACTTTATCTAATGGGTCAGTCAGCATTTTCTATTTCTGGTATTTTGTAGGTTCCTCCTCATGTACACATGGCTGACTCCATAGGTCTTATGGCACTGCATCCTCATTGAAATACTAAGAGCAGAAAAAATTCTTATTTCAGCACAGGAATTATTTATTACATCCCGCAGCTCCTTTGTTAAAACAAACTTGTTTCTCTTTGTTTCTGATTTTTCAGAAACACTGATAAAAACAGAGTTTTTTTAAAAACAATTCAGAAACAAATAAGTACAATAGTACTTATTTGAAGGGGTCAGAATTACCAGTGAAACACATTAGCAAACTGCATGTGCAACAGTAAATACTTTTGGTGACTTGTCTGCTCATTTTGACTATGAAAAAAAATCAGTGGATTAATTTTCTCAAAACACTTTTAATGGAATAAAATTCCATTTACTTTCACTTTGTCTGAAGAAAGGAAGAGAAAATGCTACGTTTATGGCAAAATGGAGCAACCTGGCCATTTTCTTTGGTTTTTTTAAGATGAAGGATGAAAAGGGTCACTCATTTCATACTGCTATCTCTTGAACTTCTCAAAAATAAAACAAATGTGGCTGCAGTCCAAGAAGCTCAAGCAGTCATCCAAGAAACTGACACTATCTTTCGGGAATGAAAAATGACTGTCAGCATGAGAGACAGTTCTTAGTTTGCCTGTCATTATTTACTTCTAAGGTCTGACTAGTTTGGGGAGATGTCAAGGGAGCAGCTGTCAGACTGAAGGCAACAGAATTGGGAAAACAACCTAAACTTATATTTGAATCATGATTGATCGTAACCCATACTATGCAATCAAATAAGTACAATAAGGAGACAAAACAAAGAAGTAGTTGCATTCTCTCAGTTAAAATATTAGCGGTAGTATAAACTAATAGTTTAATTTATAGTTACTTGGAAATATTCCATAGAAATGAAGTCTCACTGAAAAATAATTATTTGTTCAATTCCAAGTCTCTTAAAGTGTATAACAAACAATAAAAGAAACTTATTTATACTCATAACTGGTTTGGTTTTTTGCACTTTTTGCCAGAGAGGAACAAAGCTTGAGAATTACTTGAAACATACTTATCAAATTTTCATTCTTATCTACAATTCTTCATCTCAAAATATCTAATAAATAATCAGTAAGTATAACATCTATTTTTAAAGATGAGGGAGGTAAGGGACTAGTGTAACAAATACCACAAACCCACTAAAAATCCACTGCTGAGCTGAGAAAATGTTAAGCTTTTCTAGCTCACAGTCTAGGAGTGGACTATGCCTTTTATTCAGATTGTTTGTGCCTGGGCTATCAGTTAATGATGTATCACTTCCTTCAGAGTGCAGCTGAATTCAGTTTATCAACTTAGCTGATTTCTGCCATCTAAAACTGATCAGTTTGCTTTTTTATTATTATTATTATTATTTTTCCTGCTCAGGCCTCTGTTATCTGGGATTTTAAAGTGATGGCTACTTCAAAAAGTGCACATACGAAGAATTTTGTATTCCTAAAATAAATTTGGCATATCAGAAATTTGGGTTTTTTACATACACAAAATACATGCAGGCTTTTTAAAAGAAAAGATCTTTAGAGCCATGATATTACTGTTGAATGGTATTTTGGTTTTCAGCATTATAATCTTGAAGCATTTATATTTGACAACTTTTTGCACTACTGAAGAAATTTATGTAAAGTGGAATTATTCATTTGCAAACATCATGATTTCTTTTTTCATTGCATTAGCAAAACATGAACATTTCAAAGATGAAATGAAAATGTCTTCCAAAGAAAATTAAGTGTCAATATCTCAAAGCTTTGCAAAAAAAAAAAAAAGCTAAATTAAGAAATTAAAAAAAAAATTATAAAAATGTACATCTTGATTTACCTGTTCCTGTATCTTACTATCTACCACTATTTTAATTGTTACTTTTTGTTGCACTAGGCCTCTCTCTCTCTCTAAAGGAGTACACACCCCTTTGTTTTTCTTGTTTCACAAGACTATATGCAGGCTACATTACCAGAATGTCAGAGAATTTTTCACATTTATAAATGCTCAGTGATGCATCTTTACTGAAAGACTGCAAATGTTACTATGTGAAAAGATAATATGTTGATTATTCACAAAATCTGTTAACAAATTGCTGTTATATATAGTAAGTTGTGCTGGTTTTGGCTGAGGTACAGTCAATTTTCTAGTAGCATGTTCAGATAGTATGGGGCTGGTTTTGATTTCCACAAGAGAAGTATAGCTTGTTATGACCAGAACTAGCTTCTTATTGCCAGAACTATTCTGAGCTTTTATGGTTTCACTGCAATAAGCCACCAGTTTTCAGTTCCTTCTGAAATTATTTTTAAAATCAAAAAGTATATATACACATTGAACAGTTTATCCTATCAGTAGAAAAGCAGTATTGTAGTTTTCACTTAGTTTCTACAGCAGGTTTTGGTGTAATTTTGAAGGTTCTCTTACAAGTGACCTGTAACAGATTAACACTTGCTTACAAGTACCAAACAAGAAAAAGAAATATTTAATGCTCAGCCAGTTTATCAATGAAACAACCAACAAACAGCAGCTCTCAGTATTGTTGCAACCATTAAATACTGTCAATTCCATCAGATTAGTCTTGGTAGTATAATCAACATTAAAGCAAGTAATTCATCTGGCAAATGCATCAGGATAAATCACTTGGAATGTATCAGAAATGAAAAATTATCTCAGAAAATCTAGCTGAATGTTCCCAGGGATTAAAATTTATTAGAAAACATTCTAAATCTTGGGTATTAACGCTGATGTTATACTTCCTGTGTGTTTCAGGCTACAGTTTAAAAGAAATCATGCCTATCACTGTAAGCTTTCAGAAAGACAAAGCAATAACAAATGAGAAGCTACTTTAATTTTTTTCTCTTCCCTTAAAACCTTAGAGTGCGAAACATTGCACGTACACAGTTCACCAGGGGGAGTGGGAAGAATCTTCCTCCCCAAAATCTGTCAACCAGTCAAAAAACCATACTATGCTGTAACTCTTCTCTTCTTTATTTATTTATTCTGCTTAATTTTACAATGAAACAACTCTGATTTGCCAATGGTATCTAGTTTTTACTTTTCTTGTGTTCAGATTACATTGCCTTAATCTCTGCGATCTTTCAGTGAGGCTTTGACTGATATTACCCCTTGTCATTTTACTCTCCTTGACCTAAAAAGTAACATTATTGAAGTTTGCTAGAATGTCTGTATTCAGTAAAATAGCTGTTCTTATATGATCAGAAGCTACACGCAAGGCAGCACAGGAGAAAAGTTCTCAAGGGGGACAAATTGAATTTTATGGATCTATCCGTACAGTAGCAAACAAGCCTTACACCTGTCCTGTGAAAAATCAGGCTCCCCTTCAATAGCTTCTGTCTGAGAAACAAAAGTTCTCCTAGGGGTAGGGCTCTGGAGCTCAGCAAGTCTTATCAGGGAAGAAACTCTACTGCCAGCTCTTCCTTCAGTTTCTAATTTCAAAAGTAGTATTATCCCTCTTGGTAAAAACAAAACACAAGGAAAAGCTGTAAAGCATTTGTCATACACTATTTCCTCAGAGCCAGATAGCATGTTCTACAAAAAGTCTTTGTTACTGTTTCCTTTCTTGCTGTATACTTCAAGCTTTCATTTGAAGTTTTATTTCTGCAATCTTCTGTAAGTGTTATTTCTGTAAGTTTATTTTTTGGTGAAGGTCCACTGCACACGTCCAGATCCAAAAATTCAAGCGATGGGACAGTCTAATCTATTAGTATCTATAATGATCCTACTATTCCTGTAGGATTTCAACCATGAATATGCCAATTTGTCAATATATTGACAGATAGAAATTGTTGCCCTTAAATATATTTAATTGCTTCTATCATCCCATTCATCAGGTTTCTTTGAACCTTTCTGTACATGTGGCAGACTTCTGTGGGTTTGCAGCCTCTTATTTCAACTTGGACTTTCTATATACACTTCATTTTCTTTTTTTTAATCTAGGAAAGAACATCCATGTCTCAGTTCACTAAGTTACCTTGATGCAGAATACTTAAGCAGGTATGAAGATTTCCTTTAATAGAGGAATACTATACATATGATTGATGATGCATCTCTGGTCCTGTGCTGTAAACAAGCAAATGCTTGGGGCAGTTTTCTGCCAGCAGCAGTCAAAACATTTGGGGGATGAAATCCCCAGTACAGAATCAAGGTTTTCCACCTGCAGTCCTTCTTTGCCTTAAACCACCACCTAACTCTAACAGAATTGCCAGCTGTGAGCTAAACAATCATAGAATCATTTAGATTGGAAAAGTCCAACTGCGAACAGCCCAACAAGCCACATTTACACAAAAAATACTGATTCTGATTTTAGGGAAGCACGTATGTAGTCCATTACATGTTCTACAAGAAAACATTAATTCCTTTAAAGGTGTTTTTTGGGGTTTTATTCTATGTAAAGGAATCACTTTCTGTGTTTTAGCAGCAAAAGAATGCACAGAACAAAACAGCTAAAGATACATCCTATAATGACATCATGAAAAGAAGTGTAATGGTTTCTTTGGATAATACCAAGCATCTGACAGTGTTTAACCAATAATTATCATCTGGGAAGTATTATACAAAACAGAAACAATTGTCAGTAAAGACATGGAGCTAACACCTATAAAGCATGTCGATTTGTTTTATAAAACTTAAATATTTTTCAGGAATGTGTTGCTGGGTTTTGTTTTCTAAAGAGAGTAAATATAACACAGATCTAAACATCTGTTTAATTAATTAATTAGTAATTAGGAACATTCAGAAGACCAAGTTAAAAAAAAGGTTACAAAGGTTACTTTCCATTAGTGAAAACACAACACATACTATGAACGGAGGTGAAGAAAAACAGATTTCATTCTGGATGACTACATCTCCATATATATTGTACATATATGTATAATACATCTCCACCATCACTGTATCAATAGAATTTTATCTTTCTGAGTAGTCTGCCACCACTTAAGTGTCCCTGGATAGACTTTTTCAGTCCATTTTATATGTCTGATGCGCCTTCTGGCTATGAGTATCAGAAAGAGAGACTTTTGCACTTTGTTGGACATTCAGACAGCTGCTTATGAAAATGAAAGAGAATTGAAAAAAAGGAACATTCAGAAGACCATGAGAGAATTTCTGTGAGATGGAGGAAGAGTTAATGACATTGAAATTGAGTCAGTATCGTACCAAAGCTGCTTTGTATTGCTCTTAAAGTAGCTCTAGGGCCTAGGAGGACAATAAAATCAGGAAAATAGAAGACATAACGGAAGAATTACAAAAAATATGACTCTGTCTCACCCTGAATGACATCCTTCTAAATCTGTCCTCCTTTTGCTGCTGATTCATAACATGCACTGAGGAGTAACAAATATACATTTGCTCTGGCTTGGCAGAAAGGGCACAGAAAGTGCAGGAAGTCAGAATTTGCTGCTCATATTTCTGATCTCTTTTCCATGTCTCTAGCTAAAAGCTTCCATGGAAGCTTGAAAAGTAGCTCAAACTGGACTAATACAGTGAAAGGGAAACAAAAGGTGTTTTCTTTTATATTTTCTATTTTTCATATAGGAAATATAAATTAAATATTCACCCTTTTTACTCCACTATTTTTATCAATTGTCTTACTAAGGTATTAGCACTAACAGACATGTAAAGTAATTGGAGCATGAAACATGGGCATTTATCCAAGTTAACAGCATTTGAAACAGAAAATCATCTAAGTACTTTCCAATAGAGATGCCAGGAGTATGAAGCTTCTGTAAAATCCCATCATTTGAGAAGTGATAGCTTTGTCTCATAGGACTGAAATGGAACTATTCCCTTAGGAAAAAATCACAGCATCCTCAAACAGATTTCTTTGACACCCATTTCTCTGAAGTTACTTAAAATTTTTGATCTTTCCCCCCCCACACCCCAATCAAACCACCCAAAACTCACAGAAGCACAGTTGTCTCAAGCTGCAAAAAAAAACAAGGGAGGGATATAAGAATATCTAATAGCTATCATCTAGGATTATAGCTGCATTCAGATGTTTAGGTCCCACAATTCAGTCAGGACAGTAGAACAGACTACTGTCTCCAGAACTGTTATAATAATAGTTTTGGTCAGCTCTTTCACTTAAAGCAGCTCTCCACTCCCAAAAGCATGCCCCTGCCAACTATGTCCTAAGATGTAGAAATGTAGTCTGTCCTTGCATTATTGCTGACTCACTCAAAGCTCACAGGCTGATTGAAAAGGGCTGCTGCAGACCCTTACAGGTAGTGCTACCAAGGTTTACTACTCTGGGCTCAGCCAAGGAGCTTTCCAAGAATTATACGCTCAGAGCCTTGAGACAGCTTGCGGAAGCTCTCTCGTTCTGTTGCTGAGACATTTTGACTGCGTTCTGGAGAACAGGAGTGATCCATTTTCAGGTTCATGATGTGCAACAGCAGGAATATTTAAAGCTACTCTGCTTCTCTGATTCATCTCACATATGTTTAGGGTGACAGTAGCTGTATTTTTCACATTGCCTGATAACATTCAAAGATTACTCTAGCCACAGGTCCCCCCATGACATAAGATCTGCAGCATATCAAGTAGAAAACAATGAAGAACTTTAATGTAGGTGCCAGCAACAGAACTGGGGTGACTGTTTAATAAAATGCCTGCTTAATAAAACAATTCATAGCACTTAATTCTTTTGTGCTGATCACCTTGTGACATTTCAGGTACTTCCTATTTTAATGCACCTTTGCCTTTCTCTCATAGTGTATTTACACTATGTATTTATGGAGATAAGTGCAAGAAGATAACCTAGAGAAATATATGTTTTATTTATCAATCATACTCATTATTCGTACTGGTACTCATTAGCCAACTGTTGGTGATTTACCATGTATTTCTAGCTACATCACCTAGTAAAGAAAACTTCTCCACCTATTTCAAATGATATTAAATAGCTGATATTTCTCATAACATGCATTTTCACTGGCTCTTATTTTCCTCTCCTACTATCCTCATTACAGCAGGAGTCAATGTAAAGAAAGCATTTGGCTCCTTCAGGTTGAAGTATGTGGTCATACCCATACCATAATTAACAGCACTGGTTTCTCAAATGAAAAGGCATGTTGCCTTAAAAAACATATAATATACACAGACCACCAGAATGAATAAGAATAAATTAATACAGACATTTTTGATTGCAAACAGTACCTATCCTCCAAAAGAACAAAAATGAATTAGGTAGCAAGCAGCAGTGAGTGACTATGTGTGTGGTGGATAGGATATTGGTAAATTAATATTCCAGAACTCTGAATAGATTTGGAATTGAATTTAGTGAAGAAATTAGCTTAGTTTTATTTTAGCCAAACAGCATTATCCAAACTTAATTACTCTTTCCCAATGTTTGAAGTACTTCCACTTACAGAAATGACAATTCTCTAACAAAACTGGCAACAAATACCAGAACTGAAGTGATATATCTTCTCTATGACATTGATATTTAGATTATTTAGACTGACATATAGATAAATCACAGCCTGACATCTTATCTTTGAGGGAAGCAGACCTGCTAGAAAAACAAGTGTGCATACCAAGTGTAAAACTACACTACCATATATTAACCCTAATTTTTTTTTATGAGGAAAATATTAGGAATATTTACTATGGTCATAACATAAATGCATACAAAGAGCTGGAATTTATTCCCAGGCATAATGCACTTTCCTGAGGAAAAAGAACAGAGTTGAAATTCTTGGTATCCATTCTTCACAGCACAGATGCAGCTTTACCATACCAATTCTTCCCCTTTGCTCAACTAACAACAAATGCAGAATACACTTCATAAGAATCACAACAGTATCCAGGTTCTCTTTCAATAAAGCAGTTTGGAACATTTATCAAACAGAAGAATTGTAAGCGAGACAAGGACAAGACTTGGTTTTCAACAAAGACAAGGACTGTCAGAATGCCAGTAAAACAGCAGCAACAAAGAAACACCCAACAGCGGTTTTGATTTCAACACCTCAAAACTAGGGAATTTCAAACACCACTTTTTAGTACTGGGGAGAAGTTCAACTCTTACACCTCTTTGGTGTACAAAGTTCAAAGTACTGCAAGACTTCTATCAAAATTTTCCTTCAAAACAAGATCATTTCATCACGTATCTGGTCTTGGCATGCACCTTGCTTCCAAAGCCAACCGCAACCTTTCAGCTAACACACGGTGCACGGACAGCTGCTCCCTGTGTTAGGGCCAAGCTGCCAGCTGTGTGACAGCAGCCCTGCACCTCTGCAGCAGCCAGCGTCAATAACAACTCTGGAAACAAGGGAAAATAACAACTCTGGAAACAAGGGAAAACTCTCTAGCAAAGCAGCATCCCTGAGTCTGCACCAAGGAAACTCCTCTCAGTTCAGCAGGAAAAGAATCCATAACAAGTATATACAAAACCATAGTATTTTCCTATTTTGCAGTCACCTATGAGAGCTTTCAATTCTTTGGCCTAAAAGATCACAGGACTGTATAACAAAAAGGGTTAAGAGATAAACAGTCCTTCAAGCCTTTCTTCAAAACCAAGAGCACTCCAATTTGGGCAAATTCAAATCTAGAATTGTTGTTCTGGCATTTTAAACGACAGCCATGGAGAATAATAGTGGATAACAGGTTTGTTTAATTTTTTCATCTCAGAAGCTGTTTATATGTAAATATATCAAGGCTCTAAGGACACTATGGGAAAAAAAAAGCATTTGTCAACATTTAGGGTATAACTTAAGAAGTTTCAGCTAACTGATCAGTATCAACCATGCCACATCCACCAGAAATATTTTAAATGCCAAGACCATAAACTGGTGAGGTACATGACATAATCTTATTTCTGTTCCAAAGGGACTTTCAAATTGGTGACAAAACAAATTTTGTAGTAATTTCACTGCCAGCCAGATCTGTAGTTTGGTAACTGAAAACCTATAAGTCAATAGAGCTTTCATTTTTGGGAATAAGGTTGTATTTAACATGTGATACATGGTATAACTAAAACTCAGCATACTAAGTTGCTGAGGATGACAGTATCTAAGAAACGTAAAAATGTTTAATTAATAGAAACAAAGTAAATGTAATTTCAACACATAAACAGTTGTGTTTAATAGACATAAAATTTTAGGAAAATAGCTTGAACTGCATGTGGTCTTGATGTACCCCAATCAAAGCCTTCTTTTTCTTCTTTCACTTTCTGCCCAGGGTGTGTGGAAGCGGGTCAAATACCTAATAATATTAGCTATACTTTCTCGCAGACATTAATGCTTGAAACATTTCAAATCAATTCTTTATAAGCCCAGTACATCAGCAGTCTGAGAAAGACTGAAAAATGATGAGTGGCTCAAAACAGCTAAGGTACATGTGGGAGGGGGCAGACCAAGGTCAGCGAAGGTGGAATGGCGCTCTGCCCCGGAGCCCATCCCCTGCAGCCTCTAGTGCAGCTGTCAGCCACTGGCACACTGGAAGCAATGTCCCGCCCCTGCCCTGGAGGCCCAGTGTAGCCCCAGAGTGGCTATCAGAGCAGAAGCCCCACCTGAGGGAGGGTGGTCACAGGAGGCCAGAGCAGATAAAAACCATTGCACAAAGATGCACCTGATTATGTCACTTATTATTGAAGCTTTGGAGGAAGCATTTTCCTGATTTTTCCATCATAGCCTGGCCTTTGGGTGATTTAACCAGAAAAAAGAGCTTCTTGGGACAGGACACTGGTCCATGAGGAGGCCCTAAAGCTGCTAGGTTTTGAGGCAGGAATATATCAAGCTCTTGGCCCCGTTCATCCAGAGGACCCTTTGCAGGTTGAGTGGGGTTCTGCTATCCATGGGCTGTCAATTCATGTGTGGCAGCATGGACCAGAGGATCCCACTCGTCCAATCCAATTTCACTCACACAGCTTTAAGGATGCTGAAAAGCAATACTCTGAACGGGAAAGGGGTTTGCTTGTGGTGAAATCAGCCCTACAGGAAGCAGCAAGATTGTAAGACAGCAGACAATAACTGAGAGACCCCTTTAAGGTCCTTAAGACAAGAATTTTGGGTGCAACACCCCCTCTCAGGGTGACACAAAGGGAGAGTGTCAGGAAGTGTTACGCACTGATAGAGTGTTATAGCCACCTTCACAGAGGGGAGTTGTTTCCTCTCCCCACCTCCAAAGAGTGTTTTTGAAAGGGGGTATTAGGTAGCTAAGAATTGCTAGACTAAAACCAGCAGAAGGAACTAAGAAATGTTACTAAATTAGCAGTAATTTCTCAACATCTTTGACATTAAGTCTTTTGTTCTTCAAGCTGGTCCTAGAAACCAAAAAAGATAATCACAGTAGCCCATCAAAAGCCTTCATATATCAATGTCTTTTTCTATATCACAAAAAATGCCTGCTAGAATGTAGTTCCATAAAGATGTACAGCTAAGACTCTAACAGCAGCCTAAACTATGAGAGTTCTGCTATGCGGAATGCACACAGAAGTGTTTGCTTGGGTGCACACACTACAAATTCCTCACCTTCAGACAGTAATTGAAACTGATGAAACATCAAAGATTTATAACTACTTGAAAAACCACTTTTTGCCCCAAAGGAAAAAGTTAACCTCAGGCCTTCAACCCTCCAAATTAATAAGCAGTCCTTAGAACTTAAGGTCTTTATTAGTTCTTCAAATTTAGTCTACTTACTGTACCTCCTACAGCTCCCTCACAGATTTGTTTAAATAGGAAGAATTATTTAATTCCTGACAAACTTGGACTAAAAATAAAAGAACAACATTGCGCTCGTTTACGAGTATGCATCAATACATTAGCAGCAAGGAAACATATTATTATTACAAAGTGCATGCCTGAAATTACAAGGCTTCAAAAGCATTTCTTATTTCAAATCATTTTTTAAAGACTATGATTTGTCTAACATGTTATTAGGACCTCTTCAGATGAAAGGAGAAAAATGGATTAATAACAAAGAGCATACTGATTGAAATCTAATTTCTATTATCACAGCTAAATGATGTTTTTGCATGTAGGCTGAGGCTGTGTATTTTGTGATACACAGTCCCCTAACACAGTGTCACTCATTTCTCTGTTCTTACTTAGAGCCATTTTTTGCTGAATTGAAAATAACTGTGCCTCAAGTAACTAGACAGTATAAAATGCTTCCAGTTAGGAGCCAAGTCTCTAACCAGAGAGAAGAATTAAATCAATCATTCCCAAACAGTGTTTTCAGCTGAAGAATAATATCCACATAAAACCCCTTTAAAATAATGTGTACCTGGATTATTATGAGCACTACTCAGATGATTAATTTTTCATCCCCAAATCACACAGCAATAAAACTCTTAAAAGAATTTCTATTCCATGAAATAATGATACTTTGTAAAAACACAGAACAAACTGAATCAGGAAGAACTCTAGCAAGTAAAAGAAATTAAAGACAGTACAGAAACAAAAGAAACATATCATGACATGCCCCAGGTTCACACATCCTCAATGCACTGTCATGGAGTCAAAAATTCCATACGCTGATCCAGAGGGTGGGAGTTAATTTAACCCCAGAAGTGAAGCCCCCTGAGCCAGACAAGCCTTTTCAAAGCACAGAGAGCTCCAGCTCTAACCCCAAAAGCATCTTCCAAGGTTCTAGCACCAAGACACCCCAGCTAGGAGCACAGCCCAATTTCTACCTTCCAGGCTTTGTGGCAGGCAGCTTCTGTAAGAGAACCATGTTTAATTAGCTTTTATTGGAAAAGCACTGTTATTCCTAAAAGTTATCAGGGAGCCAGTTGGGATGAAAGACTGAGGACACACATTTTAGTTTCCACTGATCTGCATTTTCTGATCTGAAAAAAAAATTCATGCAAAAGGTAGATCAGTTATCAGTACTGACACCACCCTGTGGCTGCCAGAATACCTTTGACTGCTGAATGTGCTGAAAATCAAACACCTGCAGCAAGTGTGTTTAGTTATCTTGTTAGCTGCCAGACTGAGGGATGTGTAAATAAATCAGTACTGTGTGCAGCACAAATTTTGCTAACTTTTTCCAACAACAAGGACTAGGACTATCTTCCAAAAAGCAGGGAGAAGAACTGGGCATCGTAATATTGTAAGTATTGTAATAGTAGAAAATGTAAATGATGGGATGCCACATATGGAAAGCTGAGGCTTCCTGCTCAGCTACAGCCAATAGCTACACAGTCATTTTAGGCCAACTGCAACCTAACTTGTAGTTTGGACAGTAAAATGGTACTAAGACATTTAATTTTTTATTTCAAATTGATGGCTTCTATCACAAAATCTAATGAGCATATCAAATAAAATAATTCATCTTCAAATTGCAATAATGGAAAAACTATTTTCTTTCCCTAACAATGAAAAACGTGATCTTAAATCCTCTGATCATGACACAGAAAGTATTTATGAATCAGAAAAAAACTATCTAGGTGTTGATAAGGGATACCCAGTCATTTTATTTTTCCATCAGTCTAATTCTGCAGGAAGCTACAAACATCTCTGTCAACTGCCCAGCTAAAACAATAGTTTTGACACCACACCTCCAACTTTTTTGTCCATAGGACCCATTTTGCAGTTTCTTGTTGTCAGTCTTCCAGCAGAGAACACAGACATGCTGCAGTTTCCACTGCAAAAGTTTTATATCCCAGTTTGAGAATCCCTGCCTACAGCTGAACAGATTCAAACTACTCTTTCCTTCAACCAATAACTTATTTGCAAAAATACCATCTTTTATTAAGTAATTTAATTTTTAGAATGGTTGGAAAGTTCACCTGAACAAAGGCAAGTTGACTGGCTGTGCGTCAAACCTCGTATTTAAATTCTGACTAGTCACTATATACAGCACATCACCTCAGCCAGTGACATCGCTTCTACCCTTGGACTGGAGTGCTCCTAGAAACAGTGACAGAAATCATCCTGAAAACACTGAAAACCAGAATACTCAAAATCCTCTTCCTGTGCGAGTGCATGACTGGATGACAGATATTCGGTCTCCGAACACTGGAGCCCATGAATTGTCCCCACAAACCTCTGTGCACAGAGAACACCGACACAACACCATGAACAAAGCTGAATCAATTAGCCTTTTAAAAGTCAAACGAATAACAGAGATCCAACCTCAATCACTGTGCCTTTACCAGGCAGGAAATGCTTATAGCAACAAAATCAAAAATCAGCAGGAGAAAAGTTAAGACTGTTGTTCCACTAGCAATAGCAGAAACAATGCTGCTACTGAGCGGCAACAGTGCTCCAAACACATGGCAGTGGGAAAGAACAAACGGCCTTTTCAGCCTCCCTTTCTGTACTAGTGCATTAAGTCAGAGAAGGTCGTTAATATTACTTAGTGTCTCCTCCAAACTGAAAATTTTAATCAGAGTTTACACTTCTGTCGGGCACTGTGCAGCTCTGTTTTTGCAGTTTCTACCAGAAAAGGTCACAATACTGCTATTTTTGGGGGAAGTTAACTAGTAAAGGCATTTATCTAGTGCCAGGTCATTTTGCTGACCAGGTAGGCCCTGTAAAAAAATTTTTTGAGCTTTGATTATCAATTAGGATTGATTTTAACTTGTGTTGCTATGAACCTTCCTAGTGAAGCTTACGAATGATTAGTAGAACCTGATGAATGTTAATGTGAAAAGTAAAACAAGGGGATAAAAATATCTTCCAAAAAGTATTACCTCAAACAATTTGAGACAATCTGCCACTGTACCTTACCTTTTCCTGTGAAAAAAAAGTTAAAAAACATCTCTAACCAAAGATTTCTTTGTTAAAATCAAAGCATAATTACTACCTAAACTGAAGACATAATCAGTGTAAACTTATTACACTTACATGTTGTTCAGAACACCCAAGAGACTATCAGTCCATTTTCTTTCTGAATCAATAAATAATCATGACTTCTTGCAGTAAAGGAATTCATTTCTGAAAGACAAAAGAAAAGCCAAACAAAACAAAACATGAGGTTAAATTATGCACAGGTTTTTTTAGTAGCCACATTGTGATAATAGATGAAAATACATAACCATAACCGGGAAATTTACAGGAACATGCTACAATTTCATTAAAAAACTTGCATAAGTAAATCTTTAGGTGTAAATATACTATCAATATATTATTATATTCAAAATATGTTTCATGTATAGGTTAACATTCCTTGAGCTGCAGGGCGTTTAATAGTCCTGTTTTATTTTGTACCACCAGGAACAAAGGTTTAATTTTTAGGAAGCAAGCATGCTCAATTTCAACCAAAAATGTCTTTCACAAATAGTCTAAAAGAAAATGGAATCTTGTCCAAAAAAACCCCTAACATTGTTCTTATACTAAAAAAAAAAATCAGATTTTCCTTGAATATTAATGGAGAAAGGATTTGAAGAAAATCCTGCATGTTATATCCCAGAGTACCTCCCTTTATCCCTTTTCAATATGTATTAATGAGAACTCATGAAGAAAACAAACAGGTAGGCTGAATAATAGACTCTCGCAGTGAAATCCGTTTAAGAGTGGAATAGGCTGGCAAGAAAATGAAGACTACTCTATACATATATACGTGTGTATATATACTCTATATACAGTTCATTTCTACTGCTCTGACAGAGGTTTAAGAGAGCATAAAATTCCCTCTGGTAGGAAATTAAACTAATTTTTAAAATTTTGCCTCAAGCACCTGTAAACAAATCCTAGTTAGCAAGTCTTGTCTCTTATCCTAAAATAACAAAACATGGTAAGAATTCCATCAGTGTTGTGGAGTGTTCCTTGCTGTCAACAGGGAATTTCAATAAGTTTTGATAAGTGACTGTATTGCTCCAGGTTCCTGAATATTTTTTTTTTAATGATTACCTAAAGTATTAGATTTTTCCTTACTGTTTGTGACCCCTGTGAACCAGTCCTCAGCCATCCTACGGAAGAGGACACTAAACACTGAGAAAAAAATTACTTAGAAGCTTTTAGTAATGTTTAACCTTTCAAGACTGAGGGAAAATATAAATGAGGGTGAGCTGCAGTGAGAGAATATGTTAGGTTATACTTAATAAGTCCACTCATCATCTAAAGCTTCATCAAATTCTTCCAGAGAAACAAGTGATGGCATGCAGGTGCTCATGGAATGAGTGCTGGTAGAATGATACACCTTTCCAGTTTTGTCAGCCCTTCATGGAAGAGTGATTCTGACATCCTGCATTTATCTAGCCATAAAGAAATACAGACTGCATACAAGCAACTCGATTTAGTGGAAGGTGTTCCTGCCCAAAGCAGAGGGGTTGAACCAGATGACCTTTAAAAGGGCCCTTCTGACTCAACCTATCCTATGATTATTTTATTCGCAATAACCCCTTGCCTGGTTCGATACCTTCCAGGTGTTCAAAAGTCATATACGGGTTCACGGAGAGTAAACAAATGCATGAAACACGGTAAAATGATCTTTACATTTTTAAGTTAGGTATCTGCAGCCTTTCCCTCACCAAACTATGTCTCTTACAAAAAAAAATTTCCAAGGATTCATTCATACGCAGCTCATCTGCTCTGACTCTCATAGAAATGTCTCCACCGGAGCAGTTAAAAGACAACTTATTCCTGCCTAAGAATGCAGCAGTTAAATGCAGCCTCTGTGCCTTGGATAACATAGTGAAGCTTTGTTTCACACCCACATACATGGCCACATAATATTAAGACTAACACCTAACTGTATAGGTGGGATTAGGGCCTGCAGTGACTACGTAGAAATATCTAGCCCCTGGTATCCTCTGCTTATTGTGAATATACAGTGTATGGAAGCAAAGATCATTAGAGTAAAAATATTACAAATTTGAGTGAGAAAAAATGAAATTAAACCAGAGAAATGTAAAATTTGGGGGGAAAAAAGTCCATTTACTGACATTTAAGAAGTCATCCGTATGTCACATCAGAGAAAAAAGTTCAGGGAGAAGAAGAGTATAATGATTTTATGAAAAAGTAGAAATATTAAGTCCTTCAAAATATTTTGTCTCACGGCCCATTTTCAAATAGTGACCAAAAGTATCACTACTAAACTTAAAGAGCTGAAACCAATTATCTTCTCATGTACAAACATTTTATATTTTATTAAGCACTACTGAAAGTTTAGCACTAGGAGTTTAAGGGAGAAAAAGTAGTAAGTGAAGAAAGTAAATTAAGGTGAGACAATCTAAATATGAAAACACATTTAATCAGCATGACACAATATTGATATAATTATAGAATTTTACACAAACATTGGTCAAGGCCATTATAATTAGTGTTGTCTACACCACAGAGGGTCTTGAGCTTGAAACACTGTAGCTAAGAGAATGATAATGATTACATATGGCAAGTTTTAAGACAGCAAAATGTGTAAGATGTTATCAACATCCACACCCCCCCAGAGTAGTGTCACTTGCTTTTATTTATTAATATCCTCCAAATGCAGGATTTCAGAAGAATTCAACTCATCAATACCAAAAATCCATGACAGTATTTTTCCATTGTACTATCATTCTTAATACCATAATCCTAATGTTTAAAACTAGGAAATAAAAACCACAACTTCTTGTCTCACCTGCAGTGAGAATGAAAACAACTGATCTCAGTTTTCAGTATAAAAATCCACACTACAAACCTCTGGGAACTTCACCAGCTTTTTTTTCCCTACTATCAGAATTTTTATATTTATCAAAACTTCTCCAGCAACCAGATATAAACAAAATGCCCCATCCATAGTTAAGTGAAGTGGAAATATTACTGTGTCATACATACATTTCAATTGCATTTGTACCTTTTTTTATTTTAACTTGCCACTTCAGCAGCAGGCTAATGTGTTAAAAGTACTTACTATATAGTCCCCTAAAAGCCTCAGCTAGGTGTAATGCTGACCCTTTTCAAGCTGTCTGTCCTTCAAGTTCTCCACCATTAACAGTTTCTAGTTATTTAACTACTTACAGGATATAAGGATAAAATAAATAAACAACTTATATTCATCTCTGTTAACTCAGTTTCAATTATTCTTGCCTGTATTTTAATTTCTTTTTAAAAGCAAATTAGCTTGTAATTAACCCTCTTCTGTGAAGATTCACTGCATAACTCATCTTCTTTTCAGGCATTTGCTATATATGCTGACTTACCCCAATAACATCATACAATACCTTTAATATTTTCTTCAATCTAATGTTTTTATAAAACCTTCCCCTTATAAAGTCTTATAACCCTTTCTGTAGTTATAAGTCACATTTTGACCCAGCCTTTCCAAATTTATCCTTATACAGACATTTCTCCTCCATATAATTACACCTCTACGTGGCTTTTCTACCACACTTTCTTGGTTTTGTTCGGTTTTGGTTTTTGGGGGGTTTTTCCACAAAGGCAACTCATAGCACTACCATGTAAAGTAAATGAAGTTTGCTGGATGACAGAAAGAACAGCAGAGTTGACGCAAGGCCAGCCAATTAGCCCACAACAAAATGTGTTCAGTGCTACTCAGTCTCTTTAAATTAACTTAGAGGAGCATAAGGTAATAGTGTAGAGGGGACTAAAACAATGCTTATAATGAGCAAAATAGGGAGAAAATGTAAAAACAGAACTTTTTTTTGCTGAAAAGAAAAAAAAAAAAGACTGAGTTGTGCCTAATTTCAGTAGTGTTGGGTAAACAGAAGAGCCAATTAAGGACTTTGCTTCAGGTTCAATTTTCATCTTGAAAATGGGTTAGCATACCTGAAGCTTATATAACATCATTCTTACATTTCAAATTATTTCTTTCCCTTAAAAACATTAGAATGCAAATTCAGTGGTGTCACGGACAACTACTCAACCGAAATGCCTCTGAGAATTCAGAACACGACTGTCTAAGAGCCAACACAAGTGCAGTACAAAACAATTCAAGTTAGCGCTGGTGTTACTAAAACAGAAATTTCAGAAGTTATACAGCTACACAGAATTAACTGTAAGAGCTGAGGTTTTGGTCAATATTTCTACTGCTCAAAAGCTAAGCAGCTGATAATGTAACTACTACGGGAAAGCTTGGGTTTAGTTTTATACATTATCCATAAGGAAAGCTGATAGCTTCAAACTATCTTTCTAAGGCACTGGTTCAGTACAGAGCCATTAAGGTACAGTAGTGGCTACAGTTTGCAAGCTTCTCTCCCTGCAGCTTTGTTTGTTTGTTTTACAGCTGCAGCACAAGGAACTGGCGGTGAAGGCTGCTCATAGGAAGTGCATTGAGTAGCACTTTGAGCTTCCAGGAGTGATACAGAGCTTGTCAGAAATTACTCCATTCATTGCAAGAAGTGCTGTGGCTGCAGGAACCTTCACAACATCAGGTGATGTTGCTTTGGGGTTTAACAGCTTCACTACATCTCACAACTAAATTACAAAGACTTTGGGATTTGTCTTTTGCGACACCACTGGAGAGACTTACTCTTTCCTAGTACAACCTCCTGCCCTCTTTCCTTCATAAAATAAATGTACTGAGCAATGCCAAGTACTGCCCAGACGAGGCATTATTGTAATCAACCTATTTTCACAATTTATTAACATTATGCAAAAAGGCAGAGTTTTTCAGAACCCAGAACAAAGCCGTTGCCTCCCAGGAAGAGAGAAGAAAGAAGAAATATGTTGTAGGCATTAGATCAGCCAATGTTTTCTCTGTTTTAGCCAAATGCTTTACAATTCTATTTTGAACATTATTCCTCTATTTCCCATACAGCGCAGGATCAAATCGCTGGAGGTAAAAAGAAGACACAGAAAGCAAATTCTACTTCATTTCTGGCAGTCCGTGTGTTACTGGGGGGAAGGAATCCACAGAGAATCAGGCACGGTATTTATGAATCCTGGTCACTCACGGAACTGAGCTGTTTGGAATCAAAGGATTTTGAGTTGTCCTGATAAGGAGCACTCCAAATTAACAGGTTAGGACATGCAAGACTCACTTCATTTCCCATCTCTCCCTTGTGAACTTTGCCATGTTACTTCATCTTCAAATGTAGTGAGGGGGAAGTAAAAGTTGCTTGAGATTACTGATGGAAAAGAGGTACACAGCTCAGAAAGGATAAGGTCAGAGCATAAGTTTAAACAGGCTTTACATGCTTTCAGGCCTGAAATTGAAGCTCCGCATCTAAGGAAGCTAAAGCCGGACTGGTTGCTGTATTTTTACACTCTCAAAAGCAAGTAGAAAGAGGACCATATCAGTTAAAACAGAACAGAGGAAACAATTCATGTTACATTTCAATTCTGAGACTGTCTCATAATTAAAATGTAAGATGCTACTTAACCCTCTTTATTGTGTTTATAAACATGTAATCCAGTTCTTGGCAATTTCTTAGCATTTTGTGGATGTGGCAAGGTGCTTCTTTTCCAACAAGTGTTCAAACATGGATTGCCTGCTTAAAATCAAAACGCTTGCATGAAGCTACAAACATCACCAAAAGAGTAGGCAACCTAAAAGCAGTCCAGAGAATGCCATGGGAACCCAATGTCATTCACATAAATTTGCTAGAGTATTTAAAAAACCAGAAACATTGCAAAAAGGTAATAATGAACTGTCAGTCATAACAAAAACAGAAATCATAAGAGAGGCAGTGAATCATAACACTGACTTTTTACCAGACCTCATGGGGTGGTGGTTCCCATGTGACTATTGCTAAACACATGGTTAAGAAAAATACAGTATATTTTCAAAAGGTCCTGCCAGTTGCTGACACAGATGCTTCTCAATATAATATCTAAAAGGCTATAACATTCATGAAAACAATTATCAAATAGTAATTATGTTCTATCATACAATATTTGCAGACATTTGACTTATTTATACTCATGCCCCTGCCTATACATATGGCAATTATTTTCATAACAGAACATAGACATTTGCTAGAGTTAAAATTTATACTAAGATATGATTCAAATTTTGCTTATAATCACTGCTTTTAAACAGAATTAAAATCTTCATGTTCTCAAGAATATAAATGGTCTTATGAATAGGCATTAGAGCTTTCTGTATCAGTTATGTAAAAAGAACCAGAGGAAAGGCGCACTGTTGTACTGAAACAGGAATCCTAGGTGAATTCCCAAAGCAGAGAGGGATTACATATGAGAATAAATGCTTTCTGAAAATTGTCATATTTATTTTCAGATGTTGATTTGCCTTCATTTAAATATTCCCTTAGTCTTTTTATTCAAATTGGTATTGGCCAAATTATACCTCATTTCTGAGGATGTTTTACATCAGTGATATCAGGAAAGAAATTAGTCACTATGAATAAATCCAAAAGCAAATATTAGAATATGTACTGACGTAAACTGAAAATCACATGGAAAATATAAAGAATTTAAGTGACACCAACCACCTCCTATAATACAAAGTTCAAAATCTTCAGTGGCATCGACTAGTTGTACAACCTTTCAATAGAAAAATAAAACTATGGAGATAATTGAAACTAATCAAAATTTAACAAGTGTTAGTTATGAGCTTGAAAGTATTTGTGAATTTTCTATAGATGAACTGTTAAGAACATGACAAATTCATATTAATAATATTATCATTAGGAAATTATCAACTTGGTAATCAAAAATGACTTCACATTTTTTAACCTACATACTAAAAAAGAGCTAATTACTAATCTGTAGTTTTAGAAAACTACATTATATTATCAGCAGATTCATTGCAAAACACTGCATAAAACCATGTAGCACCATGCAAGCAGAATCCTGACTAATCCAGCCAAAGAAATAAAGCAAATAAAATAACACGTATCACCATACTTTTGTCATCAACTTTTAATGTAGAGTTTAAACAAGAATCAGTTTATTGCTAACTGAAGTCGCAACTGCTGGAGAGCAACCCACACTGAAAGTCTCTGAAAAAGAGCCTGTAAGGAAAGTTTGAAAGATAATCAGAAGAAAGGAAACTTAATGCAAGCTAGAGGTCCTTTCAAGTGCTAAAAGAAGAAGCAGAGAAGGTATGGAGCTGAAAGTGAAAGAAATAAAGGAAGGAAATTAATTGTAGAATTGAGTGACTATCTCTTTTTAAACCCAGTAAGCAGCTCAACACACACAACTGCCTGCTTACTTTTTGTCCTGCTGTGTGAGAGAGAATTGCAACACTAAAACTGTGAAAACTCATGTATTGAAATAGTTTGATAAGACAAAAAAGAAAAAGGTAGATGTCTTTTCCACCCCCTACAAAAAAATAATAAAATAAACCCAAGAAAAACAAGTGATTAAAAAATCCAACCAAACTCATTGCTTACCACCAACTGACCAGTGTTCAGCCCATCCCCAGGCAAGAGCAGTCCCTGCAGATTTTCTCCCCCTCACAGTTTTCATTGCTGAGCATGGCACATTATGATCTGTAATATCCCTTTGGATGGTTGGGCTCAGCTGTCCTGGCTGTGTCCCCTCCCAGCCCCTTGTGCAGCCCCAGCCTGCACATGGGGGATGAACAGCAAGTTTTGATTTTGTGTAAGCGCTGCTCAGCAATAACAAAAACGTCCTCAGTGTTATCAACACTGTTTTCAGCACAAATCCACACAAGCTACTCGGAAGAAAATTAATGCTAATCCATCCAAAATGGGTACAAAAGCTTCAGAGGGTAAGACCTAAAAGACCTCAGCACTGAAACAAAAAGGAAGTTAAGAATTGCAAAGGACTCTGAAGATGAAATTCAGGTTGTGTAAGGCTAGAGATCAGAGGGGATTGAAGACAGATGTGGGAAGTGAATTTAATAAAAAAATAAGGGAAGTGAGTCCAGTATATACCTTGGAGAGATCTACTGGTTATGAAGGGAATTAGCTACCAATACACTAGGAAAACATCAATTAATATCATTATTTTTATAGAGTGCAGCTAATATGTTGGGAAGACACCTTGCCTTTTGTTCTGATTTCTGTCCATAATTCTGGCACATCAAACAGTCTTTTTGCAGATCCATCAGATACACTTAGAAGTGCTCCCATCCTTCTCTCCTGCTCTGCTACTAAGGCATAATGGCCATTCTCTTTTTGTATTATCTTTTCTGAGTCATGATCTCATGCTGAATAATATAGTCCATTCCCCCTTCCACTTAAGATAAGTAGTTTTAGAAATATATGCATGTAAAAATTATAGAGAATTCTATGTAAAATGACATTTTCTCATGTTTGAAATCTCATTCTATTTGAAGCAGGTTGCTCTTGTTGCAGAGAAGTGTAGGCCCTTAGAGCAACATCTACTTAGAGAAATACTCAATTCTTTTCGGCATTTGCATTTTCTAAGTAACTTATCATGTCAAAGTAATTTAATGACCATTACTTCATATATTTGTTCTCCATTCCTAATATTGACAAATCCTGGCCGCCTTTCTCTTTTCTGCTTAAACATTCCTATGAAAATATTTATCAACTCTGGTCTCACAGCTGGGATTATGAATTTTCAGGCCAGCTTCCCAAGACACAGAGAACACCTGAAGGTGAGGGTGAGAGATAACAGGACTGTGTCAAGAGTAAGGGAGAACTTTTCTCCTGGTTCTCAGTTCCCAGGAAACATCCATCTCAAGATGAGACCTTGAAGTGATAGAAACACAGACCCAGAAAATTATTTCACATCAATAACTAAGACTCACTTATTTTTCATTTTCCTCTGTCCTTTGAAGGAGCTGAGACAAACTTTCAGACAAATAAGACACTTTCAAAATACATATAATAGGCATATTTTGAAAGGGGAAAATGAGATATAGATTCCAGGATTATAATGATGATGATGATTAAATGACAGAACAACTGAAGTGAAGGACTCAAATACTGCTGATCGCTTAAGGCAGGAAAAGAGAAATGAACAAGTATTTTTTAATAATTGGTTTAAAATTAAAGAAACACTTAAATCAGAAGTTTTTATAGTTATTAGTGTTGATTAATTTCTTATGGTGGGTGATGAGGGGAACCCTGAAAATTAAATAAGTTTGACATCCTGAAAAATTAAAGGAAAAAATAAATCAGTGAAACAGAGCTCCAATCTCCCCATACCCATTGCATTCTTTCCTGAACACCTGAAAGATGAGAGAGACATTAAGAATACTTTTAGGAAGTAACTGTATCTCCCCAACATACATCAATTTCTCTATCCTATTTCTTTGCCTTCTTACTGCCCCAAGGTGACAGACTGGAACAACACAAGTGAAAATAATGGGAATTTCCAGCATATTTTGAGACTGTAAATTAGTGTCAGTTGTGTTTTCTCAGGATTCAGGCATTGAACCAGCTCAGGTTTGAATATTGCTTTCTTACAACAGCGGTTGTTATGATGACAGTAGCAAATGTCAGGGCATGAATCTACTAACAATGCAATAATTGCAGCACAACAACTCAGACAAACGTTCTAAACTCTGCACAGCTTTAAGGTTACAGTACGCTGGTAATGCTCAGTGCCAGCATGGCAAGGGTAGGAATTGTCTATTCTTAGGAACATTTTCACAGTGACTAACCTGTATTCCTGACAGTAGCAACCCACAAAAGAAGACTGTGATTTCCTAAGTCATGCTCAGTCAAACTCCTTGAGTAGAAGTCAGTAAGAAGACAGTAAGAATCAGGAGCATCTTAATTCAAAGCTCAGGTACCATGGCACAGCACAAAGGCCTTAAGCACATTTATTACTAACTTCCCACGCACACTAGAGCTCCAAATGTGCAGTAACCAGTTGGTAAGTACAACATGGTCAATCCCAACACCTTCATTTCCAAGCTCATCCTTGGAGCTGGTCTTTCAAAAGCTTACCCAGAAGACCAACGCTCTACTCTGCTCTCTCCCTGATCACTACAAAAGCATCTCTCTTCCAGTATGAAATCTGAAGGTTTTAGGTACTGAGAAGAGCCAGCAAGATGTGCATGGCTGATAGGTGCTGTGTGGTCCCAAGCAGGATGGCTGCACTCTTGCCCCATCAGGATGCTGTCAATCCTGTTCTTACAAACTCTTCTGGGGCATAGCTGCCAACCCAACCAAGATCAAACCATGGGCTCCTGAGTCTCTGGTTTAGGAAGGCTAGTCTTTTGCTAAATTCTCCCTATTTATGTTTGATTCCAGCTTTGCATACGTTTTACTGCCATCTCATTGTGTTGGTTTCCTGTATCCGTGTTTATAAATTTACTTTTTTTCTGTAGATTATAGACAGAATATTCGAGTCACACTGAGAAAAATACATTGCATAACAATTACTTCAAGTTTACAGCATTTTTAATTTCTAAATCCGCATGTTACTCTAAATTTTAGGGCAGAAGACAATATTGGAATCATTTGATCTGACTGAGTACATCACAGGGTGCCTTCGTGGTCAGACTTTTGCTAAGAAAACTTTGTAACAGAATGCATTTCTTTTGAAGAAAAATGCAAAAGTTCAGGATCTCATTTTTTCCTGCAAAGGAAAAATATCACTTTTATACCTACACAGTCAGACCTGAAAACAGTGAAGTATGAAAAAAGCTCCTTTGTAAAGACATAGAATTTGCAACTTCAGGCAAGCACACAGAAAATTGACGAATGCTTACTCAAACTAACAAAGACTACATTGAGCAGGCATTTAAATATAGCAGTGATCAGAGGAGCATAACTTCCTTTTCTCCTCCTGCCTGACACATGACTTATTCCAGCAATAGAAAGGAAAAAAACCCTGAGAAAAAAACCACTCTCCACAACAGCCAGTGGACGATGGCCATTAGATGCTTTGGAAGCAAATAAGACCAAACAATGTGCCCCCACTTTCAGTAGAAATGTGTTTATTTTCTCGCACTAAGAATCATGATATAAAGAGAGATGAGAAATTTCTAAAAATAGGTTTTTTAAAGTTATAACAGAAGCTTGTAGCAAGTGTCAAAGAATTTAATAAGAGACCGAAAACTTCATGTTTCAAGACTGATCTAATATTTAATTTCTAAGGGTAAGGGAGACAGCTAAGATCTCTGGGAAAGGGCAGATCATTAACTGCCTTTCTTGAATGTTAGTTTCAAGAACTTTCACCTGACTGCTTTCAAAGCTCTGATGGATGCTGTACTGAATAAATGACCAGGCAATATTCTGAAGAATCAGTTTGGGGCATCATAAATCTGAATTAGTCAAAAATAAAAAGTTTTTGTGATTTTCTAGATAAATATTAAAAGTAACTGCAATTTTATATCAAAATACCTCATTTACCAGGATTGCAATTTAATCATCATAATAAACTCATTATGCAGAAGCAAAACAAAAACACCTAAGAGCAAAAATATTCCACATTCTCTTTAGTCAACACAACTGGGCACAGGATCAGCAAATGGAGATGTTTCATTTCAGGAGGGATTCTTTACATGCTGCAGCACAGCATTGTGAAAAAATGGATGGGCTGGATGGCACAGTGGGGAGGTTATTACTCCTGCAAATTGACTGAACTTTTCCAGTATTCAGAGACCCCACATATAAGATGAGTTACACTTCTGGCCTGAGCAATGCAGCAACAGGTAATTCATTACAGAAGATTAGGACATAGATACACAAGGTCAACAGACTAATTCAATTTCTGTGCTTCTATTTTATTTTTGGTCACTGTTGTCTCTAAAAATATATTTTCTTGTCTGTTGACCAGTGCAGTGTTAGGATAAATATGAAAGTTATGAGAAATTTCAATGTCCTGTAACCTAATACTTCTCACCACTGCTAAGATTGTTCTTGAGTCTGCCTAAATTCATCATTTTTTAATTTATTGCTACAAAATACATCAACTGCGTTTTTACTGGAAGCTAGTAACACTAGCCTGTTTGAAGGTCAGGAAAAAAAATTCTTTCAGTTTAATTTTATATGTCCTAGAAAGAGTTTCTTAGCCAGCTACAGTGCTGATGGAAATTGGCAATTTTCAGAAAGATGAATTTTCACTTCTGCAGCACTTTGTGAAACACCTTCTAATGTAAAGATTAATTGGAGCAGAAATAGCTCTGACTATACCATTTTAGCTCTTGTCAAAACTATTTTGTCAAAGAGTTTGAAAGAATGCCCCCCAAAATGCATATGATTTGGAATTAACATAGCGATATGGGAACAGGATATATTATTAAGAACATTTCTGAACATGCCACATCGCTAAGGGAATCCATAAAAAGGATTTTAAGAAGGGGAAAAAAAGATGAGGGCTTCTCTGAAAGTGAAAAGGGGGAAAAAGGCACAGTATGAGACGCGGGAGAGGAAATGCTCTCAGGGTGATGGTAAATTTTGATGCTTTGAAGATGTCCTGAACAACGAAGACGTGCTATGTGGCATGCAGAGAGCCAGAGAGGGGAATGTCTGGATGAGGGTCAGTTAGCTCTTGGGCCAGCAAAGAAGAGCAGACGCTCCCTGCTGAAAACAAAATCTTAATACAAAAACAGAAAAAAAACTAAGTAATATGGAATGTCAAAGACAATGCAAAAGAATCTTAATCCAAGAAAGAGAGCAATAGCTACTGAAAGTTGTTTTATTTCTTATATACTGAAGAGTGATTATATCACATCCACGTTGTACACTAAATGCTTAATGTCTACTGTCTAAATCTGTATTTCTCATTCCACAGCACAGGTCCAAACGATACCATTCAAGGTAATAAATATGCAGAGGAAAAGTTTCTACTTATTCTCCTATAATTAACATAAATAAAGAATTTTATTTTGTTTAAACCTTAGAGGTTAAGTAAAAATTGCTCATGAAATGACAGAGCAGAAGCTGTTCAAAATGTATGACAGTTTCTGAGTAAGGGAGAAAAATCAGTTAAGGAAAGAAGTAGTGGAAGAAAACAGCACCCTGTATATCCTGTGTCTGTGGAACACAGCAACATAGCTGTTTTTCAGCAAATAGATACATTTATTTAAAAACTACAGTTATGGCACTGAACTGCATTTTCACTCACTTAATATAACCAGCTCTACAGATCCACTCTGGGTTTTTCCTGCCTGTTAGGTAATTGCAACTGTGCAGTTCAAGGAAGAAAAGAAATTCTTTTATTAGCCATTTTTCTGTGCAGCTTTAAGACAGGCTGAGTTGTTTCACTAACATGAACATGATTATATAACCCCAAGTCATACCACAGGTATGGAGGAGGGAAAAACTCTAGCAGAGGTTGTCACTCAAGCACAGCCAATTTCCTTAAATGAGGGTAGACAAGTACAGCGTAGATTTAAGGTAGATATCACAATGTCAGCCTACTGAAAGTGGAACGCAAACAGTATCCAAAAATATACCATTAGCAATTAAATACCAATATAGGAAAATAATGAGTAAATTTTGTTCAAAGACTGTATTTTTAACTATAGACACTGTTTAAAGGTGAAATACTGTGGCGCATCACAGTGCACAATGATTAAAATGCAAGTCTATATTCAAAATGCTTTATTCTTGGCTCTAGTATGTATTCACCATGCACAGTAATTCTCTGTCCTCAAAAGTTAAAGAGAACACTAGAAAGATTTTTTTTTTAGCACCCAAGGGAATTAGGAACTTCAATGGCTTTTAAAACAAAATATGCTGAAGTCATGTAAGTACCTTACGAAGTTTAAAACAGAGAAAAAGAAAGATAAACAGAAACTTCATTTTGATGCATCTAAAACTATTTTTCTAGAAAAATTTAACAAAATTGACTCAATTTTATTTGAATGTCACTTTGTATTTCAAAAGAAAATTGCTCTGCCAAGGGAATGTACGAATAAAGAGAAAGGCTTGATTTGGGAAGGGAAAAAACAAAAACCAAAACAAACACCTTCCTATGCGAGTTGTTCAATTCATATTACCTCAGTTTGACTGACTATAAAGCACTTTGTATTACATGAATTATATGCAAGACAGGAATAAAATTAAATTCTTCTCCTGAACACTCTATAAAGCAATGCAGCAGCCTTCTGAACTCAAAATACCTTTTGCTAAAGCTATCATCAGTTGCGCTGGAAGTATTGAAGCAGGTGGCTGCAAGTGAACATCTTTAAGGAGTGGGAAGTCAAACTCTGTCCCTGAAATCATAGCAGCTGAAAGAATTTTATCTAAAAGCATGGACTACTTTATCATTACCCACACCACAGCATATTTCACAATATATTGGAACAAACTTGAAACACATAGTACAAACTGGCAAAAAAATCAGCTATGAGGACAAAAGTATAAAAGCCTAAATTCAAAAGCAATTCTGTCTGTAATAATGTGTTGGTCACTTTGACAACTGACATCCCTCAGTGGGAAGCTAACACTGTACCAGTGGTGACTTTAGTTCAGCTTTGAAAAACCTTGTCCATCCCCATACTATGTTTTCTGGAACAGAACAGGGACAAAAAATACAGTGAACTACAATGCACAATTCAGATTTTCACCATGTTTTTATATATAAAACATTGTTAATTAAATTCAATTTTGAAAAACTTCCAGTGAAAACTAAATAGAGTTTTGTGATATCCTTGCATGAATACAATGATTTCTTAGGGGTAGAGGTCTCAGTTTAACAAACCAATGTGCTTTTCAGTTCAGTGTAGACTATCCCAAGATAATGCTTCAGATATAATTTCTTAACAGTTTAAGAGGAGAGGATAGAGATATGTTGTTTTTCAAAGCTGTTGGAGGAAGAGTTGTATCGTTGCTATGGTAATAAATACATATTTTTTACTTTCTTTTGTCATACCACACAATTGGTAGGCTTTAAGCATTCAGACTGGACAACCAAGCTTCCTCTCCTCTGCATCAACAACTTGCCATAAAGAAGGGGAAAAAAAAGGGCTGCAATCACATCAAAATAAATTTGCTTGAAACTAAGTAGGTTTTAAGCTTTCACAGGGTAAATCACAGTAGCTGATTGGATTGCAGAAGGCTGTGTTTCTGCAGTGCTGAGTGATTAAAAATTGTGATCCAAATAGTCTCTAAAGAAAAATTTCCTTACCCTAAGGAAAAGAAAAAAGTAGCACATAGTGGGATTTCCAGTGGAGAGAAGGGTGAGGTTTTTCTGTGTTGTCCCTTTTTGTATTCCATTCTGATATCTCCCATGAAATCTGAGAAGAGGCAAACTGCCAAGTCTGGCAGGAAGCCTTATGACTCTACTGAGAAGCAGTGTATCCCCAAAGAATTGGGAGACAAAACTCAAAATAGAGTTGTAAGAGAACTTTTGAACAAAAGCTGATTTGTTAGATTTTAATTACTGAAAACAACACATTATTTTCTTTCTCAATGCAAAATAAGACAAGAATAAACAGAAGCGAGTCCAGTGAGGGGCCACTGAGACAGTCAGGGTTAAATTCATTTGTCCTGGGAGGAGAAAGTGAGGGAGCTGGGACTGTTCAGAACAAGTAACTTGCAGGGGCTGGGAGGTGTCAGGGACAGTTTCTGGAGGAGGATATCTTCACAGTGGTGTAAGGGAGAAAGTCAAGAAGGAACGCACAAGTTGAAACAAGAGAGGGTCTGGCTTCTCTGTCAAGAGAAAAATCAAGCTGCAAGTGAGGCCACCCACAGAAACTACAGTCTTGGTGTCCCTGGAGGTTTTCAAGACTCATCTGGGTGAGGTCATGAGCAACCTAGTCTGACTCCAAGTTGTCCTGGCTTTGAGCAGGAGGCTCAACCACCCTTCCAACATCAACTACCCTATAACGCTTTATACATATGGAAAAATTCTATATTAAGTACATCATATTAATATTTGTGCATTTTAATTTATACAAATCCATTCCCTTAATGGTTTCGCTGAAGCAGTCTGAGAGCTTTCAGTGTCCCCTTTCTGTGATCAGAAGTAGGCAGATCTTAAGCTACGATGAAAGATTCTTTTTGGAGAAAGATTCTTTAGTTTTTGGAGACAGATTCATTACTTATAGGGTTTTTCCTCATCTCTTCAAGAGTGAGTTCTGCTCTAAAACTTTATCCAGTAACAATTTCATTACACATGCTTAGTGCGTGTGTGAGATCTCATTCTATTTAATATTTAAAGATGTGTTAGTTTTCTCTAGGTGCAAGCACCCCACCTTCAACTTACAGCTACAAGCCAAGATGATTTGTTTTCCTAAAAAAACTCTTTCATTTTCATATTAGCATAATATGAATAATCCTTTGTAGTAGATGCTACCAATTCTTTCAAGCCTAGCTTATTTCTGAGAAGTTGGAATCTTCCCACTTAGTAGTAGTCCTACTTCAGTTGATTTAAAACATTTCTGAAAACACCTTTTTTATTAAACTTTGTAGTTTGGGGTAATAATTAGAATACCCTGTGTATTACACTGATGTCTTCTCTTAATGAGTTCTGCTATATTATCTTCTGAATACTTCTTAAACATTATCTTAAATGAAAATTTAAGCTGTAAAGACTGAAATCTTGTTACTGAAACACTCATCTGCATTGCAAATTAGCAGCTAAGAACATGTCTGCTTGGAAATTATGCAGCATAGGTATAGAAATCTTACAAGATCTAGGATGAGGTTATTCTTCCATAAAATCCATGAACCTGAGATGTAAGCATAGCTTTATTCCATAATAATATTCTCATTACTTTCACAGGCTTACTAAATATTATATGACATTAAAAGAATATATTTCAAGGCCCAAGGCTCATTTAATTTTTGAAACTATAACCACGGTGCTTTATAACTGCAAATTAAATAAGATTTCAGTGATAAAATGGGCCTAAGTATCCAGGAGCAATTAGAATTCACATGCAGAAATATGGGACCAAGCTCAGAAACCACCTTGGTTACATCACAGGTCATCTCTATTGTTTCTCTTTCCAGACAAAAAAACTGTAACACCTTGTTTGAATCAGATTCAAACACCTATTTTTGAATTAAGAATACATTTTTAAAAATATGCTTAAAACTGACTATAGCTGCTTTTGTTAAACACTGTTTAAAAAAAAAAAACCAGTAATATATTTAGATAAAAATTGGCCTCAACACAGTAAAATAAACAACTCCAAAAAACTTCTAGGAAGAGAATCATTATTGCCCTACACTTAGTACTAGCTTGACTAAATCAGTCACTAAACTGCGTAAACAAAGTTACTGTTCTGTTCTAGCTACTGAAATTAGTTTGGCACTTGTGCTGCAGTTTCTGTTGCGTTGGGGTAATCAGTCTGGATGACAGCTCTGCCATTGGTAGGGTGGACAAGTAATGATGACAAACAACTATTTTTCCTACTACCATGTAGGATGCACAAAATACAACATGATCATGTCTTGTATTGGCTGCATGGGCCATGTTTCTAAATGCCATCAAGCCAAACCAGCCACCTCCCTGGATATTTGCTTTTTTCACCTGCTCACAGCAGCAACGGCTCAACAGAGCAGTAAGATTGCCAGCATCTTTCCATCCAATTTTTGGGTTTTTTATTTGTTAAAGAAGGCTGGAGCTTCAAATCGGACAAATCAAATCAGTTTGGTGGCTGTAATTCAGACCTCATTCAGGTAGCAACAGAGTCAATAAAACCACCCAAATTCAGAAATGTGGTGTTTCCTTAGAAGACTACATTAAGTAAACAGAAAAAGCAGGTCCCTGCTCTCCTGCTGTGATTTCTTCACTTCACATCATTATAACACATCAATAAATCTCTCTGAGCACCTTCCTGTTGTTATTGGCTATAAATCTCACAGTGTTACCAACCACTCCAATTTCATCTTAGCAAATGTCTATTACTGATTTAATGTTCTGTGTTTCAAACAGCTACATCTTCAGTTGAAGATGTATGGAAACAGTAAGGCCAACAAAGCAGGTCCTGAAAAGGATTAGAGACAGTTGTCATCTTGAAAGTGCTACTTTACATTGGGTAAAGTTACTGATATCCTCAAAACACAATAATTGTCATAACTGGGAGACTGGAATCAGTGGGTCTTCCTCCCACGCAAAGTCCTGAGACCTTGGAGGGAACAGCACTAGTAAAGAAAGAAGAAATTCTACTGTGCCATGTTGTATTACATGGTTTTTTTTGTTTTTTTTATTTCTAGCCTCATTATGTTTCATATACGAAAGTTGAGGCCACATTTGCAACTTTGATAAAGAATGATCTATGTGCAGTCTCTTCCTTAAGAACATAATTGAAAGCTATTACGAGATCATATCTCAATCAACACGTCGATAAATTTAGCAGACTGAATTTCTCAAGTCTTTCACTGGTAATGGTTCCCAGATTACACGCCTTTCTTGAAACTCTTATCTGAACTCGTCCAAGCAATTTACACTCACATAACAGGACAGCCAATCTGGACGTTGATATACGGAGCAGTTACATCGACGTACAGAAAAACAGTATCACCCTTCACGATCTTGCTTGATGTTTGCCTTCTAACTAATTTTTGGGATAGAGGATATTTAAATGCTCTTGAGAAACCAGCACAAGATCACATCAAGTAAAACATGAGGCAAAATGCTTTTAACTACTTAAATATTTCCAGCAAAAATCAAGAATTCAGACATTAATATGTTTTATATTTTCTGCTTCATCTAATGCTGGAACATACAAAACTCATTTACCTATTCACTGCAGCACTTTGTGACTATTTCTACCAGGGATCATCTAACTCTACTTATACTGTCAATTAACCAAAGTACATGATGTACATTATCATCTTCTCTATTATCTTAAATTTGGCAGACTTTAATATGTCACATCAGGAGTTTGCTATTAGAGTAAAACTGTGATCAAGTACAATGTTGTTGCCTGCCTAGTTTCAATGTATTAAACATGAACAGTGGAAGACATGTAGAGACAGTCTCACAAATACTGTTATTAGGTGACTTGCATTAAATTTTACTATTTCCTCAGCAATTACTGTATGTAATCACACACAGAGTGTATGTTTTACTTAGATAGAGTTTTATTTTTGCCCTATTTTTGAAGGTATGAGTGTTTGTTTTCTTCAATTATCTGTGGTGTTTGGGGTTTATATTCATGTATGAGCTACTACTTAAACACCATTCACTTGACTGTTTTTCTCCACCTTCCCCCTGCATCTCTCTAGTAAAATTTTTCAAATTTCCTATGCAGTATCTGACACATGTAGTGTTAATTACCTCTACCTTCACAGAATGTACACTGATGTCTTGATTGCACTTGGATGCTTGTGTTTCCCCCTTTAAGGCCTTTATCTGATGAGGTCCCTTATGTAAAATGGTATGTAATTAAAAAATGTCTCTGCAATACAAATATCCACTGAATTTCAATTCTGACCTAGCTTGACTTGCCACATTAATTGAATTAAAGTGGTTTCCTGGAAGGACATTGCTTATTGATGAGATGACCTAATCAAAGGGATCTTGGCAGGTATCCATAGTCAATATGGAGCCATATAGTATCTGGGGTGGAAAAGCAATCAGACTGAAATTTGCTTTCTAGTTCTTTTGGAAATTAGGGTATTTCAGTTCTTAAAGCATTCCTAATACAACTACATGAGGTTCTGGGAGATATTCTGTCATTTAGAATCTATATCTGAAAATTTCCTCTAAAGCTACTGACTTGTTTTGGTGAATAGAAACAAATCATGCAGATACTGCTATTGCCTGGGACTTCTCTAAGAAAACAAAAGATATCTATAAAGTAGTGATTTAAGGGTTGATATAATCAGATTTTGGGTTTTCAGTACTTTCAGGCAAATGTAAAGGGCTCAGAGAGAAAGCAGATGCAAAGACAATGTGTGCTCGGGCAGAGGAGGGTCCAGAAAGGCTCATCTTTTGACCACAGGATGTATTTCATGGCAAAATAATATAGCCCAGATAGATCAAAAGATATTTTGCTTACCGAATTACAAGTCTTTTCATGATTGAGGGGAGACAGTGACAGAAACCCAATGAAAGGCAGAAAAATTTTGACTAACCCTAAAAATTTAGGAAATAGAAGAATTACAGCAAGGAACAAAGGAGGGCCCCTGAATATGCATGCCAAGCATCTAAACTGATCTCGTGATGATCTAAGTATTATAAAGGTGTACAGATCTATAGCAGGACCTAGTCACATCATATAAATACGAAAATTAAGTAAACAGAGAATTTGGCCTCATGATAATTAAGAAATTTAACTAAATAGCTGTCTATTGGGAAAAGCAGATAGTGTGAAGATGACTGTTTAGCAGCATATAAATGTCCTATGACAATTTTCTGACACTTGGCATGTTCTAACAATATTTCTACACAGCACAGTGGTGGAACCAGAGGAGGGCAAAAAATCTCTACACTTGGGAACAAAACACAGCTGGGGAGTTTTGGGGGTTTTAACTAAATTGAAGTTCTCAGGAAAAAACTGGGAGGAAAAAAATGCCATCAAAACTATCAAATGAGTAACCACTAGCAATTTCTTTCTGCAACAACATAAAAGGCTTGATGAAGGTTTCTGAATTCAGGGTTCTGACACCACATGTGATAGGAACAGGAGGAAAAGCACAGCATAGAGGAAAATAGATTATCACAGAGGCAAAGTGGCTCAGAGAAAATTCTCAAAACGTATTATTATAATGCCATTTCATCACATGAAACAAATACATCTGTTGAAGTTTCCTCTTGATTCAGGCCGACTCAGTGTTTTCATTAATGAAGAGGACACTGAAAGAAAAAACATATCCTTCAATTCTAGGCTTCTAACTGGTTGTCATCTTAACAATGTGTAACTATGATTTAAAAAACCAAACTGAACCAAACAAAATTGATCTTAAAGATGCACAATATTTTGAATATTTTGTAGGGTCATCATCCTCCTACACAAGTATTATGGAAGTGTAGAAAAATGGTTTCACAGAAAAGGATTTGGAGGCTTTTATGGTTCAGGAGCTAAACGTAATTTTATGCTGTTGTAAAAGCAGTAAATTGTATTTGGGATGTACCTGCTAATACACAGCCTTGAAAAGGCTAGGAATTATCCTCTACCGTACTTATCAAGGATAAAGACTCACACAGACTATCACGTCAAATTTCAGGCATTTCAATGAAGATTAGGGTCAACTGCAGAGAGTCCAGAGGAAACAAGAAAAATTACAAAGAGATTAAGAGCTGTGAAAAAGGAGGAGGAGAGAAAACTAGAAAAGAGTAATAGAAGGTTATGACAAGTTTGCAAATACCTAAAGAGCTGGTGCAAAGAGGATAGCATGAATTCATTTTCTATGCCTAGGGATTACATGACCAAGAATAACAGATTTAAACTGCATCAAAAGGAAGAACCAAGTCAGTCCTAAGGAAAAAATCCAACCTATCCATGTGGAAGATAATACAATAAAAAATAATATGAAAATTGTGATGCCTCTGTCCCTGTAATCAGTGCCTTCAGAGGCACTTTGGCCTTCCACAGACATGGGCTGACAGAGACCTAATGAAGTCCGACAAGGGCAAATGCAAAGTCCTGCCGCTGGGATGGAATAACCCATGCCAGCTGCACACAGAGCTACATCAGCAAAGTGACAGCCAGCAGATTGAGGAAAGTGATTATTTCCCTCTACAGCACTTGGGAGACTCAACTGCTGTCCATGGGTACTTGTATAAAAAACAGATTACAAGACACACTGGGGTACTGAGCTGCAGCCAGTATGAGTTAAAACCTGGTGAACATGATGGATAAGCAGACTGAAAAATGAGGCTGGTTAGTATTCAGACGGGAAAGGTCATGGGCCATCTTACCTTAATGCCTAATGGGTAGCTGTCAGGAATAGAGAGAGCATAAGGCCTTCCTCAGCAGTGCCAGTGACACACGAAAGGAGATTACACAAACTGCAACAAGGGCAATCTGCTTAAATGCAAGCAAGAACAAAAATCACCATGAAGATTGTCAAATATTCAGCTGGCTTCGCAGAAAGATGTATTTCTCTGGAAATACTAAAAACCTGGGTGAGCAAAGTCTTCAACTACCTGATCTCATCTGGCCATACGTTAAGTAGCAGCTGCACCAAATGATCTCCACAGCTGCTGTCCATGAAATCAAAGAAAGGAAAGTGTCAGGAATGACATAAGCATACTTGATTGTATCCTAAATCGCAAAGATGACTGCATCACCTCGAGCTATTCTGTTAGTTCTATAACTCTAGAATTTTCCATCTCGTGGGGGTATTTTGAGGATATGTCAGTTGACAGCAGAGGATCTATCAGCAGACGATTTCACAGAATGACAGAATAGTTGAAGCTGGAAGGGACCTCTGAAGATCACCCAAGTCCAATCTTTGTCTCAAAACTCAGTCAATTAGAGCAGTTGGCTCAGGACCAGGTGTATCTGGACAGAGGTAATATCAAGAATGGAAGCCTGCTGGTGACAGGTTTAGCTTCCTGTTTTGAAAGTTTGGGTCTCACATAGTAAGTCAAGTTTGCATAGCACACATTCCTATCAGACCCACAGACATTTGAAGATGCCATATAAAAGTGTCACTGGAAAATGAACCAAACTGTAAATCAGAAAAATGCTTGCAACAGCCTTGATACATTTTTATTGCCTTATTTTTACTATCATCAGCATCACTTACAAGAATAGTGCAGGGAACCTGCTATCTTTCCTCAGCACAGCTGGAAAATTTAACTCAATTTTGCCTTACACCATCCCTTTCCCATGTACTCTGCATGCAGCTATTTGTCATAAACAAATAAATTAGCCTTAACTGTTATGAGCAAGCAGAATGCTTTCAATTAGAGGTAGCACCTTCAGACTCTGTTCACTCAGCAGCAGGAAGACAGGAAAATGTTTCTGTTATTGAACTCCTTGGCACTGTCTTGCTTGAGGATATTTATTTTAATAAACACAAGGTCGTTATGCTGGCATGAGGACACCACAGGTTCTCCCTAAGTGTTACTCTCTGATTACAAGTTATCTATCTTGCTGTTGTATCTATAGCTGAATTCTGTCAGCCTCAACTGAGCAGCTCCTGTTAAAATTAGAAAAAAACTCAAGGGAGGGCAGTCTCATAAACAGAGGGCTCTAATTCTGGACAGTTAGCAGACAGCTCCATATGCAGGAACAGCTCCAGCTCCTTTGTGCTGCTTGCTCTATCAAGCACCTGTCACTTCACAGTAAGCTGCAAGAATTGCATCTATCTCTGCATACTAAGGACAAGGTTGTTGATGTCTTACTCACATGTTTTATTTTGTATGCAGAATAGGATGTAGCAATGGAGGTGCTGATCATTAAGAAGCTTTTTTAAAATTTAGAGATGGTAGGATATTATCCTGACCGAACCTAGAACGAACAATTGCATACTCTGCTTGACACTTCTCTGTTGTAGAATAATTATAATATCAGACTAGCTAATGCCACTCAGTTTTATGGATGTTTTAGACCACTACTGCTGCCACAAAGCATAATTTGCCACAGTGCAGAACAGCAAAAGCAGTGTGATAGAAACTCACTCATGATCCTAAAAAATCTTTTAAAAAGGATCAGTGTGCCTCCAGTGAGAACAGTCTCATTGTTACTTCTTGTCTGTAACAATAAATGGAGAAATAAATACTCTTACAAAATATTTGAGAGACGTGGTACTGGTCTCTATCAGTGGTAAAATGACCAAATAGTCTCATCTAATATTTGGAATTAAGAAGGAAGAGAATTAAAAGATCATTGAAGGGGCAGGGACCAAAAAACCCAAACTCTCACTTTCATTAGCACATGACTTATCAGAGACTGAGCTTTTCCTGATCAGAATATAGAGACCACACTCCACCCCCTGTCATTCTATACATTGAAAAATACAAGGAAAACAACTTGTTGGGATTCTGTTGACCTAACAGATACAGCAGTGACTGGGGGTTATGTGAATAAGGGAGGGGGGCAGAGGGAATTTCTTTTTTACTTATTCTAACCCAAGGAAAGTTTGGAAAAGAAATTATTTCAAGCTAAAATAAAAATGTAATGCATTATATGTCTCAATTTTACTGACAGAAAAGGATGCCTTTTTTAAAGACTTCCGTTATTAGCGTATTTTTTCTAAAATCAGAATGAAACTTCAAATGTTCATAGCAAACATATAGCTTAGAAAGTTGCACCTATGACTTACTATGGCATTTGAAAATCATGTATACGCGGTGTGTCCATTTTCTCAGGCTCAGAGAATGGTAAAAACATTCTCAACACTCATAGTAATGTATAAGAGTGGAAATACTTCTGTGCTTCCTTCAAAAATGGATAAAAATTTGGCAGCTGCCAAAAGCAATTAATCTTCCTGCTAACTCTGCCATTTATAACAAAACCTGTAATTCAAGAAGCATTTTTAATTATCATTCACTTTCAGGCTGTCAGCCACTATGGTGATACATTATATATTCTTTTTAGCAATGATCTCCAGAATAACTGGTTTCTTGAACATTTTCTAGCACTTCAGTTCCCGCAAGATAAATAACTTGCTCTATATTTTGGTGAAGACAAGCAACCAAGTTCTCATTTTCAAATCCCATCATTTTTCCTACACACACTCTTCAAAAAAAAAACAAGGCCTTCTTCACCTAGAAGATTTAATGACAGTGGATAATTCAGTCACAGAAAGAATTTCTCAGAGTTGTGTGTTCAAAAGATGCTTATAAAAAAGGTTCAGTACATTTCTTTCAATACTGAGCATGACCATTTAAATATGCTTGCTAGAATTCTTTGCAGTCCCCAAAGCATCACCCAGAGCAAATGCAATCCTGTGTCATGTTTGCCATCATCTATTACTTCCACCTGGTACATCGATTTAGCTCCCTTTTTAACCTTTAAGCACCCTAGGTACAAACTGTCTTCTCAGTAACCCTAACCACACAAATTGTTTCACAGTTTGCCTTTTTAAAATTTACTGTGTCGTGAGTGTTCCTCTTTGTGATATTATTTATTATTAAACATCTCTTCTGACTCACTACACGTGGTAAAGCACAATTGCCTTAGCTTTCTGTGTCTTTTTGTGCCTATTTTGCATGCACTCCATCTCTACTACATATTACTATGCACATCCATATCCATTCAATCCATTTTTGTCCTTGCAGTTCCCACAGGTGATTCAAAGTTTTGTAAAACAGATGCTAGAATCACATAATCATAACTATTATTATTGTTATTATTGTTGCTGTTGTTATTATTATTATAGTAATAATAAAAGGAAGGAAGCATTGATGTAAAAGCTGAGTTTTCAGATGCAAACATATCTCTTGGTTTGTTGTAGGCTTTACTGCAAACCATTTCCTACACAGATGTTGAACCTGTCTGGAATCAAACATCCTTCTTGCAGACCTGCTGCTTGGCAGCTGACATTTCCCCCCAGTGCATTTGTCCTTCAGCAAGTTAAGTGTCCTGCTTTGAGTTCTGATTACTCTTGGTGGGGAGAGGAGTAGAGAACGGAAGATCTGAACAGTAACTCCTAATGTACTGGTGTACTACACAAAGGTAAACAAGAAACGTAATCAGGATTATAAATTAGAAGAAAATGTTAAACTGTTCAGTGTTTATTCAGGAAAACATTGTAATTTTTTTTTCCAACTCATTAATAACCTATAAGAAATGACTTAGTATTTGCGAAAGAGAAAAAAAACTTCCTGCTTGATTTCAGACCACAAGATTCAAATGTGGGATTCAGACGTGACAATGCCATTGTTGAAGTGCACCTCGCTTTGCACTGAAAATCTCCTTCTCAAAAATAAGTACTCTTCTTTTGTCCCCCCTCCTATTGTACAGCCTCATTCAGTCCTAACTAATGCCCTGCTTAGTCGCTGATATCACACCTTTGCTTTGAGCGGATTTGCCCCAGATATTAATTTAACCAAATTTGGAAAATACTTTAACATCGTCTAACAAAAGGTGTTGCATAAAGGGAGGGAGGGGGACACCTATTGTTTAATACAAGTTAGAGATTTAATAAAGAAATCCTTGGAGTAATCACATATTCCTGAATACTGCTGTGCGTTTTCATTTAATAGCTCCAAAACTAATTATTATGTAGCTACCTCAGTGTTTTGGAAAACATAACATGCAGTTATTTTGTGATTGCATGTTATTTTTTCATATCAACCTTGTCATTTCAAGAGGCCTTAAAACATAATTAAAATATCAGAGATCCTGTGATTAAGCTGAGGAGAGGCTTGTGCTTTGAAAATTCATCATTCAGCTACACCGTTTAATGGCTCTTCAGAAAATTTTTAGCTTAAAATACATTTAATAATATGTATTTAATCAAGCAGCAATAAGAACTGTTCCCATTTCTTTTATAAGGTACATCATTACATTCAGCCATCAAGAACAATCTCTTTTTAGGCTGCTNAGAATGAGGCAACTTTTGCCATTCCAGGAGTGTTGGTACCACGACTTTTCTACATTGCAGCAGTTCTACTGCTTATATTATTTCCCTAGAAAACTATATTAAAAAAAAAAACCAAACAAAACACAAAAAAAAAAAAAAAAAAAAAAAAGGCCCAAAAACCAAAAAGCACCAAGCTGGGCACTTTCTGCAAGTGGGGCAGCCAAGTACAACCCATTCACGAAAACAAGGAAGAAGACTCGAGCAAAATATCTATTCATCAGGGCATTCATTGTTCTCCCACAGAAAGGATTTGCAGACTGTGCACGCAACAAGAAGCAGCTCAAAATTAGGATTTCACTGAAAAGTCTAGATGATACATACATACTCTCAAACACAAAAGAGGTTTATTTTGTGATTCTAACCCGTACACTTTTTCTAAGTTATATATTCCAAGATGCAATGATAACAAAATCTATATTAAAGTGGTAGAACAAATATGCTAATTTTGAATTACACTGGCCAGGATAAGAACACAGTATGTCAAAATAAATGTGGCATGGAGCTGGAATTCACTTCCTTTTTTCGCAGACATACAAATCTCCAGTAAATCTACCCTAAGCTTCTCTACTGTAATCCAGAATCAAATCAGTAACCAAAAAATGAGGTAGTTTCAACCCAAAGTAATATTTTTTTCATTAATTGTCAGCAGTGTTGAAAAGTAAGAATTTCAGGACTGAATTCCAGGCCTTTGAAAACACTAAATAAATTATTTATCTCAGCACTTCTCCACCAAGATGTTGTTGTCTAATATTCAAGTTCAGATGTTTATTCGAGCATCTTTTCAGGCGATTGAATTTTCATAAGCTTAAAATTCACTTGATAGGGCACCAAGGAGGTCTTAAAGCTTCGTGTCAATAAAGACATCCCTATCATCTAATAACATGTTATCATAGAATATCCTGAGTTGGAAGGCACTCACAAGGATCATCAAGTCCAACTCCTGGCCCTGCACAGGACAGCCCCAAAATCACACCATGTGGCTGAGAGCATTGTCCAAGCACTTCTTGAGGCTTGGTGCTGTGACCACTTTCCCAGGGAGCCTGTTCCAGTGCCCAACCCACCTTCTGGGTAAAGAACCTCTTCCTGATATCCAACCTAAACCTTGTCTGATAGAGCTTTGTGCCACTGCCTCAGGTCCTGTCACTGGCTGCCAGGAAGAAGGGATCAGTGTCTCACCCTCCACGTCCCCTCATGAGGATGCTGTAGACCCCAGTGAGGTCTCCCCTCATGTGTGAATTATATTAGAGAAATACCATTTAAAAAATCCAACATAAGCATAGTCACACTTCTAGTACTTAGAGTCTTAATAGCATATTATGTGTTGAATTCTAACATTCTCAGCAAGAAAGAAGAAAGGCAACAATCCACTTTAAAGATCAGAGAAGAGTGAGGGAAAACAAACATTTAGTGAGCTGAAGTCTTACATTAATAACTAGTCTGTTTTACACCTATGAATAACCATGATCTTCTATTTAAAACTGCACTTATTTTAAAATTGTTTCCGCTTCTAGAACCAGGTTATGGACATTCTTGCATATGATTTTAAATAGGGAAGTTTTCAATGGGATAAGATCATCCTAAGCAGTTGGAAACCCACAGCTGAAGTGAGAAGATACTGCTAATTACTGTAGAGAGAAAATATAATCTGATGCTCAAGATTCAAGCTGGTTGTAGGTTTAAAAAATAATAAATACTGTAACAAAAAGAATGGATTATACAGCTTTAGATTTACTATGTTCTTACCACAGCTGCTGGCTGAAAACACTGTCAAGAGTAAAAATTAGAAACTGAGCATTTACTGGATACTGGGTAGCCTATAACTACGGGCCCATTCAACTTGCACTATTCAGCTTCTGAAGGTTAATTTTCTACCCATCCTTTTTTTCTTTTTAAATTATCTGTAATAGAAAGTAAAAGCACACAGCAATTAGATCTTTTAAAATATCTCAAATTATGGAAGATACTGCAGAATCAGTACAGGAATGCAAGAAAAGACTATAAACCAAACATCTTCATTACTCCTTCTGGGAACTGTAGATCATTAATTTCTCTTAAAAATCCAGCAGCTATATAAAATAACTAGGACATAGCATTCTCAGTTTGAAGACTCTGTGTGATTGGAGACGTGGAGAACTTCTGGCTAGCTTGCTAAAGATGTTTTTTCAGATCTATGTTTGCTAAAATGAACACTAATGCATCAGCCAAAGCTCAAGTAGCATCTTTAGGTGGCCAAAACAATAACTTTCAGAGGGAGGGGGGAGTTGTTTTTTAAGATTTCTGCCGAATGCATGGAGACATGAGTGGCAATTTCCAGCTGCATGCTACAGAATCCATCGATTTCACAAGTTGTTTTTGTGATTTCTCAATGCCCCATTTGATGTACCAGCATACCTTCTATCTTCCTACACTCATAAAAACTAGGTCAGAATTTAGACCTGTTTTCCCTATCCATGAGAATATTGCTATTTCCTGTATGTGACTGAGTTTTGCTTGTCCTGACTGCTTTCACAAATGCATAATTTATCTCAAATAGAGGAAAAAATACAACAGATTTGTCTAATTCAAGCATTTAGAATTTAAGTGATACCTTAAAATGACTTGAAAGTAATTTGCTGAAGCAAAAGGAGAGGTAAGGTATAGGAACTCTTTGGTCAGCTTCACCTTCGTTTTGTGAAAAAAGAATTCCACACATATCTGAAAGCTGTATTGGTAGCAAATGACAAATCTGCCACCCAAACTGAACTGCCATTAGTCAGAAGTGGGATGATAGTGCTCATAACCTTCTTATCAGCCTCCTCTAACAGGAGCCAGATAATGAGCTCAAAGTTAGAATGCCATATAACAGTGGCAGAGAACACTTAACTGTGGATGCAAAATCCAGTGAATCAGTGTGGGCATGTGAAATGCACAATGTAAAATCAGAAAGATATTAATCATGGAGAAGCTGACAAGCTTGACCTGTAATTCTTGCTGTCAGCAACTGACCCTCACTATGTGAAATGTTACTGATGTTCACTAGCAAAGCTACAAAACAGTCTTTGTGGTGTAAGGAAACGCCATTCTCACTTTACACTTGCAAAACTGAGCAACAACAGATTAGAATCTGGCTATAGCAATATCAGAATGTATGCACTACAGAAATCAAGTGAAAAATTAATAAATGCTCTTAAAGTCAATAGAACTACCAAGGAGAGTTCTGGCTGCCTGCAGAAGAGGGAAGATCATACATTTTAAAGATGCCATGTAAAAAGTGACCTGTTTCATTTGACTTATTTACAAGGTCTGAGGTAAAGAGAAAAGCAGAAATCCTCTGTAGCGAGAGGTGTGAATCACTGCAAGGACAAGAAGACACCCACAGTGCCACAGACAACTTGAATGAAGGGAGCCCAGATGGCTTTGAAGTAAATACAAGTTCATTTCTGGCTACCCCAGCTTACTTATCAATAGCAAGGCATAAAGGAGTGAGCAAGCCTACTGCACATCCATCATTCATATTTCTCCATTTCATTATAGACAGAAAATGCACTTGCATCATGTCAAGCTGAAATAGCTCTTGGCATGAGTCAGAGAAGAAAAACCATAAAAGATCAGCCAGGAGGAAATGCAAAATTGTTTAAAACCGGTGAAGTATTTGTTTCTCCCAGTCTCTGAAAAAGGAAACTGCTTCATTTTGCAGAAAATCCACTCAGTAAAAAAGAACAATAAGAATTTCTTATTTCCTGATTATTGTTGAAAAATAAAATTATTTTTTAGCTTCTATTCCTCCCTATTAGCTGTTCAAGAGAAGGACAGGCGTACAGACAAAATGACTATTTTCTAGCATATATCCTCTCCTTTTTCCTTCCATGCCTTTATTTTTTTTCTAGGATTACCATGGTTTACTTACACCAAAGACATTAGGATGAGACAGTATTTTAAAAATACAGTTTAATATATTTACTGGGTTTAGTCATCCTGTACTGTGTCTAGAGGCTGAGGCACATAAAGGCTTTGCCTACATTTCCTGCTAGAAGTGCTCTAATACCCTGAAATTCTGCTCCCCTAGCTGTTTTGAACACCAGTGAAGAATTCTGCTGCGCTTTTTCTGCCTACACACTACTACCGCCATCTGATGGAAAATCAACACACTAGTCTCCTTTCACAATCCAGATGGAGGCAAATTCAGTCACCCCCCCCATTGCTGAAACCACGTTCTGTAGTCATCAGGTGATAAAATGAACGTGCGAAATCTCAATGCAATAATTTTATCCTTACTTTATCACTTCATCTCTGCTTCAATCAAAGGACTATCAAACAATGTTATAAAGGACAAGCAGAGCATCCAGTAGTTAGTAACTATGAGCATTTTATATATCACATAAATCAAAAACAAAAAAAACCCACAGAAACAAGAAACTAACCATTTTGAGGGTAATGAGGGAACGTAAAAAAGTTGGAAAATAAAACTTTCTGTGCAATACAACAACATAGACGGCAGCAGTTCATACTTTTCTCTAATATTGCTGCTCACAGTAGGTGCCTATCTCACAGGCACCAACTCTAATTACTCACAAATACACCCAGTGCTGTAGGTATCAACAGGCCAGATCAAATGATCCCATAACTGATCCACTCTTAAAAGGTATATAAACAAATATATAAATATATACAGTACTATACATAATAATAATAATAATATATAAAGAAGTAATAAATTGACAGCTGACTGAACACGAGCCAGAAGTGGGCCCAAGTGACCATGCAGGCCAGCGGCATCCTGGCCTGTATCAGGAATCGTGTGGCCAGCAGGACCAGGGCAGTGCTTGACTCGTAAGGAAACCTGGTACGACTATGAGTGTGGGGTGTGTAGCTGTGAAAGAACCTCGGCCCCAGCTCAGGTGGGGCAAGTGTGACTCCTGGACATCCAGAGTGGCTCCTGGATGATAGGGCAGAGAAGTTCCCTTAACAGAGACCTTATCACGCCGTACAACTGCCTGAAAAGAGGTTGTTGTGAGGTGGGGCTTGGTCTCTTCTCCCACGTAACAAGCAGCAGGACAAGAGGAAGCCGAAGCCCCAGCCCTCCCCTATCCCTCCCAAACATAAAGGAAGGGAGAATAGGCAATAATCCAGTGACTAGAATACTAATAAAAATATGAGTACAACATTGGTAGGCTTCNCAGAAGTTTCCTCAACAAAGACCTCATCACTCCGTACAGCTGCCTGAAAAGTGGTTGTTGTGAGGTGGGGCTTGATCTCTTCTCCCACGTAACAAGTAGAAGGACAAGAGGAAGCCGAAGCCCCAGCTCTCCCCTACCCCTCCCAAACATAAAGGAAGGGAGAATAGGCAATAATCCAGTGACTAGAGTACTAATAAAAATATGAGTACAACATTGGTAGGCTTTCTCTTGAACTTTCCTCTCCATGGAAAGCCCCATTACTCATTATGTATGTTAAAAACTAAAAAAAAAATTTTAAATCCCCAAAGTAAACCATAAAGTCTCTAGCACCCTACATCCACAAAATAGTAGTCCAAAGTTCACAAGCTATGAAACATCCTAGCTCATAGGTGTGTCCTGCATTCTGCTCATATACAAAACCAGATAGTGAAGCAACAAACAACAAAAAAGGTTTTTCATCTTCCTCTGCCTGAAGAAGTGTGTGCCAGGCATGTGTCAGATGTTAGCCACTACTGCTTAAGGCACATGTATATAGACTGTGAAAATTAGGAGAGAATAGTTTCTGGATTGGTCAACATATACCCAAACTCTCAAACTGAACTCAGATAAAATCTTAGGAAACAACAACAAAAAAATGTTTCCACATGCTTTGGAATTTTACATTGAGGTTTTTTTTTTTAGAAAGCTCATGATTGTATCCTTTCTCACAAGCAGAAGCTTGTACCCATGGTGAATCAACACACAACCATTTCATACATTGTAACACAGAACTATTAATCTTCTTCATCCTTTCCTTACAGGAAAAAAATTTGTTTTAGCATTTTATCTTAACACTGATATTTTCATTGCTTAATACAATGTTTGTTACTGCTAAACTCTTGTAAGCTTTTCCTTCCTATTCCGGATGAGCAGACAGAGGAAGGCAATAGTAATACAACTGGAAAAAAAACCAGATTTCTGTATATTTGGTTGTTTTGCACACACAGAATCAACCAAGTGAGAAAACTACATCTCTGAAGAATGTAAACCACAGGAAGAAACAGCATGATTTACATGTAGAAAGACAGCTCTGCAAAAACATTTTCTTATCACAAGGACTTGATCCCATGCTCAGTAAAACTGAAAGTGCAGTCACAACCATTCTGGAGGGATTAAGGATTCTGACCGGTACTTGTAGTTACAAGGAGCAGACATAGAAGAGGAAAAATAAATTAGGAAGGTCAAGTAAACCTGGCACTGACCGTCTGGGACACAAGGACTCAGTCATCTGTTGTTTGTTTTGATGGAGTTTAAAAGGACTGGGAAGAGGCCATGGTGAACCTGTGGCACACACAGGCCAGGTTCAGACACGAGACACAGTGCTTAAAAGTGTGTTGCAGTTCAATAAATGACCCACTTACAATCAATCTTATCACAGTGAAAAGTAATTTTACTTAATGAGTGGAGCACTATTTTAATATTTCAGATTAATCTGAGGAAATAAGAAGTCATCCAATCTTCCCTAGTTTTTTTTCCTAACCTCAGCCACATTTGACCAAGTACATTTTTATGCAGGGGGAAAAAATTTAGATTGCAACCAATTACACATTTTAATATGCAATGCTCCATGTGTTCATGAAACAGTTATGTAGTCCAAATTATGGATGTGTATGGGAATAATACTTTCCTATAAGAATTGGTGAAAACTAAGAAAACAGTTTTCCATCAGAAAATGCATAATTTCGCAGGAATGTTGTAGACAGAATGTCATAGAGAACAATGTCAAAATAAACACTATGCATTCTGATTTCATTTCAATAATGTTAAAATACTGCTTTGATGATGCAAATACTAATCCCTATTATAACCTTTTTTGACCTATAACATAATCAATATCACTTGAATGGTACACACTTTTTTTTGAAATTATCAAAACAAATTATTTAAGAAACAAGAAATTCAGTTTTTCATTTCAATTTAGAAATGAAACAAAGAAATGCCTGTTTGTTGGGATTTCCCATTGGACAGATACTTCAAGGTTGTTTGCAACTTCAAAGGGTTGTTTATATGCTAAACATATCCCACATTGAAAGACCTAAGAAAATTACTATTTTGAGCATATATGAACACAAAACATGTCTGTCTCACTACTTTTGTGGTCACTAATAAAACCTTTGCAGTTTCAGTGGTAGTGAGAGAATTTAAAATCACGATCTGATCACTAAGAAATATTATCAACTGTATTGCACGATGACTTATTTTTCTAGATATGTTGTTTATATGTTCTTGGCAGACGTAGCTCATTTTTTTCCTATTTCAAAGTCCTAGTCTTTTTATGTATATGGGTGTTCATTGCCAAAGCTCCTTCTTATAAGAAGTTCATAACTGGATTTTCAGGAGGAGAGAAGAGCATATTAGCATTGCCTAATATTAGATAATATCTCCCTTGAGCCCTACATAATCCACAGTGAGCAAGAGAATTCTTTAAACAACTCAGACCTCTTCTGTCAGACTTCTGTTCACAGTCACCTGATAAAAGATCCTCTTTGTCCTCTTTAGATATAGCAGACTTCTTAGAGATTAAACTAACACACCTTTAAGAAATGAACATTCTCACAGAAAACAAAGAAGTACAAATATTCTTTCCTTCTTCCCAGTTTAAACAAATTCATAGTTGTAAAAGACAAAGATTGGTACAAGAATTGGAAGCCAAGATTCAGACATCAGAATTAGAGTTAAGAAACCCTCATCTAGTACAAAAGTAACAGGAGTTCACTACCAGTCTCAGTTTCTACATTGGCCACTGATTATCTATCACATGGAAAACAACTCCTTTGAATTCTTCTAACGTAATTTCAGACATACCAAAATAACTCATTTTGGTTTGTTTCTCCATCTGTAAATGGACATCTTTGGGTTTAGGCTACATCTGTCATACATCACTACAACACATATATGAAGGGATAGAAGTACACCCAAGTGGCATTCACACTAATTGCTTATAATGGAAAAACACCTTCAGGATATGAAGTGTGTATTAAGTATTGCAAGCTCCAGCCTCTTTTCAAAAGAAAGTTACTAGTGCTTGCAAAAGCAAAAATGACTCTGTGTAATTAAACAACCAAGACCCCTGCTAACTCTGCAGTGTGCAAGCCTGTACACTGTCAGAAGCCAGCACACTCAGGACCAATCCTGCTGAGCTGTCCTCATTACAACAGGGCGAACAAAGATGTTTTCTTTATGTTCTCTCAATAATTACATTTGATCTGCCTCACTGAGGATCTCCTGCTAGCAATGAAAAGTATGAAATGTTTCAATGGGTCAGTCTCTAGCTGTTTTATTTTCATTTCAAACATAGCAGAGACTCCCTCTTTATAATTTCCAAGGCAATAACCAGTGTACTTTCCCATCTTAAGCCTTTCCAGTGACGATAAGCCAATTACACATCAACTGAAAGCTCAGCTAGCAATTTATCCTAATTTGCTAATGAGCACAAAGTAAAATGGGCTTTTTCTAAGACTTCAGATGTTCTGTGACCATTATACCCAGAAACACTTTGAAGATTCATCAAAGTTACTTCAATGATTTTTTTTTTCTTCCTACTCAATTTCCAATATACCTTTGCTTCAGAAACTGGTAGATTGAAAATATTAAGAGCTATATCTTAACACGGATGCAAAAATAAATCCTTAACATGGGCTTATATGAACTTAAAATAACATACAACAACTTTACCAAGCACTGTAACCAGTTACTTGCTCTGAAAAATCAGAATAAATTATCACCGAATGGAAAATACTTTGAAGTACTGAATTTATCTAAGCAATTTTTCATAGAGTAAAAGCTCTACAGGTTAAAGAACAAATAGTCCCTCCTGAGTTCACACAGAGGGTTGGGACAGGAGAAAAGCAACCCAAGTTTGTCAAGACCTGGAACTTGTTCCACATGTGATTTCTGATGTAATTATACAACTCTGCTACAAAACAAACCACAAATACTTTAAAAATAAAAACATCAATTAGGGCAGAAATCTGTTTCTGAAACAAAAAAGCTTTTGCTACAATTTATGACATTTTAATTCCTCATAGAAGGAGGGTACTGACATTTCAAAACAAAATATTTTTAGTAAAAAACTAAAAACGTACATCACATCAGTTATTTGAAACTATAGATTTAAAGTGAAAATAGATAAATCTCACATTTCAATATTCTTTCTGAGCTCCCTGTTGACAGTCTGCTGAGTCCTTCCAGCAGGGATCTCTAGCTGAAAAAGGTTAAGCTCATTGCAAGACAAAACATTAAACTTGAGACCAGAAGACAACAAACAGGATCTTCCAAAGCNGAGAAATTTGAGGAAATTATGTGGGAAAAAGACCTTAACAGAATTTTATTTTTTCACACAACAAGTTTTAGACCCTACAACAATAATCACTGTTGCCTTTGTACAAGTGGGAAGGCAAAATAATTCCCAGTACATCACATCAGTTATTTGAAACTNTATTGAGAAGACTTGTGAATTTCATTACCTGGTATTGCATAAAGACACATAATACAGCTTATAAAGACTCTGATGCCCAAATCCTCTTAAAAAAAAAAAAAAAAAAANAAGACCTGGAACTTGTTCCACATGTGATTTCTGATGTAATTATACAACTCTGCTACAAAACAAACCACAAATACTGTAAAAATAAAAACATCAATTAGGGCAGAAATCTGTTTCTGAAACAAAAAAGCTTTTGCTACAATTTATGACATTTTAATTCCTCATAGAAGGAGGGTACTGACATTTCAAAACAAAATATTTTTAGTAAAAAACTAAAAACGTACATCACATCAGTTATTTGAAACTATAGATTTAAAGTGAAAATAGATAAATCTCACATTTCAATATTCTTTCTGAGCTCCCTGTTGACAGTCTGCTGAGTCCTTCCAGCAGGGATCTCTAGCTGAAAAAGGTTAAGCTCATTGCAAGACAAAACATTAAACTTGAGACCAGAAGACAACAAACAGGATCTTCCAAAGCACATTCAAAGTAAGGAAAGACAAACTGATTAGGGAGGTCATTTCGTTGCTTCCTGTAAGAATTAGTGAAGACTCATAGAGCTTGTTTAAACTATATCTAAACAATAATTTCATAGCCTTTTAGTACAGCTTCCAGTTTAATATGACCCAGCCTATTTGAATCCTTGCCTGTTCAGTGTCTTCCCTAGACAGTTCCAGGAACTGAGCCTTAGCTTAGAATCCAGCGATCATATTTCAGGAATGGGACGAACATCCTTGAGTGCACACACTGTCCAAGAGTAATGTCATAAATGAAACTTTCCCTACCAGCATTAATCACTTAAGGCTCATCCTGTACGCTCACAGCCAGTGAAAGCTGGCTTTGAGGAGCGATAAGGCCATACATCTCAGAGAAAATGTTGCCTAAGCAGCTATGCACAGAACAATACCTCTTTCTTCCCCCACCAGAGGCAGAGACAGATTGCAAGGAATGGTAAAAACATCTCTACCCACCAAGCCTTTGGCACCACGTCAGCAAAGTTACCACCACCACCAGCGTGCATTTGACCTTGAGAAAAGCTGAGTGTTAACTGGTACCGAAGGGATTAGTAAATGAATAATTTTTTCAACACAGTTTTCAATTACTTTGATGAGCAATTAAAATGTTAATTAAAAAACAATCCAAAACTCAGTACTCAGAAGGTTAAGAAATAATAAGCTCTTGTACACTTGCTGCATTGGAAGCACTAAGAAGGTCACAATGCAGCTGGAGCAGAGAGATGTAAAAAAGAGGGACTGTATTATACTTGGGGTTGTTTGCTTATTTAAAGAGAAAAAGATACTTTAAATACATCTGGCAATGTGTTTTCTAAATGCTGAGTAGACCAAAGATTTATATAAACAGTAACTTGGCAGATAGCGGCTTCAGGCAGAAATCATCACTCACCTAGGACAGGAAAAGAAGCATCTGCCCTCTACTGTCACATCAAGAAGTTCAGAGTTCATCAGTCAAATTCTAAAATAATCATGACAGTTTAAATAATTAGGAGATTTTTTAAAATGGCTAAAATTTGAGCTTACTTCCTTTCAGCTATCAAGTTCACGTCTGCCATCAAGAGAATTAGAAACCGGCCCTATTTCAGCTTCCTGCTGTGATTCTCATGCAACTGTAGAAATTTAGAACTTGGCATCTGAATAAACCTAATTACTGTGAGTCACAAAAAAAAAAAGATTTTGAAAGCTAGTAGTACTGCCTCCTTCACTACGTAGCAGTTAAGACCTGTTCTGGAGGAGGAAGTGCCTCACCTGTTCCTCCAAAGCTACTGAGATCTTGTGCATTTACCAAGTCATGTTTTCCACCATATCTATAAATATTTGCTAAAACAAACAAACAAACAACAACAAAAAACCCCAATAACCCAAACCAACCAACAAACCTCAAAGTTTTGTTGGTTTTTGTTTTTTTAATGCTGCCAAGTTGTGTTTAATGCAAGGCAGGAAACCAGCCTCCTCATCACTGTGCACTGACTCTATCACGGACACTGCAATAAAGTGATTTTCCCCTAAATAGTCTCAATGACACAAAGTGCATTATCATTAAAATTAAAGCAGTAAGGTAACATCAGCCTTCTAACATCCGCAAAAAGTCACTGTGATTCACTAAAAGCACACAAAAATGTTTCTTAAAAACACAGGTTCTTGCTGTCTATTCAATACTGTCGTGTGATTGATATCTAATATTTGAGGTTAAAAATGGAGATCTTTTGCATTCTTGAAAACAATTGTATGGGTTCTCCTATGAAACAGTATTAATTTGCTTTTATATCCTATAAAATCATACTTAAGGAACCATGCAGAATAAATTGCCCATGTCTTATACATCAGTTTATCCATCGGTATTTAAAAACAAAAAAAATAGTAGAAAAAATACTACGAGGGAGTCAAACAGCAGAAGGCACAAGAAAAATATTTATACCACAAAATGTAATTCAGACCTTATCTCAGAAGTTAAGTTCTCGTTCTAGTGATATAGGTTCTGAAACTGCATTGGACTGCATGGTTACACAGACCCAGACACAAGGCCAGAAAAATAATTTCATAAGTAGTCTCACTGAAGTAAGCTAACTACTAGATTGCAAAAGCAGTTTCATCTAATCCCACTGCCCAGAGCATATTAGTAAAAAAAAAAAAAACCAGAAATTCTTTGCCTTACAGACAGAAAACCATAAGTTATTACTGAAAGGTTTATTTTTTCCTATTAATAACATTAATCTGAAAAATAATCTGAAAATTAAAATTTAAATCCTTGAAGTACACCTTCCACTCCAGTATATTAGTAATATTCTTTCTGATTAATAAATCTCCAGGGCTGTACATGACAGCTGTTAAGATAATCTAGTAATGCTTCAGGAAAGAAATAAAACAATTCTCTTTATTGGAAACTGCCAGGTGAAATTTGATCTACTAACTGTAATTAACGTGAGTGGATTTGGCCAAGACCTTGTGAAGATTAACACCTCAAATTATGATATAGATCAAATTAACATTTCAAATAAACTTTACTATAACCATACCACCAAATTTATTTGGATACATCTTTTTTTAAAAAAATCTACTCTTCAATATTGTTAAAAAATTTTACTAAACACGGAAATGTTCAAACAACTAGTATCAACAAAAAGAAAGCATGGCTGCAATGATTTTTAAGGGGGGGGGAAGTCCCTAAGGTGTTAGCTTTACTTCATTATAAATCCCCTTAAGTCTGCTAATCCAACTTCGTTTCTCCAGCATAACTTACATTTTGCATGTGAATTTCGCAGCAGATTCTGGCAGTTCCAGTAGTAGAGAGTCAGAGGATTCTCACTTTTTTTTATATGCCACAAAATCCTTGTAATGCCACCTAAATAGTATTGTGGTACATGCTAGAAAGATCACATTTCTTAGGTGATAAAGTGGATGTAGTCTTACCCTAATGCAAGAGAATCAAATATAAAATATTATATTATTAGCATATTTAAGGAAAGTTGGTGGTTTCACCAACTTTGACAGAGTGTCTTCCTAATACTACTGCCAATAAAGAGCATAGAAGAAAGTCACTGAAGGAACTGACCAATATTCACATTTTTAATTTATGTTTTCATTACATATATTAAGGAATAAGAGCCCTGAAGATGAATGGGGGGGGTGGAGCATCTCCCCTTTCCTACAGGGAAAATCCTAGAGAAATGGATTTATTTGGCCTGGAGAAGAGAATACTCAGAGAACTTAGAGCACCTTCTGGTACCTAAAGGGGGCCCACAGGAAGGCTGGAGAGGGTCTTTTACAAGTGATAGGACAAGGAGGAATGGTTTTAAACTGAAAGATGTTTAGATTAGATATTAGGAGGAAATTCTTTACTGTGAGGGTGATGAGGCACTGGAACAGGCTTCCCAAAGAAGTTGTGGATGCTCCATCCCTGGAAGTGTTCAAGGCCAGGTTGGATGGGGCTTTGAGCAACCTGGTCTAGTGAAAGGTTCCCTGCCCAAGGCAGGGGGGTTGAAACTTGATGATGTTTGAGGGTCCTTCCAAACCAAACCATTCTTTTTCTATCACATTATTCAAGACATCAATCATTTGTGGCACTGGGGAAGAATACAGACTATAAACTGCTTGACAATACTAAGACTTGACCTGATTCAACTGCTACAGAAGCCAAATTCCGTATAACTTAAGCTAAACAAGGAACTGTACCTATAGCTTTCAGTAGTTTAATACCTAAAAATCAGCAATGAACAGTTTGTGTTTCTATAAGAGTCAAGACCAGTTTCTGCCCAAATACAGTTATCTGACTAACTACAGTTTATTTAGGTTTCCATTAAATATAAAAATACTAAGCTATTTCTCTTAAGATCTACAGTTGGTTTAAGGGTGCTGCAAATATGTTCACCTTTTTTCCAGTTTTCTCTACCTTTTCTTTGTACTAACATGGAATTAGTCATCCCTTTCAATTATCATCACAAAACCATATAAAACTGTTAATATGTAGATTCTTGTGAAGTGCATCCCTCAACCTAGGCCCACAGTTTCAAAGGCACTTCATCTGAAACAGGACAAGAATAGTTCGTGGAAGGGGAGAGGAAAAATCACAACACAAATGAAAAAAAGAGTAGTTATAGAACCCATAAATCTGACAGACTGAAAGGTTTTCAAAACAGACTATAAAACAGAAGATAGCAGAGAGAAGAGGAACAGTCTGTTTCAAAACGTTAAACTGAGTAACTCTTTACTCTTAGAGATGGGTTCAAATTGACTTTTCTGCAGTCTGCTACTAATATTTTTTTAGTTGCTTTGTGTTACAGTAAAGAAAACATTTCTGATATAGTTGCTATTTTAACTTGATTTTAGATATAGACCACAATTCATACTGCAAACCAGATCTATATGGTCTATATGGCCGAAATTCAGAGGTCTGATGCTCAGGTTTGAAGCCTATATTTGTCATGTGGATTAATGTTACACTATGTTCATCATGTACATTAATGTTACATAATGTTTTTTTTCATTTTTTTTCCCTACTATTGATATCCTAAAGGTTCTGCTGAGATACCTTGAACACCAAATGACAGTTTGATTGGGGTTCTTTGAATAAAAGGGCAGAAGGAGAAGAGTCACAGCAGCAGAGTAAATGACCCCCTTACCTCCAGAAAATAGATAAGAAGAGGAAAAATTAGTTGGAGGTGGAAATAAAAAAAAGAAGGAAGCATGACATTATGGTTTAAGTAATTCACTTTTCCTGCTTCCTGTTTACTACAGAAAAATAATTATTGCAAATAAAATACAGGCATTTTTATCTGCTGGGGCAGATTTACTTTCCTGCTCTATTTCCTTCAGCTGATTGCTGTCCTCATTCAAAATTGCTTTGTTCCAGGAATACATGACTCCTTTCCTCTATGTGCCATTTTAACTTGTGTTCCTTTGGTTTTCTCTTCTCCCCTCCCCCAGAAATTTCTTTTTCTTTCCCTCCTAACATTCTCCTCAATAAAATTCTGTTTCATTTGTTGGTATTTTTATATTGGATTCTGAGAGCCAGACTGTAGTTTTACAGCCAAAATATTTCAGTTAACAGTATAAAAGACAGATGGCAGAATTCGCAGTGTTTTAGTAGTGATGGTCTTTTACTGACAGTCAGTACAAGGAGAAAACAAAAGGTTGCCGAAACTTTTTCCCACAAACTTTTGGAAGTATGTGGAAACACTGGGAAATCATGGGAAGTGTTTGGAAACTCCCTCGTTGAAAAACTCAAAGATGCAGAGTACTTAAAATTGCACATTCATGAAAGGAAGGCAGTAGGTCTCCTTTAGGCCAGCGGGTAATACCTGCCTCCATTACAGCCACTGGCAGTAACTCCAGAAGCCACTACTTCTTTTGTACAAGAGACTGTCCTGGTAAAAAGTTGCTCTTTTTTTTTCACAACTTGAAGGCCATTTCCACATGTTTTTACTACTTTACTACCATTTCTGACTAAGTGGACAAAGAAGGGATATAAAATTTAGCTGTGTTTTATGGGACATAAATAAAAAGATGCAGTGCTCAAAGGCAGAAGGATTTGAAAGTTAACCTTCTACCCAAAGGGTTAGCAGGAACTACAACTTGCAGAGGACAGCCTAAGTGTTTTCTTACAGCTTCATCCTCCCAAATATTCCTTTGCTCAAGAGTTTGAAAGTATGAAGGCAGAAAATAATGAAGATAAGAACCACATGGTATCACCATAAGGAGAGTAGGTGGAAATATTAAAATGGGGACATTTATTTTATAATGTGTATTTCCCCACTGCACCTCCCAGATTCACCCATCTTTTCATTATAATATTTCTGTGCAGTCACTCACCTAATTTGTTGTTGTGTTCTTCAGTGCATAAATGAAGCCTCCAGTTTGCAAATGGAGAACACAATTGTACCAGAAATTGCATGCTGACCCATAATTTAATGTGAATTTAAAGCTTACATAAATAGTAAGTTTTGCTGCTGCTACTGCCTCTTTTGGAGTTTCCCAAGCTTTAAAAAGGAAAACACATTTAAAAAAAAAAATCAAATCAATCTTGATCATGCTAATTTGGCATGGGCTGGTAATTTTCAGTGAGCTTGACACAGTAAACTTATAAACTGCATGTAGTGAGGTTTGAACCTTTTGCATTGCAATGAGCTTCTGCCACCTGTCTCAGATTCCTTGCTACAGAGACATTGGAAGTCACAGCACAGCAGTTCTAGTGAAAATAGACAAAAAAATTTAAAAAAATTTTTTAAAAAATCATACTTAAAGAATAAAGGAAAGAAGGAGCACTGAGTTTTGTGTTTGATCCAGCAGTCTTCTTCCCTCATACTTCCTATGAGTGAATATACTTCCTAGGACTGAGCAGCATGCAAACATCCAGCCAAAGATGTGAGAGGGTTCACAGTTCCCTCTGTGAGTAAGCACATGGCTCCAGGTCCAGCGGGGGGAAGGAGCTCCCTCACTCTGCATTCTGGTAAAAAAGTGGAAGCTCACTTCCCAGCTAATCCCAGATTCACAGTTACAACATGGAACACCTCCAGAGCAGTAGCAACAGATCCTGTCACATCTCTGCATGTGGTTTCCTCTTCACAAGCCTGTACAACTCTCCAGAGAATGTCACTATGCACAAACTCATCTTGTTATCAGAAATATTCTCTCTACATTAGACCTATTTTAATTTTAACAATAGCCTTCTGCTATTCGATCACATTTGCCAGTTTCAATTAACACCTGAAAATCTTCTCTATTCACATTCCAGAGCTTTAAAATGGCTTAATATCCCATTAGCTTTTGCACACATAAATTAACATTAAAATGAAAAAAAATTAAATTGCTGGGATGCTGGAAAGGAGACAAAAGTGCAAGACTGCTTCAAATGCAAATGAAATCTCACTACGACATTCACCTTTAACATTGCTATCTATCAAAATAATAGGAATATGGATGAAAGATACAGATCAAAGCAACCTTTCAAATTTTTGTCGATTAACAGGGCTACGGCACGACACCCTCCTTCTTTGGGCTGTCTATAAATTATGTATAGTTACTACTTGCATAGTAGTAATTTTATTTAGATCTCATTTCCCTAGTTTGTCTCTGAATGTCATGGGTTTTTGTTCCTTTAATTTTTTTGTTCAATTACCGATTTTATTCTCGAAAGGCATCTGATGATGCAATACTGATCTCTATTTTCTATCTTTCCTCCACAGCGGCGAAGGAATCATTTATCATTTTGCCTTTAACATAATGCCTCTCAAATCACCAGATAGCTCTTACATTTTAAGTTAGTTTTCCAGGAGGCCTATAGAAGTGGTGCTCTCTGTTATATACCTTAGTGCCAGCAGAAGAAAAGAAACAAAAATTCTCTTCCTATTTCTAAATCCAACAGATACTCTACCAAATCTTGCATTTATCATATTCCAGATAAAGTAAATTAACAGATTTAGTAAAAAAGGAACCAGTAAATCCAACCCTCATTTATTTGACAAATATATAGTAAATGATAGCGTCTGAGAAAAGAAAACGTTAAGACAGGGAAGGTAGAAGAAAAGATCAAACGCAGCATTTTATATGGATATTCTTGGTATGATTTAGAAGCACTGCAGGAACTAGTGCAAATCCACAAGACATAAAATACAACCTTAGATGTTAAAGTAAATCTCCATAGTCCACAACATGAGTTCTTGTCACTGTGTAGGACTCCCTTGGTGGAAGGACTCCCCACCATTTATCTACTTCCTCCCACTGTACAACTGTGAACCTCCAGGTTTTTTACATTTGCATTTAAACTGAATTACTTAAAGAATTTTTATTATGCTAATAAAAATAAGTGAAAAATTCTAGAAATCAGAATAAGAGTTAGCTCTATATCACCATTTTCAAAATTAAAAATTCATCATTGTAAACACTAAAAATTTTCAGTCATCTATTATAAAATAACACATTATGTACAGACCAGCCATACCCCAAGCAGTGAATAACAAATAACTGAAGCAAATAAATTGCTCATTTTCAATGGTTCATTTCATGCCATTAGTTGTTGAAAATCGTTTGCTAAAAATAGCAGATATTTATGAATATGACAATCACAGAAATAGGGATGTATTCAAAGGTAAGGAGAAGAAGTGACTGCACTTGTAATTAATAGCACTGATAATTAATACTTTACCTAGTCTCATCTGTCATGCATTTTATTACATGTGACCAGACTTGCTGAGTCTGAAATTATCTGAAATTATGATTTCATGCCTTACAGTACAAAATGAAAACAGATCAGGAAACAGCAGCTTTTACAGGGCATGCAGAAGGTTCTAGTGTTTTCACCCATCTAATATGAAAGCTGTGCAGAGGTGAAAAATGGGTCTCAGTCCTGTTGTTATTCATGGTACACTTGACTCCTTCATACCTTTGTTCACACTCAAAGTACAGCTAAAGAAAAGTGTTGTTGCTCTAAACCTGATGTTATATTGCTACATGTTGTTTTCTTGATGCCTGTTAGCAAACCAGCAGCACACTGGATCAAAAAACTCCTTCTGGAAAAGCATCAGTTTTTTTCAGTCAGTACTCTTCTCTTTCTAAACAGGCAGATCTCAGCAGGTACCTGATAAAACTTCTGACCTTCTCTCCTGTCCTGCTTTCAAAGTGCTGAGCACTTCAAAGTTTTCTCCTAATGTGATGGAGATACCAAAAGCATGATGCTAAAAACAATGAAAAAAAAAGAGAAAATAGGGAATAAAAATAGCTTTTTTTAACCACCTGCATGGCCACAAACTAGAATAAAACACTTCTAGATCTGAGGCAATATTTGATGAGCAAAACATAGTAATTTTTTAGACATGGCCATTTGTTAGAAAAGTCCCCAAATCCAAGATACTAAATACTATTGTACGTGAATGTGAAGTGCTAAAGAATAGACAAAGCACATATGCTAAAGAAAAAATAACTATCTCATGGATTGCAGAAAAAAAAGTCAGATGATATTTTATTTTACTGTACCATAAGAGAAAATGGTAAGATTTCATAGCATTTCATCCCAAATGCTCCATCTGAGTTCAGGCAGTAGCCAAAAGTTGGTCTCATCATAATGCAAGTCATGAGCAATCATATGTCATATCTCCCAACCTCTAGGCATTCATATCTACATGTGAAGATATTAAAGATTTAATTGATATGGGGATAAAATACCCTTGGATAAGGGTAAGCCTTGGATTTACACAGTGACCCAAGTTATCTGTTTTCTAATAATTTCTTTCAGTTAGGTTTTTATTTCTGTTTCTTTTGATTTGCTACCAGATACTAAATTGATACCTTTATGGACTTTTTGCTGTCCATAAAGGTATCAATTTTGACAGGACAAAAAAAAAAAATCTTCCTTCTGACTATTAAAACTCATCTCGGCTTTCATCATTTCATATATAACATCAAAATTTACATTTTTCATGTGGAAAATTCAAACTTTACCTACACCAAATTTCGTTTGCCACTTTATTATGCAGCTACTGAATTGTGCAAGATGCTCCTTCAGTTCTTCAGTTTAACTTCAGTATTTCCATTTACAGCCATCAATAAGCTTTCTTACTCTACCAGGTGCACACTGTTCCACATGCTGGATAGCGCTTGTCCCAGCACAAGTATCTTTCAGCTCCGCTGGTGATTTAGGGAGCTGATAATTTGTTCCTTCCCTGCATTTCCCATGTTTAAATCACTGATTCACCCATTCAAGGACTTCCCTTCTTATCCCCTGCTCATTGCTTTGTACAGAGGGATTCTCCTTACAGAAGTTATGCTGGCCTTTCCTCCATGTATTTATCCTCAAGGCCTTTTGCTTTTTGTACAGATCTTAGCCATTTGCCGTGTACAGTTCTCCAAATCTTCCTGAAGCCCTTTTTAGAAGTTATATTTTGCACCTTGCAGCCTTGCAGTATCTGGGCAGCAGAAAGCAAGAGGACAAAAACGACATTTATTGGTTAAGTGTAGCGTAGTTTTACTAATTCATCCTCACTTTCCTTCTGAATTCTTCTCTGGTCCTGGCCTGTTCATCTCATCTCTTGGTTGCACAGCCTCTACTGCTGATAATATTTAGTCTCTGAAATGACATTGATCCCGTGTAAGACCTCAAAAGCTGTCATTAATGTGGGCAAATAAGCAAGGAAACATTGCCTGTCCTCTGTAACCCCATTTTTAGATTGCTTTATTGTAAGCGTTTTAAGCTGATCACATCATGCCCTGAAATATGAACAAAAGCTTCTCCTCAGGGACAGGGTATCAGTAATTGGTACTTCTCTTTTCAGATTCACATGCCAGAAGTTCTTCAATTATGTTTTGTACATAATATATAATTGCTAATGAAGCCAGAAAGATCCAGAAGGACACTCATTCTCAGCAAATTTTTATGGACAGGACAAAAAAAAAAGAAAACCAAAAAACCACCACCAACAAAATCAATCTTATTCATCTGTACTTCTTCCATAATATTTTTAACTACTTATTTTAATAGTCACTGTAATAATTTAGTTTTCATGTACTTTAGTTTTAACACTTCATATATTTGCATATGTGTGACTCAGTCTTAGACATGCATTGTTCAGAACTGGAAAAAAACCCCAACCTAATAAAAGAGAGTCTTCAGACACCCAAGATAATATTTCACTGGTCTGGATAGTTTTCTGGATAGCTGTTGTATCTCTGTTTTGATCTATGGGAAATTCAGGCGCAGAATATAAAACTGATCTTCTGGAATTCAAATTCCTTTGAGGTGGATGCAATAGCGTGTTCTAACATGCACTGAACAGCCTGCTTTGAAGGACAGATAAAAATTCAGATTCATAATTATACCCATTCCTTTATGGACCACCTTTCCAGAGCTGAAATAGAATAGACCTTACTGTAAAAAAAGCTAAGCTGAATCATTAGCAGAACTAGCAAAACAGTTTTGCAGATATGAAAAGCCAAGAATTTACATGAACAAAATCACTCACAGTGAGGGCAGTTTCCTGTTGCTGCTTCAATGCTCTCAGGTCTGTTGGATGCCAGCTGCTTAATCCACATGTTTCTTCTCACCTCTTTCCCCTCCTGATTTTCTGTTGTCTCTCGAAATTCAAAGTACAGCATGGAATAAATGTAACCTTATACATTATTACCCTGTACCTTTCATGTAAAAGAACATATTTTGGCAAATATTAGTAGAACTTCCAGTATTCCACTCCTCCTACACAGTGGTAGAATAAATACTTCACATTAATCCTTAATATAATAGAAGCTGTTTGAATGGTTTATGGCCTTGGAGCCAGGACATATATTTCACATTGAAAATAAAATGCTGACCCAAGAGAGAAGACTACAGATTTCACATTGTGGGAAAGGAGGAAATCAAGGAAAAGAAAGGGACATAATTTAACAAGCTAGATGACTAAATCCATCCCTAAATAGCTCTACTGAAAGCAAGGGGGCTATTTCCAGCAAGGATGAATTCAGGCCAGAAATATCAGTTATTGGATTGCATTAGCAAACAGAGTTATAGCGGGGAAAATTCCTTGGATCCATAGCAGTGAACAGAAATGAAGTAAATGTCTTTCAAGGCCACTGCCTCAGCCTTCTCTGATGAACTTGGGGTATACTATGCCTACAGTGTTTCTGCTGGAGTCACTCCCATCACCTGTCCAGGTAAACAAAGCAAGGGAAAGGACAAAGTGTATTATAAAGAAATTAAATGATAGAATTAGGAGAGACATGGGAAAAAATTGAGAAGTCCTAGCTAGACAATCCAAGACACAGCAGATCAGTTAAAAACTCTAGTAAACACATTGTCCTTCTCCCCGGTTACACCAGGATGTGGTGAGAAACAGACGAGTTGCCACATTCAAGGAATAATAAAGAAAGTGTTCCAATTAGGTAACTCCTCGCCGCAATGTCCCAGTAAGTCCAACAGTAATTGTATCAACTGTATGAAGTTCCAAAGTATATTCAACTGTGTTGAATTGCATCAAATATATTAATTTCAACTACATAGTAGGAATATATCTCAAATAAATCCCCTGGTAAAACTACACTGAGAAGTACAATTTATCATTACTATTTTTAAGGATCCAAAAACACTTGTTACACAGAACAAAGATGAATACATGCTCTAAACTGACAACCTTGAAAAGAGATAGACATTAAGCAGTGATTAGAGTGGAATAAAATCTCAAAGAAATATTTACATACAGGAATGGTAACTCAATAGCCACCAAATCCTACATAAAGTCAAATTAGAATAACATCTAATTATTTTGGAAACAAGCTCTTCAATTAAGAACCAGAGATCAAAACAGATAACTACTCTTGATACAAATCTACAAACTCACAAATTAAAGAGATCTTTTGTCACTAAAAGATAAACCCCTAAAAGACAGAAGGTAACTATTTCTAATAACACTTACTAATAGAAGCAGCAGGCAGGAAGAAGTCCTAAGTAGCATTGAAAGTATTATACTTTTATTTAGTATTGAAAGTTTTATGTCCTTTTTGATTGCACAACATAGAAATACTTAAAAAACAAAACAATTAGCATTTTGAATGTTTACTGTTTCCTAGGCCTTCACTGATACCCATGGCTTTATGCTGCATAATCTGTGCACAATTTGTAAACCCAATGTGAAATATACTACCAATATACATATACAACATAAAAATAACAGCTACTCACTGACTAGAATGACAAAATGCAGGTATTGAGCATGAAAGTGGCTTTACATACAATTCAGTGCACAACTATCATTCTCCAGCACGTTCCTCTTTTTTTTTTGTTCCATTATTCTTGTAATAAACACTTGTAAATCCATGCATCTTGCTACAACTCTGTTTTGCTTTTACTGAAACCGCTGGAAAGTATCTCTAAGAACTCTCTAATGTTAAATTGGGTCAACCCCACTACATTTACACAAGACAACACTTGTAAATGAGAAAACAAAGGCACACAATGCATTTTAAATTTAGACAACACTTTAGTGCCCTTTAGGCATCTTACAGGCTAGAGCACAGAAATGCAGCTGTATGGTTTTATTTAAAAATCAGCTTTCCCACTGTATCTTTGCACACCTTACATCACACTGCAGCCAGTTCTGCTCCTTTGAACCTGGCCAGGTTGCATGTTGTGACCCAATGAACTGCTCAAGGACAGGGCTGAGGACAAACTTGTGGAAGGGGTTTTGGAGGACTGTACCCTCGCAGATCAGTCTTCTCACCAAACCTCAGCCACATTTCATACAGGCAGGCTCAGCTAATCATTCTCTTGTGCATAATTATTGTAAGAAGACAATTTAATATGGGTCTCCACCAAGTATGTGATCTAGGGAGGGCTTTCTGCTCCTACTGCATGGTGGGGTGTCCTGGCCACAGGGAATCAGGACATGGATGCAGTGTTGCACCCAACAGAGTTATGCATTGCTGGATTCAGCCACTTAGACCACTGGCTAATTGAAGGGACTCTGATTTAGGAGGAAGACCAAAATGAACCCTTGTAACTAGTACTCTGAGCACATTGTAGGACTTTACCCTACAAAAGCAGTCTGCTTATTTAGTGTCAAAATCAGAGTAATAAGCCAACACTAATGGTTGTTACTAATTAGACTTTTAAAGACCTCACTGGGAATTTGTAGCTAAAAATTACTGTGCCAAACCCCAAAGAACCGGCCATATTTTAACTGCTTGAATGTGGCTGAAGCAGACAGAAATAGTCTTAAAATGTGGCTTAATTATTCAGCTGTGTTACTAGCTAGTCAATGTTAATTATGCATTAAAAGCTAAGAATGTTATTTATGACTGTCCAGGGTAATATATATTTATAATGTGTACTCAGGCTTTTTGACAGAAGGCTGTCTTATATGTGCTCCATAATTCAGGAGCAGGAAAGAAGTTCTCAGATTTCATTTTTTATATGTGGCACTCATCTCTTCCTGTATGTTAAATGTAAGCAGCCACTCGAACTCATTTTTGGATTTAAAATATAATCAACAACCAATTAAAAGAGCAAGTTGACATGTAAATCTGCTATGCAACTGACACCAACTTTAAACACTCCTAAGAAAAGAGTATGTATGAAATATCTCCAACACCTTCCCCCTCACTGAGTTGCACAGAAAGTTAGATGATGCTCCGCAATGAATTCAATGCAGCAGTCAACGCATCATCTCATAAGGTGATTTCACAAAAGACAGGGCTTTAACAAACCAAAATAGATGAGTCTGATTTTTTTTTTTCAAACCAAGAATCATTCCAGATCACTGTAAGCCATAGGTAATCAATAGCTAAATTTCTTTTTCCTGGATTTAGGAAACCCCCTTGAATGTAAACCACATAGGTTTTGCTACAACAAAAACCTGCTAAGGCCTGCCTTCCAGCTCACACTAACACAGTAACAGACAGCAGTACCAACAAGGTAGCACAAATTCTACATGATGCTTGCTCTTGTGAACTAAGGTCAGAAAGAAGAATAATGGCCTAACATGTGGCAAAGTCTATTGGCTATTTTTGAAATTAGATTTAACACAATGGCATTCCAGCAGGCTCTTTGGGAGAGACAGCAGAGAAGGGAAGAACCTAAAGAGTGCAAAGACTAACAGATGTGAACATTTGAGAGCAAATATGTTCAGTGCCATATTCAAGGGCATGGCATCAAAATTATTAACTCACAGTAAGCTGGAAGCAAAAAAGTTTGGGCAGGAAGTATGAAGGCTGGAATTACATAAAATACAATTGCAAATTGGCCAGATTGTACTCACTACTACATTTCTACACATCCTTTCAAGACCAGATAGCTTATAAATAATTTAGAATAAATCAAAAATAATTAAAAATAGATATTTAGATTTGTTCTGCTCAGGAAAGGAACAGATTTAAATCAGATTTCAAATGGTTTCAGATTTATGCAGGCCACTATTTTGAACTTAGGAAATCCAATAAGCAGACTTTCAAAAGATAACAAAACCCTGTTTCTTTTGGTTTTACCATAAATGCACCCAATGTAGAATTGAGAGAAAGACTCCTGATTTTCAACCAGTTCTCAGCTACAAGTGTTCCTGGTCATTTCTCCATTATTCAACCATGTTTATCTTTGTCTACATGACACATACAGTGGAAGGAATAACTATTGCTATTTGCGAAGTTCCTGATACAAAATCAGTAGAGAAAATGACAGCAGATCCCTCCCTCCCTTTTCCTCAACACAGAACTCTGCAATTTAATGGTCATAGAATCCATTCTCAGTGCCTCTACCTCTGGATACCTTCCACTGTCAGGATGGGTTAATGACCTGTCAAAGAGCAATGAACTCTACTGTTCTAGTGCTCCAGACTTTATTGAAAGACTACCCAGATTTAGGGTTGTGGAGGTTATTATAAAAGGATAGCAAAAAGTTTACACTAGCTTTTTTTTTTTTTCTCATGTTGCTGTTTTTATGATTAATATAGCCCTTGTTGCTATCTTATTGAGAAACCTTCTCAGCAGACCTCTCTAACCTCTATTTTTTTTCATGGACAGAAAAAGCTACTGTGATGGGACAGCTGAGACAGCATTCTTCTATTTTCTCATGCCAAAATATAAATTGTAAAGACTCAAACTGAGCATCTTGCAGTACAGAAGAAAATATATTATTGCATCAAACCCTATCATGAAGTAAGCAGATTAGGAATGCTGAAAAATGAGCCAACTTGAAACCCTTGCTGGCTAGTTCATTTCCCACAGGATTTTAGAGGCAGTTCAGCTGAAGCTGCTATCCTTGCAGTCGCCAAAACCTATCCCTGTAATAATTTTCTTCTCATGAAGATTAGCAGAGTCTTGCTAATAATAATTTAAAGCTCCCTGAAGAATCACGGCCTCTCATCTATCACACCCCAGCCTGCATTTACTGCATGCATACTCTTTTTCATGTTTAAATGAAATACTCCTTTGCTCCACGCACAGATTCACAGGAAAGATCTCAGTGCCATTGGCATACTACAAAAAGGGAGTGATACCATCTCCAAATGAGATACTGTGAACTTACAAAAAATAAGGATGCAAAAAATTTGAATCTGAATATGAAATAGTAACATATACGCAACCTGCATACCCAGTTAAGAACCTGGCTTTGAATAGGGGCTGCAAATGAAATACTCATTAGGTATGGCTGCAACTTTGAATGGTCAGCCTCAGAAGTCAAATGCAAGGACGTTTAAAAGGAAATTCACTAAAATGTCAATAGAAATGTGCTATCCAACACGTGTGTTGACCCTAACAGAGACGGGTAACTGTCAGTACCACACACATCACTGAATCAGGTAATGTATGAATAGAAAGTCATACAAAAAGCCTTCCAAATGTACTCTTTTAAAAGCAGACTTCCAAACCCAAAGCATCCACCATAGGGAACTGAATTATTTTTCCACTTTGCAAGATGTAAAAGATGCAAAGCATTAAAAGACTTGTACACTTGGATTTTGTCTCCCCACTCTTTCGGATTGCAAATGCTGTCAAAAGGCACAAAACATTACTCCACCACTAGCCCTATAAAACTTTTATGGTAGCAATAATATACAAATCACTGCATTCATATGACCACAGATTTATGCAAATTACAACTGTGCTTCACCAGACCTTCAAATTCTAACTCACAAACATTCATAGATTTAATGCTACCCCTTGGCTAATCCTCCTGCTCACACATTCCAAGTGGAAATGACTGTTCCAACCTGTATTTCCAGAGGTCTCCTTGAATTTTTCCAAGGCTGGACATCATTAAAAATCTTTTGGTCCAACAAATTGGACAGCAAACATACACAAGTGTAGGACAAACAACATCTTTGCATCAAAGCAGTGGTGAAACATACCAATTCCACAACACTGAGAATAAACCCATTACGGTTTCAGAGGTGCTCAAAAATTATATACCTGACAGACATTTTCAGAGAAATTAAACATCCAGCATTTCTGAAAGCCAAGTTCATTTAACACTGTGGTCCCTGGACGTGCTCCCTGCTATCCCAGCACTTCAGCTCTCTGTCCTGGTCTTGTCCATGTCAAAAGCCACAGAACCTCCCTTCCTGAGTGATATAGGATAAGCAATATGGGCCCACATGAAAAAAAAGAAAGGGTCCTAACTCTGTCCATACAATCACTGGTTTCCTTTTCCTGTGTTCTGTGTGAGTCCTTATACCACCCGTGTAACCAATAGATATCATACCTTTCTAGCCTTTTGTTCATGATGGAGGAAGCCCCCAATTTCTGTAAGCCCTCTGCATTTCTCTGCAGATATCCTGTTCTCCACTCTCTCCAGAGCCTATTTATTTTTACCCTTAGCCATCACAGTACTGCTGATCCCACTAATGTCCCTTTCTCCCAAATCAGGAATAACCTTTATCCCCAAAATGCAAGCAGATGCATCAGTTTCTCAGTTTGTCCTCTGCTGCACTTCTCACTTCCCTTTTTCATTCCCCACCACACAATCTTCACACTGTTCATCTCTGAATCATCACAGTCTTCATCTTTGCTTCCCCATTAACTGACTCCCAGTGCCTAATAGGTGTCCCTGTGGTTTCCGTTTCCCTTCACTACCATTATGGTCTCTTAAGTATTTGAACAGCAGAGTCTGTATTCCCCATGGCAGATTCCTCAGTGTTCTGCAACCTTTCAGAGCACAATGACTTCCTAATTCTTATTATTAGTTGTCAGGAAACTAAAGCATTCAGCTGTCAAACAAAAGTTTTAGAGAATAAGCAGAAACAATTAATGGGAATGTTGTAATGGTCACCGAGAACTGCTTAACTCCAACTGCAAGAAAACACTAAAGTGATTTAGCAGATAACTGCTATGGTGACAGTAATACCTCTCCTCTTTTCTCTAACTTAATTTTCTGGGTTTGTAGTTATTGTAAGTTTTGGATATGAGGAAATGTGAAATTATTAGTTTTCTGACATGAGGAAATATATTCCATGGTTAAAAGAATACAAAAATATCTGATAACTCTCTAAAAATCAATCTAGATATTAATACTCAAGGAACTAAACAGAGGAAGACTGAGTAAGGTAACTTTCTGTGAAAAAGACAAAGGTTTATTTTACAATTATCTCCGAAGGACATGATGAAAATGAACATCAGGATGCTGAAGTAACCTGGAAAGGCTCTCAAGGATTAAAAAGAGGTTGTGGCAGGGGGGGCATAGGTTGACTGAAGCTCCATTAACCTAACCACTACCACTACCACTAACCTGAAGCTAAGCCTAACCTCATCACCAGGGGTGGTCCAAATCAGAAAACTGTAGGAGCAGCTAGGTTGGAGCCTTGCTGGGATTGCCTTGGCATGCCTTTTCCAGCCCCAGTGTTCCTGGAGCTGTAGGCTCTTTGACTCTCTCAACCCTAACCCTAACCACAAACAACGTTTGCAATACAAACAAACCACTCAGAAACAAAGGGAAAAGCTCCAGTCCACCAACAACCTAGAGGCGTATTTCCTCTTCCTTCACAAAAGGAAAGCAATTGTTATCAAGCACATTCTCTTGTAAAGGAAAGTTAATCAAGAGAGCAGCAACAAGGGGACTAGGGGGTATCTTAACAGCAGAACATCACAGTTTATAGCACAGGGCTTACACCAGCTGTTTTTCCTGTTGTAATTCAGAAACATATTAACCAACTGTATTTTAATGTTAGGTAGACAAGCTTTATAGAGCTGGCTTGCTAAATGTTCTCTCCCAATGTCTCACCATCAGCTGTCTTCACTTGTTATCATATCATTAAACCTGTTCAAAATTATTAAATTAACAGCAATACAGAAATATAATTATTTTCCATCTAATGCATGACTTTGTTCAAATCCAATTTTAACAGAGTAACCTTCTCATTCATATTGGGATTCTGTTTCTCATTGCCACATATTGCTTCTCTATAAGACTCTAACTTGCAAAATGCTGACTTCAATGTGCAGAAGCTCGCCAGGCCCTATCCCAGACCTCTTAAGCCCTAGATGCTGGTAGGGACAGACACCATTTCCACAGAATCTGTCCTAGAAAACTCCCAGATTCTAGTCCTGGCCTTGAAAGTTTGTGAATTATGACAAAAGGGGTATATGTATGAGGGTTTGTTTTGCTCGATTACATCCTTTAAATTCAGGCAGACTGATGAACTAAGCAAGGCAGTACTAAAAAATCCCAAACTCATTTGAACTAAATTTCTACAGGGACAGTGAGAAAAGAGTGCATTGGGACACTCAGCTAGGCCCATCCCTAATTTTTTCCTTCAGAATTTCAGCACTTATCTAAACAATATTACTAGTGTACATCAAGGTATTTTGTATTCTCTAAAGCCTTCCTGAAGGTCTTTCTACTGAGGGGTTTGTTTTTTGGGGTTTTTTTTAAACACAAAGTTGGTCATTACCTCTTGATCAGTTTTCCAGAACTAATGTGTAGATTAAATGGACTTCAGAAACATAAAAAGCAAGAACAGATTGATTTTTTTTATCATAACAATGGTGCTTCTGATTCTAACAGGAACAGCCTTTTCCCTAAACACAGTCATTACCGTATTAATGACAGGCTAGGTAGGACACAAAGGACTGTGCTTTGTCCTGCCTAGGGAATTAATTGACAATCCAGTCATTAATTCCTGGTAACCACCACGTTATTGAGGATTACTGCTGCACAAATCTTTTGTCATAAAATATATAGAGGTTAGACATAGCACTACACTTCAGCTATGATGAGATGTTCATATCACGACACTAATAGCACCTTGCTTTTACCAATCCTTGCACAGGGAAAGAGCACAGACCCCATGGTATATGATGCCATTGGCATCTGCTCACACACATGCTGGCTTTTTCATTCCATTCACGCGCATACATTCATCACACCGGGACAACAACAAACTTCTGCCAACACATGTAAGTGGTTTTGCTTAGGTATCTGAAGAAACAAGTGGAAATCAACGATTTTGTATTGTTATTAATAATAATAAATTAAAATAAACTAAGTTAGGTTGTTTACAGAGGAAGAACAAAAATGTTTAGGATGTTTCAGGGCTCAGTGTGAGTCAAATCACAGAGAGTGAAATTCACACATCACCTTCACTGAATTTTTTCTGTCCTTGACCTTTGCTATTTAACATTAAAAATGTTAAGCACAGGCACTATTTGTAGAGAAAGACACATCACAAGAGCATACAAAAGTACTTTGGTCCTTTTGACAGGAGAGGATACTGAGCCACAGCTTTCATCAGACCGCCTGGGTCAAAGAATCCAATAGTTTTGGATGTTCAGGAGAAGCTGTAATGTGGAATTTTCTATGCTGTCTATTCCCACACCCTCAAAAGAACTAATGAGTTTTTTGGGACTGGTTGTTTTTATAAAAAACTTATTGAGAAAGGGAGGAAAAAAAAAGACAAAGACAACCTATAGTGTCTTGCATCAAAGTCTGACTTGCAACAACAAAGAAACTGAAGTGCTGAAAATTCTTCAGAAGATAATGACAAAACAGAGTTTATTCTGAAGATCAACCCCTAAATGTAACCCAGATAAACAAAATGAAAACAACAGGCCACCTACTACAGACAAAATACAATCCAAATCAGATAGGCTGTGCGAGACATTGAGCTTTCCATGAGAGTTAAAAAAGCAGTACATACCTTCTGGGAGCACAGCTAAGCAGTCAGAGAGCTCATGTATTTTGGCCAGCAAATAGATAGGTGCTGACAGGGAAGCCAGATGGCATCCACCTAGTCCAAGTGGCTGGCTGCCTCTTGGCTGGCCACCTCATGGTGCTTCTATCCCTACAGCAGATACGCTGGCCGGCAGGTTCGTTAGTTGCAAGATTCTGTCTTGGAGCCTTGCTTCATTTAGTGGGGAGGCAATGGCAGGCAGCATGTGGAGGGAAAAGGAAAGAAATGGAAGTCTGGGGACACACAATTTGATAGAGGGAACAAGGCAAGAAGAATGGAGAGGGGGATTAGCTACAGGAGAAAGGTAAAGCCTGTCACCTAGATCGGCTGGAGTATTTAGCAGCTCACCTCTGCATTTGAGATGTAAACTTTAACAACAGAGGCTATATTGACATTGCAGCTCTTAATGGCTCTACCAAGTGCATTTAGAGTATGACACTTGACAAGGAAAGAGGTAATTCTCTCTCCTGTCCATTCCCTGAAACTGACAGAACTAAAGCTGTCATTCCTAAGCAGTCAGTAAAACAACACCTTTTTAAAAGATTTATTCGTATCAGATCAGGACATGAATCCTTTTTTTTTTTTTCCAGTTCACAGTTGTAGGTTTTTTTCAGTTCACAGTGGAGAATCAAAAGACTAGATAATCTTGGAGACTAACTTAAGGACCTGTGATTGGTACAAAATGTACTCTCCTGGCTTGCAAAAGAAGTGTGGTAAATAGACACTGGGTAGGAAAATCTCATCCTGTCTACTACTTCACCTCTCTAAAATCACAAGCAACTGTAGCCATGGCATTCTTTTGAACATGATGATGATTAATACCTTAAAATACTCTTTGTTTTCATTTTTAGGATTAGTTACCTCTTACTTTTTAAAAGTTACACCACTTCCCAATACCCAGTAAAAGCAAACTGGTAGCACTGCTTGCTGGTCTCCCATGAGGGTAAGCCAACAGACATCACTTCACCACCACCCCTTGAGCTAATAATACACACCTGTAGTAGACTATATTCTGTAAGGACCACCAGCCCTCTTGCCTCTGAAAGAAGTTTTCTGGTTTAACTTAGATCATTCAACACCATGCACCAGAGCACAAAACATACATCAAAAAACAGTTCTGTCAACTCAGCTGAGAAACCACTGAGCAACTGCTAGAGAAAATACAACCACACTGAGAAATAACACTGGCATTTGCTTCCTTGAGTGACTATCACAAGAGTAAAGAGCAAAGTAAGATCAAGAACATAGTTCTTCCTTTCTTCCCTCAAATGGTAATGTCATTCAGTTTTGGAGTTCAAATGTAGCTGAACTCTCCCACAGATACACAGAGAGTACCCTGACAATGCTGTGTTTGAAAATGCCACTTCCTGCCCTGACCTCAGCAGACTTATATTTGTCCTGCAGCCTGGATGTCTTTTCTTTTCTACTTGCTGAGGAGACACAGCCTGTGTTTCAACTGATTTTCATGCGGAAAAACATGAACCAAGAGTACATTAAAATTTCTCTTCATTATAGCTCCTTTCCCAAATCAGTTATTTCATCATGCCGGGGTTTTTCTCTCTCAGTTGGAGACCAGGAATTTCACAGTATTTTATCCATCAGTAGCATTTTATCCATCTCGGGTCATACAGTGAATATTGACTCAATGGTTGTCTTATACTTCATTATTCTAAGTTTTTGAAGCAATGGCTTTGATCACAGCTGATGAGGACCTGCAAAGTTCTCCCACGCAGGACTTGCCTCACTACTATGCACTCTGTGACTCAGTTTATTGGCTTCACATCTGAGTTGTTCTGGTTTAACCATACTTCATTTGGGAGCCTGACCAGTATCTTCCACTGACCTGGTGTAGCACCTCTAATATTCTTTTCTGTTTCTATGATAACTCTATAAATGCACCATTTAATACTCAGGTTTATTTTTTTTCCTTAAAGCAAACCTATTAAAAATTCTTTACCTTCTTATGCTGTGCACACAAAACAAAAACATATCTTCTGTTACATATTTGATCAAGATTTAATCACTTGAACAGTAATGGAAAAAAACAGAAAATACTTCCACAATATTAAAATTTACCTGTGAATACTCATCTGAAACGCTGTGATTCTGTTTTTTAAAGTTTGTCTTTGTACTAAATTGCTCTCAAACCCTTCCTCTCTGGCAAAGCTGCTATGACTCCAGTTTCGTTAAAGCCAAACCCTGTATGGTTGTAGGAGGTGTCAGGGTGGGATAAAAAAAAGAGTGAAGTACTTTAGTGGCATATGTGACAACCACTTCAAAGCCATAAATCCTACGAAAGTACCTCAGAGAATAATGATCAGTCAAGACTTTAATCATCAGCAAAAGCGAGTTGAGAGAATAAGGAGGGCCCTAAGGGTAATAGCTGTAAAATGAAAGTGTCCACCGAGCACATTTTTTTCATTACAGACAATTGAGCCATTTCTCAACCTTGTTTATCTTTAGCTTTTCCTGTTAGACCAGAGGGAGAATAAGGGATATTATACCCAGCTTCTTCCAGTGAAGTAGAAAGAAAAATGCCAGAAATGCTCTAAGACAAACAATGCTACTTTCACAGATCTGGTTATGTGCCCTTTTTGGGGGCAGGGTTCCAGGTTGAGTTCCAAACCCTGGCCCCTTGAACATCCAGCATCTGGCTGAAATCCAGACTCTGTTCTCAGCCCAGGATACACAGCATACTTTGGGTATCCTAGCACGAATTTCTGAGTTCTGAGACACATAATCCCATTATTCACATTATCCCCAACAATCCTATTGCCCCCTGAGCTTTCATCTGATCCTTCATGCAGTCTTCTGGCTTAAATTCACCCAGTCCCACAAGACCTGGGAGATGTGACAGACATGTACATTTCTGTAATATGGATCAGTTTTGCCCCAGCTTTGAAAATCTTATCACTCTATACTTAGTACTAGGCAGAGCTAAAAAGTTGAAAAAGATAATCTGGAGATTTACTTTTCACTGGAGCCTGAAATTCCACCTGAAACAACTGAGCAGCATTTGGTTTCCTTTCTTTTTCCTGACAGTTTTTGCATCATTAATACCCTTGAATTTTTTCTCTAAGCTGTGCAAAAGTCAAATAGCTAACATTACAATATCTACATCTTTAGCAAAAGGATCAGAACCACAAATACGAGCAAGAGCTTTTATAAACCAATAGACTAAAAATTTCATTTACCTTGCTTGACTACTAGTTTGTATTTATAAGTTGAATTAATGTCTAGAAGACCAATTCAATTCATTTAAACTCTGTCCATCTACTGATTGCAAACATAAAAGACCAAAACTGATCAACAACCTCGAAGTACATATTACGATCATTCCAAAGAACCTCAGAATATTCTGAATTGGAAGGGACCCACAAGGATCATTTGGTGTGTTAGAGTTTAATAGCATCTGGAAAGATCAGTAAAGAGCATACAGTCTATGGTTACACTGTAGCTGTATTTCTGGGATGTGTTTTAATGCCATTTACTTATCTTCAAGATAAAGAAATGCAAAGCATGAAGCAAAATTATATTATTATACATGCCTAATACTCTTACTCAAGAGGAAAAAAAATAACATTATAAACTCTTTCTGGATGAATATAAAACTTCTTCTTGTGTTTTAAATAAATTGTGAAGCCAAAGGCCAGTATAAGTTTAAGCTACTCCTCTAACAGAAGAGCTCAAACAAAAGTGACTGAAACATTCCTAAAAAGATTAAAATAGATGTCTAATTAAGCATCCCTGGTTAATGTAAAATAGCCTAGAAATACCTATAATTTTTCAATCATTTTAGTGTACTACTGCTGTGTGCAGTTGTTGGAAAATGCACACTTACATCAGATTTCAGTTTAAGTTAATTTTCCATACTTCTGGTAGTTAGGACACAAATGGAGTTGGTATTCAATCTATAAGGAACTAGATCATTCTAGAAACTACTGCCCCACTATCTATCAAACTTCACCAGAGCAACCCAGTTCTGACTTGGAAAAACGTGGAATCTATTATTGGAACTTCCATTTCATCCCAAAATAATCCAAGAAAATATTGGTGCTTTTTTTTCCCCTAAGGAATCATATTCTGATCATGCAGATACCTCATAAGGTGAACTATGTCACTTCCATCCATAAGGAAAGGCTAAGGTAAAGTTCTTCTACATACTGAACTTCTTAAGCACAAAAAAGTCCACATCATTTTGTAGGGAAAAAAAACCCACAAACAAAAGATTAGCTACTAATAATGAACCAAAAATCCAGTTGAAAAATGAAAGCAAACTAGTATAGTTTCAACATTTTATTTTTATTTCCTTTCCCCCATATTTCAGGGTTTTAAGTGTAAATTTATTTAAGCTACAGAATATAAGATCATGCCTTTTAAAAAGTATGAAATGATGAGAATAGGATACTTGCATAACAAACCATTTCATTATTAATTTTTTCAGTAAAATAAATATTGATTGAAAAACTCATAAGAGCTGATTATAGTCCTATGTCTTCTGAAAATATTGTTTGCAATACTAGGAAATGTTTATTTACTCTTATAACACACAGTTAGTTTTGGAGCAATGAAGGGTCTCAGTGGAGTTATAAACTTCTCAGCATCACTGAAAAATAAGACAGGAAGCAGAAAAAAAAACCCCACAATATAATTAAAGGGTTTTTTTAAGCACAACTTTCTAGTCCATCAACAGCGGGTCACTGTGGGAAGCTCCTCCTTCTCCTACCACCCAGTTGCATATCCCTATTATGAATGACCCTGCAGAGCTTTCCATTTCTTCAGGTGTGCAAAGTGATCAGTTTACAAGATTGCAACCTACTAGGACATAGAAAATCATGTAGTGAAAACCTTACCTGCAGCAGGATGTGAGTGAGCTGCTGAAAAAGAAACAAGGGAGTTCTAGGGCTCCTTTAAATTATAAACCAGTTTTCCTTGGTAAAAATTCCTTGGTAAAAATTTCCTTGGTAAAAGCAAAGATGAAGACTGTGATGANTTGCTGAAAAAGAAGCAAGGGAGCTCTAGGGCTCATTTAAATTATAAACCAGTTTTACTTGGTAAAAATGGCAGATCACAAACCCTTTACCATTTAACATCCCATTCAAAATTAGCCACTGGGCAATCACCTTGCCCAAAGAGAGCTCTTTTCATTAGAAGATCCAAAGAGTTGCATCTCCCAAGAGAGAAAAATCAGTATTTTTTTTAAACCGTCAATTGTCTCATAGGTTCTCCACGTCCTTTTGCCTTGCACAACACACAGAAAAGTCAATTCTCTAAGTGACAAACTATTGCATTTTATAGAATATTAGGTAAAATGCAAAAGAAGCATAAGAGCGTTCAAAGTAATTTAGACATAGGAAATAATTTGGGAAGGGCTTGAGGGTTTTTTCAGGTGTGAAGATCTCAGCAAGAGAAACATTCCACAACCACCCTGGTTGTGACATGTGATAGAAATCTTCAGGGATCACCTCTCTCAGATCATATTCTGCCATCTAGCAAGGCTCCAGATATATCTAGGTCACATACAACACTCCATCCACCCCCCCATACACCTTGGCTGGCCCGGCAACTGTAAATATTTTATCACAGAGCTTTTAAGTCCTGGCCTATTTCTTCAGGATATTTAGAACATTAAATAATCATTTGGCAGTAAACAACATATAATCAACACTTTTTCCCCCTCACTCTAGCACTGTTGGCTGTTTCAGGGCAGAATATTGGATCTTCTTCCTGTCTCTGGGCCAAATAGAGGATTTCCTAATTTTAAAAGGTCTGTTTCCTCCCTGCTACTAAGCAAGCTATTGAGACTAATTGACAAATCCCACTGGCTACCAAATATTCTCTTAGCAGCATTCATTTGCTTTTTTCATTCACAGTATGTTTACCTTTGAGTTCAAAGATTCAATTCCTGACAAAACATCCAGTGCTAAGCACCTACAACCACTGGTCCATCAGGTTGCTCAGCTGGCCACATGTCCCACTAGCAGTGCACTTGCAGCTCCTCATTCCCTTTTCTGTGCCAGTCAGGGAAGCTGCAGGTAACCCTGCCAGGGCAGAACCATGTAGGGAAAAGACACTGCAAACTAGAGTGTGGAGGGGAAGAGCACAAATCCAAACTTTCTCCTCTAGCAATTAGCCACAGAAAGAACAAATCAAATACTTCAGGTATATGTATTCTCAAGATATTTGGAATGTGATTTTTAGCCAGTGAGCCTTGTGGGTGTGAGAATTCGACTTAATGAGAGTAGGAAAAACACTCAGCTCAGAGAACGCAACGGAAACATTTAAGATACACCCCATTCACACAGCAGATGGAGGATTTCCTATAAATGATGAAGTGACCTTCAGATTATTCCTATTATTATTCATATATAAATTGCAGCAGAAAATTTTCTTCCAAGATGTTGGTGTACACATAATGGTTATTTAAGGAACAGTACAAAATTCCTATGCAACTATTTACATATCCAACACATTCCCTTGTGTCTCAGCTGATGGGTTCACATTAAGCCTAGAGGATGGATTTATTTCTTTCTGCAGTGCAAGGTACCTATCAAACATTCAAGATTACAAGATCCACAAGTCATTCCCTATGCGAGAAAAAAAAAACCGAACTGGAAGATAAAAAACTCATCACTATGGGTGATGTTTTATTCCTTATTTCTTGTTTATTTTTTCTTTTCTGTCTCTCTTCATGTCCAAAGGAAGTACCAGATGTAAATGATGTAGTAAATTATGATCACGAACAAGTTGCATAAAAAGAAATTTGAAGAAAGAGGTTTTTTCTCCCTTCTTGAGCTGGGTAATGTCGTACTCAGCCACGAAAGGACCACGCAGACACCGTTCTGTCAGGATAAGGCCTGGGCCAAAAGAGAGAGAGCAAGAAGGACCAAGGTAGGGCAAGAAGAAGGAAGAAGGAGGAAGAAGACCGGCCCGGCCCTTTATTTTGTCAGTTATATATCTTTTTAGAGACAACCATGGATTGGAGGATGGGGTTACCACGTCTCCATGACACTGGTCAGATCAAAAGTCTACCATAATTCTCTGCCTAACAAAAAGAATGATAATAATAGATACCGGTAGGTAAACATGCCTGATGCTTACAGTAAAGTGCCTGGGAAATTCTATTACAGGAATGAAAACATAGAAAGACTGCAAAATTCAGGGCGACAGGGTAATATTTTAGGCAAGATGAAAAAATCCATAAGGTTGTGTGCAAAATAAAGGAATAAAGCATGTTGCTGCTGTAAACAGAGGGTCACATCACCGTCTTGTAGCAAGAAGAGACTGAAATGCTTGTCTCCATCTACTGCTTCATCATATAGACGACTAATAAAAAACTCAAGGAGCAGTCATAACAAGCAGCACCCTAGGTAGAGCCTGTCTGTCACCTGAACAGACATGAAAGCAGGCAGAATGTCCCTTTTTTGATGCCCCAGACTTCTTTTGCCTGCAGGGCAAAGCTGAGAAAAAATTGAGAAATCTCAGTGTTGTGATACTCACAGAATAGAGATGAGCTCAGAAACAGACATTCAGTTTCTATAACTGTTTGCTTAACTTGAAGTACAATATAACACAGAACCACCAAGAAATAGAAAGTTTTCTGTCAACATGGCTATATAATTGAGTTTTAAAATAAAGGGAACCTGAACCTCAAAGGAAAGAGAAATTCATTGTAATGTTGAAGGCTGGCAAGAAGCCCCTCTTAACCCCTCTTAAGGTGCCCTCCTCTCTCACCACAAGGTTGTGTCAGTGTAAGCTGTGGAAACTTTGAAACTACAGATGAGGTTCACATTAGGGCTGAAAAATGCTGCCTATACCTCCTCACAGACTGGAATAGCTTTGTACAGGGAACCTAATTATCTGCATGGCTGCTATGGCAATGCTTCCCTAACACACAAACATCCATAGAAGAAGAAATTATTAGAGGCAGAGAAATATTTAGTCCGTGAGTCTTTGATTGTACTCCTAGGTTATAAATAAACCAAATGAAAGGCAGGTTCACTTCTTTTTATAAAATCAGATACAGCTGAACAGCATTATTACAGCATATGTTTCATTCCTAACATCTATATTCCAGAGATTCTCCCATACTCCTTAAGATGGTCTGTTTGGAAAGAAAACAAATTCCCCCCTCAAATGAAAAATAATATGATGTCACATTAATCACTAGATTACATGAAGTCCAGGTAGAACTGGCCTTCCTTGGTGATGCAAGGGAAACAAGATTAAATGAAAAAGAACTTGTTAAAGGAAGAAAAACCTTGATCAACCTTGATATCACTTGGCAGACATGAATACAGTTTTTACTGCTATCAGGATTAATGGGGTGGGAGAGAGAGAAGAGTATTTGGATTTTTTTGTGAGTTTGTGGGTTTTGNGATTGACAGTCTAATAAGATCTGCCTAGAACTGGATTGTAAGTTTATATTACACAGCATGTGTTCTGTCATTATTACACTGTATGGTAGGATAATGGTCTTAATACACAGTGCCAGAGGCAGAAGAGGCTTCTGAAAATCACTTAGGAATCAACACTGCAGAAAATAATTTGATTTTTTTTTTTTTACTATTACTACTTATGAAAATACAAATACAAAATTATTATTATACAATGAGAGAAGCTATAACCAGCAGCATCCTGATCCAGGAACATCTGGAAATGAGTCAGAGGAACAAGCTGCTGCTTCAAAAATACAGCATATCAGTCCACTAAGAAGGTATTAAATTTAAGGGAAATAAAAAGTATGAGTCAAAGCTTATATCCATTATCTAGAGGTGGTGACATAGTATTCCTCAGGTCTCAAAGTGAAGCCATTTTCACTTATGATGAGAAAACTGTGTGAAATAAATTCCAGCACAAAGACTAGAATGAGTAAAACCAGCACTCAAAGGATAAACAAAAAAAGTACCTGAAATTAGGAGAAAAAAAAGACTCACTTGCTTTTAGAAAGGGAATTTGTTCCAACAGGGCCAAACTTTTAGATACATGAGACACTAATAAAAATTCGTATTTTATTAAATATCTGATTCCTGCTAATGAAAAAATTAGCATTGAAAAGGGAGGGAATATGGAAGGTATTTCTAGAAAATTATTTATCTTCGATTCTTTAACCAAAAGTCATACTCAGCACCACAGAATCAAATGATTAAACACACCACACCTATTTTAAGTATTGGCCACCTAAAAGAAAAGAATGTATTTGTTCATTCAAAAAGTATATTGATGCCATAGTCATGACATGATACTAGCTTTAGGGAAGACCAACAACTACTAGGCATTGATATAGGAACAGGAACAGAAGAAGCCTAGATCTCTACACTCTAGCACCCCGAATTCTAAATGAGGGGGCAAGTGCAGGAGAAGGGGCCACTGAAAGCATCCAGGTTTGGGGGTGCTCTTCCTGTTGCTCTCCCCCTCTCCAGGGCTCTCATTAACCCTTTCAGAGACAGACTATTAGGCCACATTGACCATTGCTCTTCTGGCCCAGAAGGCATTTGTTGTGATTCTCCCCTAACTAGCTTTTATTTTGTTTTTAGGCAATTGCAGAAAAGCCTCCCAGCCACAAGAATAAGAGAATATGTATCTTACGGAAAACTTGCCTGGTTTCTGTGATACAACGCAGCTTGTCTTGTCTGACTCTTGGCCTTGAGCTAACAAGGTGCCTTCTGTAGCTACTGTATTTCCCTCATGCACTTCCACATCAGAAACATTGGTGCTTACAGAATCAGGAGGAAAGAAATAATTCCTCTAACCTTCCTCAGCTGTGCTGTAAATTTAATTTCAACTGCCTACCCACTCAATCTGCTTGAAAACCTAATGCAGCTGGAAACTACTCAGTCACTGAGGTAGGTGACGACATTGACCTCTCTACGGAGAGTGATCATAAAGTCTAGTATGACTAGACTTTATATCAAATTCCAGTCAAGTCTTCAAAAATAAGGTTACACGTCTTCCTAATGTTCAGCCACAGAGTGAGTTTTCAATACTGTATTTGATAGTGCTTTTCATAAATTCCTTAGCTTGATGCCATTAAACAAATCCACTTCATTTGAATCACTTACTCTCAAGAAAACATAAAGTTGACTAGCAAAATTACAATATTTGGTTTTATACTGGGCTCTGCCAGTAAGAACATTCTTTGCTATTCCCTTCTCCAAAATAATCACTGTTAGAAAACCTCAGACAGCAGCTCTCATTTAATTTATAATATCCGGCTTGATCCTAGACATTATATTGTTTAAAGGGCACATACTGGAAATTACATGTAATTGATTATGGCTGGCTGTAATCAAGTTAAATGTTTTGATAAAACCAAAGATGTCATCATTGCTCTGCACCAGACGTGGAATTGCATTTTCCTCCCTCTAACATCAGAATAATAAAAAGAACTAATCATTCAAGAGAAAATATATCCAAAACTTCTGAAAAGGAAGCAACACTTACAAATGTTGTTCTGAGGATGGAAATATTTAGCATCTGTTGGCTCCAGCATCTAGATCCCTTCAAAGCAAGCAAGCATGTTGAGGCATGTAATGCATTTAATACTGCATAGAAGTGGTGTGTGCAAGGTGTGATGAATTACTATCAATTAATGTTGCAATTTTCAAGGTAAGACCTAACTGTATCAGGAATGTATCACAGAATGCAAAATGCAACACTGCTGCAACCCTCCCTAATTAATGTTTTGCTGGCTTGCCTGAGCTATCTACCTTTTTCTTTCCATAGGCAGTAAAGCAAAATGGAAGTTTTAAAATTTTCATTAGAAAAAACATGTTAGAAAGTAGCTACATGGGGCTCAGTCCATTTGTCTTGTAATGAAAGGTTAAGCTTACAAGGACTTCAAATTTATCTAATACAAAAAAACCCTACAACTTCAGCAAAGTATTCGATAAAAACCAATATGGATTCACTGATGCATGCCAGTGAATTACTAATCACTGGGAACTCGGGATATGTGGTTCAAAGCTTTGGGATTTAGAACATTAAACAACTGCACAGTTTCCCATAGTTTATCAAAGTAACACACACAAGCTTTTCTTGTCTAAGAAAAGGGTGGGTAGTGCAGGGATAGCATAGTATAAGCTTCTGGAAAGAGATAATGCACATTATGTTACCATCTTCCTTTCCTTGGATCCTGCTAGCTTCAGGGCTTCCTGAATCACTAATTCCTGTTAATAGTCAGCCTGCTGTCACTGTACTGAAACTGCTACTGCCATCAAATCCACAGTTTTACTTCAACATAACATCATGTTCTCACACTCGGTGCTATTGGTCTGTGCTTTAGACAGAACCCGGAGCAGAAACCAGTTCTGCCCTGCTCAAGTAGCACATGGTAGACTTGGGTTAAGATTTCCACAAACTCACAGTTGACAAATGCAGTTTTAGGAGATTTCAGCTCAACTGCAGTGTAAACTCTTACACGAATGCTCATTTCTGAAAACACTTGAAAGTAAAAATATGCAAAATTTTGGGGGAATGGGAATGAGAGACTACACGACAGCAAAATTCAACTGAATTTGCCAATACAGAAACAAATTCTATGATTCCAGTGTACTACCACTATTCTAAGAAAAAATAAACCAGGACAATTCCAACATCAGTAGAACTCTCTGCCAGCAGATATAAGCAAATAATGTTAATTACAAACAAGGCCTCACTCTAATTCAAAAACATCACACCCAAGGTTCATATTCCATACATTTCTTTCCAGCTAGGTATTCTGCTGAATAAGTTTATTCCTGAAAACATTTGCCAAGATTATGTTTGAACTCTTTTAATTAAAGTTTGTAAAGTGCTCTATGATCTATCAGCAGAGTCAGGCTACACTGGTAAAGTATTATGTCAGGTCTAGAAAAATAGGAACTTACACATTCATCAGGTCAGTGAGGTTTCTCTCACTGATTTCAATAGGCTTTGAATAAGATCTAATTTCCCACAAGCATTATATTTTGCTTAGAAACCACACAAGTAAACACGACTCCACCCTATATCTACCATTAACTTAATTACAATGCCAGCTGAGGAATCTCTCCTTTTGTACATGGATTTAAAGATCTTTATTGTTTTCATATACAAGTCAAAGTTCACCTCCAATGTATTAAGAATTCATCCAAGCTTAAGACTCTTTCTGTTATCTTAGCAGAGATAATTGATTTTCTTACTTCCTTTTACAGAAAGAATTCAGTAGGATAATGAATTCCCAAGGAGTGCCCCAGCCAAAGTTAGAATTATTGAAAAATAATTGGAGAGATGGCTTATTTTTCTGAAAAACAATGTTATAATTTAGAGTTCACTGGGCCTTTCTAAATGCATACAGAAAATGTGACATGGCCTAAATTGACAGCATCAAAAGCTAATAGAAAGAGTTCCTAGTCTAAAAAAGAACATGCAATTACACTCTGAAGATAGGTGGGACTCAATTCTCTGGAATTACAAATCTCAGCTGCTACTAGACTGGTAAGTACTAAAGAAGCTGTGTGCTGGGACTGATCCTCCCACTGTCCATTTGGATTTGAACCTCATGGTATTTGAGCCTTCTTAGGGAATGAGAGTCGTTTTTTTCCTTTCCTTCCTTCTTAGGAGGCAAGGAGCCTTTCAAATAGCTGTGTTTATACCTGCTGGATGGAATCTTCACAAATAAATTTGTACTTTTACCCTGAACTTCTGCCTCATATGGGACTTCCTTAACCTCCTGTTTCAAACCTAATATCTTTGTTGCTCAGCCCTCATTGTCATTATTCCCTGCCCCTTCTGTCAATCTTTCTGTGGCTGCACACAAAATTTTCATTGTCTTCTCATATTCTTCCTGGGTAATTTCTCCTCCAATTTAACATTTTACGAACTCTACCTCTGTACTGTATTTAATACCACCTCATTTCTGCACTTCATTTGCTTACCTCCACATTTAATATAGAACTAAATATATAATAAACCATCTTCATGGCTATAAAAACCATCCTTTGAAATAGTTTCTCAACAATGAGGCAAAAAGAAAAAATTGGCAAATACTTTACAGAAGAAAGAAGTGAGGGACTGACTATAAAACAGAGCTACAATACAGCTAGTTTTCAAAGTCTAAGAATGTTTAGATATTAAGCTACTTCCATTAATTCAACATGAAATTTTGAGAAATGTGAAAGGTACACAATATTTTATAAACATACTACTACCTGTCCGCTATGTACACTAAAACTGTGTTCTCTCTTCCATTCCTGAATACATGTAAAATATACATTCATCTAAAGAATTCACCTTTTCCAGCTTCAACTATTTTGTGATTCTGTGAAATTTTATTATTTAAAAGTTATTTAACAGCCATATTTTACACAAGAAGCAATATTAAAAATAGATGTGATTTGCCTTCATACCAAATGATTTGAACCCCCACCACACACATTAATATTTCATGGAATCATAGAATATCCTGAGTTGGAAGGGACCCATCAGGACCATCGAATCCAAATCCCAGCTCTGCACAGGACACCCCAAGAGTCACACCCTATGCCTGAGTCCATTGTCCAAACACTCCTTAGACTCTACCAGGATTGATGCTGTGACCACTTCCCTGGGGAGCCTCTTCCAGTGCCTGACCATCCTCTGGATAAAGCACCTTTTCCTGATGCCCAGCCTAAACCTCCCCTGATTTGGCTTCATGCCCTTTCCTCGAGTCCTGTCACTGGTCACCCCAGAGAAGAGATCAGTGTCTACTACTCTGCTTCCCCTCATGAGGAAGTTGCTACTGCAGTGAGGTTTCCCCTCAGTCTCCTCTTCTCCAGGCTGAAGAGACCAAGTGACCTCAGCCACTCCTCAGACAGCTTCCCCTCCAGACCCTTTAGCATCCTCATGGCCCTTCTCTAATAGATTTATGTCCCTTTTATATTGAGGGACCCACAACTGCCCCCAGCACTCAAGGTGAAGCCCCCCAGTGCGGAGCAGAGCGGGACAATCCCCTCCCTTGCCCGGCTGGCGATGCTGTGCCTGATGCCCCCCAGGACAGTGTTGGCCCTCCTGGCTGCCAGGGCACTGCTGGCTCAGATTCAACTTGCCAGTGACCAGGACTCCCAGGTCCCTTTCCACAGCACTGCTTTCCAGCATCTCATTCCCCAGTCTACACACACAACCACATCTAAACTTAAATAAATTTGTTCATTTGTTTTATGCTCTTAAGCAGTCACTAGGGAGATTTGAAAACATATGAGGTTTAGTTCTCAATAGGCAAGGTCTTTTTTCAAAAGGGTTTACCTTCTTATAATTGGACATTTTATTATAAGACTCAATACAGAGTATTACCTTAAAATGCAAACCCTACTCTCTGGGAACTGAGATCACGTTTATACACCTGGATCAGAGAGTAATGGTATTCTGTGTGTGGGAGAGGTTGAAATTTTTTAAAAATACAGGGTAATTCTTCACTGGAAATTAAACAGAGCAAACTACTCTTTTAATTGGATATTGCACAAATAGAAAATTGCAGGTGGTGGCATTTTTTTGTTTCCTGGGCTTCAGAGACATGCTTATAGCCGTCTTTACCCAGATAAAACCATTACTATGTAGCCTATGGCATTAAATGGACAAAATTGTTTCACCAACAGTACTAGATTAGTATATTACTTTTTTGTGATGACCAAGTTATTAAAGTGAAGAGACCTTATTCCAGAAAAGCAAGGGAAACTCAATACATTTCAGAAACAGGGAATTATAAAAAAGTTTAATTTCTCCACCTGTGTACACACAATTTCTAATCTTCCAGTGAAGCTCCATCAAGACTTCAAATCCTTTTCTACAACCTTCAGCAACTGCATGATTTATTATAAACGTCAAAGACCATTCCTGTAAACACTCAGAGAAAAGTACAAATGCTTCAACTTTTTTTTTAGTATCTTGCAAAGTATTTTCCCCATGAAGAAACCATAATTATATATTCAGTTATCCATTTAATGATGCAAAACTATTTTTCACTTATATGTGAAAATATAGGTGTTTATGGGTATGTGCAGTACCCATAAACAGATGTTCACTGAAATCCTCAAGTTGAAAGGGCAGTCTAGGCAGACCAAAATACACAGTTCTTCACATAATGATGAATTGGGACATAGGAGGTCATCTCTGTGCCCTTAAGCAGCCATTGGTACATACTAATGTGAGAATCAACACATTTTTTTAATAGGTAATTTACATTGGGAACATAGTTTAGTAGACTCCTTTAAACCAACATTTCATTGTCAAAAAACTGATAAAGTGTTATACATTTTTGAAGCACCCCTGGCAAGTGGCATGAAAACATGGCCCCCAATCATAATCTTTAATAAAGGTGTAACTTTACAGGACTACAGAACAGTCATCCAAAAATGAATTTCTGTCTCAGATCCAAAAATAAAAATATGCTTTCATTTTTTCATAATTACAACCGTTTACATGTTTCCAGGGGAACAGCATGACCTTACCTTACAGAATAAGATCAGGAAAACTGACAAAAGTTGATTTCTATTAAAAAGGGAAGGACCTTCTCAAAATCATAACCAGTTTCTCCCAAAAACTTGAATGTCTGTTGTGATTACCCTCTCATTTATCTTTCAGGCCAGACAAGAAAGCAAAATACACAGTAACATCACAGAAGTATATTACATTCTTAAAAGATCTTATTCACATTCTGACAAGAGTTGTGGTTGCCACTTTATTTCAGTGAAAAGTGCTGCGATATCCACTCTGACCTACCTTAGCATTTACCTGGTTTTCAGAGATCAGATTCCTCTGAAGGTTGAAGCTAAGTATCAAGTGATGATCGACAGAAAAAAAATTCAATTTTTTGATCCGTACATTGTTTTCCAGAACACAGGTTATTAGGAATGCACTAAAGTATTGACTGCTTTGTTAAGTCTTTCACATTCAGCCTTTTTTAGCATTATTGATCCAAGGCTGAGAATAGCACATAGACCTTGGCAACATGGCCAAAAATAGGGACTAAAGGCTGCTGAGCACAAGATGAACAGCTACTGCCTGAACTGCTTCTAGTGGTGAATTGATACAAGGTTTCACCATGAGGATAACTGATGTCTCCAAGTGGTTCTGAAAATAGTACTATTTCCAATTTTCCAAAGTTTACAGTACATACATGGAAGCTCTGCCTTTCCAGAGGAATGCAGATACTACTCAGTATGGAACAGATAACAGTTGGTGTATGTGCTACCAAGTGCAAGAAATACTGAAGCAAAATGCGAAGGGTAACTACTAAACTCCCGTTCTTTACATTTTTAATGGATGCAAGAATTCTGAAGACAGCAAAACAATAACTACTAACAATATATTTGTAACATGCTAATCAACTACAGATGTACACAGAAAGGGAAAAGCAGTACTCTCTGTTATCTCTTGAGGGCTATAAAGGGAACACAAAATGTAAATATCCAATTCTAACAGATGCCAGACCTCATGAATATATCAATTTTCATCCCTGAACACACATTTTTAACAGCCCAGCGGGAGTGTACACATTTCAATAAATACCCACGTTCCAAAACTAAGAACATTTCTTATTTGTAAGAGGACCACTACATTAGAAAGATTATTACAAGAAAATACTCATGGGAGAAGTCGAGCTTTCCTTTGTAATTAAACTTTATTTGAAACTGATACAAAAGGCTTCCTAAAAGAGAGGCTTCTAAAGCTCTCCGAACAGTTTTCACTCCGAACAGTCATGCAGGATTTAGCAAACATTTATAATACTTGACTTTGTTCAAAAGCAGTGAACTATCTTAGTTCTCCCTTTCCAGAAAAAAAAAAAAAAATCCGTGTAATAAGACAAAAAAAAAAAAAAAAAGCAGCAAAAACACTCTCCATATTGGAAATGGTGTGAGCTTTTGCTCTCATTCATGTGAGCTACCATACCACCATCTTTCCTCCATTCAGCTGTCCAAAAAGAAGTTCTTAAAGAAATGGTAAAAAGTCTTCTTTGTGTATTATCAATGAGGTTGATAGCAAAAAAACAGTGACACAATACATCAAATTTCTCTTTGTTCCATACAGTGGTTTTCATGTTCTCAAAACATATTGTTTCTAAGAACACTCTTTCGATAAACTCATAATTGTTTGTGTGCAACCTGCAAATTCAGAAAATTCTCAAACAGTTCTAACATTTCAGATTCTTTTTCCTAAATTTACCACAACTCCCTCTGAACTTGTTTTGGAAGGGTAAAAAGTATTTCTAGAATTTCTGATTTTCTTTCCCTACTGTTTTCAGCCCACAAATATTTGAAAATTCATTCCAAAGCAAGACTTAAGAATTCTTTTCAAGGATGGAGTAACTTGCTGCTCAGGGGAAAACTGACAGAGGAAGAACAGTCAAATGAAAGAGATGAAAAGAAAGATCCAACCCAGTGGGGAAAAGGTAGACAAGATCTTTTTCAAACTTATGGAGAAAAACCAAAAAAGCAAATCGATTAATCCAAAGGAGAGAAAGGAATCCCAATTTCAGTCTCAGTACTTGAACTTGAGCCAGCTGTGAGAGACAGTAAAATGCCAAAAGACAGCAAAAAGAAAGCACCAGCTATAGTTACCATTTCACTTCTGAAGACCTCATCAGCGAATCAGAAGTGCTTTAACTGAGAAATGATTGGAAGGAGAAAGATTTGTGGATCTCTCTGCCTGTTGTAATATTATGACCTAGTTAAGAAGAAATATGAAAAATGTGATACCAAGTACTTCCATTGTAATCTCCTGTTAGCCAAAAGTGAAAGAACTTTATTTTATTCACGTTATAAAATCAGCAGAAAAAAAGTTCTCTAAGAAACAAAGGAAATGCAGTGAGAGACAAAATAATTTCTCATTAGCAGATGAAAACTCAATTAAACAAAATTAACATTACAAAGCAAGACAATTATTCATATATTAACATTCTCAAGGAAAAAAGAGACAATGCTTAAACTCAAATATTTTGTGTTCAAACAGACTCAACATCAGCACAAAACTTGGAACAAAAATGTCAATTGTGAAATTATATTTCAAGATGGTACATGAATATTGGTCTAGAGAGCTACCTGGATAGGTAATAAGGCTTAGATTCACTTTGGTCATAATATGAAAAGGAAAAAAAAAAGGAAAAAAAAATCATCTGACACATAGTGAAATATTGCAAGTCCCTTCTGGATTCTTCTGTCACCTTTGAAAATTATACCCTAAATGTCCCATTCCCTGCTAAGCAAGAATTCATTAATTCCATCTGAGCAATTTGTACATGCACAGAAGTATCCCACAGGTACACACAGGAGAAATCATATGCTAGATATATCCAGCTGCCATCCCCAAGAATGCTCTCCAAAAACCACACAAATATCCAAATTTCTTCTTTATATACTCAACTAGAAATTTGAAATTTAGCACCTCAAGTAAAATAGGGCAGGCAGGCAAAGAGGAATAAACAAAGATAATTTCTACTACCACTACCACAACAACAAGGGAAAGGAAAACTTTTAAAGTCAAAAATGAGAAAAAAATATTCACTGAATTTTAAATTTATATATGGAATTCAAACACTTAGAATTTCCTTTCACGTGGCAAATATTGAGCAGACAGGATCTAGAAGAGTTCCTACAGGAGCCAAGACCTAATTTACATCCTTTAAAAGCTGTAAGATACCAAAGTTAAAGAGCAAAAATTTCCTTATAAGTCATCATCTATTCTCACATGGGAAACATGATTACTGTAAGCAAGAACATAATATTATCAGTTTCCACTGCAATTTAAAGTCAGTGTAAGAATTCCTTAAGAAGAAAAATTACCTCACACAGGAAAAATATTTTGGGAAATGCACTTCACTGCAAAAAAGGACAGTGTGCAAACCAAAGAGACTAGTGAGGACTTTGGAATTTGACTTGAAACTGCTTGCAGCTGAAATAAATGAACAAGTCTATTAATAGACAAATTTTTTCAGAATCTGAAGAAACAAGAGAATATAGAAAACAAAGAAAGAATAAGGATTCTAAAGATATACTGGAACCTTTCTCTTCTTATTCTACTCTCTCCTTCCAGCCACACACAAAAAAAAAAATCATTTCAGCAGAAGTAAAGCAAAACAAAGTTCTCCCTCACAGATTGCAGAAACACTCAAAAATTGGCAGTTTCAGTGAATCTTCTTTACTGCTTCCCTGGCTGCAAAAAGGAGGGGCAAAAGGGAAGAAACTGCTCCAAAAACAATAGCTAACTTTTTTTCTGATAGAGGAATAGAGAAAAAAATACATCCTCTCAAACCTCAGAACCTAACTTCAGTTATAAATGTTTCTTAAAATTTGCACTTTTTTGCCCCAGCCAAAAAAATTCCAGAATTAGCATTTTAAATGGGTCCCTTTGATTTACTGCAAAGCTCATCAGACCTTTGGCTTAATTAGTGCCCATATACACACATCCCTTTTGAGTTCACCTGGTTTTTATTAACATAATTCTAAGCCTCATGAACACCGAAAATGGCTTTAAATTTTAAGCCAATTTGACTGATGCAGAAATATATGATAAAACCTTGAAGTAAATGTCAGACATCAGGATTTATTCTCCTCAGGAAATTAAAAAAAAATTCTGAATAGGTTTTGGCATCTCCAATTTTAATTTCAATTTCAGTATTTAGCTTCTGTTTTGTTAATGCCATTCAATACTGATTCAACTGCTATTAATTACAGAAAAATAACAGAAAAACTAACCTTGCACTAGTCATTAAATGCGAGCAGTGGAACACAGATGCATGTACCACTTTTCTTATCAAGATATGACTTCCTTTACAGCAGCATTTTCTTACAGTGATATTCAAAGTCTGTTAATCAGAATGTATGAACGGCTCAGTGTTTTTGTTTTTTTTAAACCATATACCAACATATATCTAATCAAATGTGAAGATGCGTGCAGAAATGCACACATCTATTAATTCAAACACATACTGACAATCCTTTTATTCTTCAGAACAGCATTTCTTGCATATGAAGGTGAAAAAAAAATAAAAAGCATCTTTTCCATATATATGGGAAGAAATGCAAAAATAAGAATTAAACTTACTCAGTAAGCACCAAAACAAAAGCCAGGATTAGAATGTAGGTATCGACATTCTCACAACAGCCTCATACATTAATTTGCCAGTGCTACTCTGACTTCTGAGCTTTTTTTGTTTTCCCTATAGTCTTAGGTTATATCACGCACCTGTACAACAGATGGCAAAGCCGTGGGCCGCTGCCTTAAAGACCCAGCACAGGGACCTGCAGCCTTCTCCAGACATCTGTATAATTAGCAAGGGAATTTCCACCAACAACCTAGGAACTAACTGTCTAACTGAAACAGGGCATTTTTTTCAGTATGTTTTCAGTGGAAGATGAAGAAAACATTGTGGCTTCACTGATCATCTTAGAAAAAAAATGGGGACACTTAACAGTGATACATTTTCTGTGGCTACTCTGGCAAGAATAACTTCAAAAGGGAAAACAATTAGAAGCAAGTGATACAAGATGAGCACAGGCAGGTCCAGATCACACAAGGGATAAGAAAAGAATCTAGTAAAGAAAAACTGTAAATCTTATACTGGTCTCAAGTTACTTTTTAATACATCTCTATTTATTTGAATTTTCTTATAATTCATGAAACTTCAAATTATTCTGATTCACTTAGAAGAGAAACCAGAAATTTATATATAATTCTCAATTTTTATGAAGTTTTCCACAGAAAAGACCTACCCCTTTACTGGGTCTTACTTGGCAAAGTAGCCGTATTTCAGCAACAGCTAAATCCAAACCTGCTATGACGCAAGCTACTGAGTCTGTGGCACATTTTGTCTCCAAGTGAAAATATGCTTACAGGCTGACAACTTTGTGCTTCTATACTTATAACAGGTGAAAAGGCAGAACAATAAAAAGCTGCTCAAAGAGCAAGACACGTAGACAGGGATTTGCTTGCATATGGTGTTTACCAGGAGATCTCTCAGTAAAATGTAATAAACACAACAAGTCCATTTTTATGTCTACAACTTGTGAGGTTGAAGGACTGCTTACTCCATTGCATCCTCTAACATCTTTCCAAAGGGTCAGTGTTTATGGGAACCCAGACCTGTTCTGAGAAGAACATAGCAGTGCTATTAGAAAGCCAAAATCTGAGATACTGAGCATTTTAAACCAATGCTTTCTAGCATTAAAAATAAAAATTTATCCCACAACTTCATTGACTGTTTCTCATTGGAAAAACATTTTTGCCTATTTTAATTTTCCTTCATATGTTTCTTCTTTGTTTACTGCTCTATATCACATGAAAAAATGTGAAAAGAGAGGCCAGATGAAAAGAAACTGCAGCAGTAGAAAAAGGAACAAACACACAAGAAAATCTGTTTTTAAAAATTTCCTTCTCAGTAAGGGAAAATCCATGGAAAATTGGAGCAAAATGAAATTCAGTTCATATTTTGTAGCTTAAAATAGCATTTCTATAAGGATTACTGCAGGTCATAGTAACAAGTTAAATCAGTTCAAACTGTGCTGATGCACCAGTAGAGAATTAAACAAAAAAATAAAAACTGTACAATGATTATCATTATTTTAAGATGTAATACTCAAAAGAAGACCTACCTTTTCCTCAGTGTTGCTTACAATTAGAGACAGAACACCAGACAAAGCTTGTAACATAATTAATGACTAAATAGCTGAAAGGAGAACCTTTGAAATCAGTGACACAGACCTCCAAAAAGGTCTATAAAAAAGAAACCTTAAATTAAGTGATCAGTACGTTAAATCATTTTTTCTAGACTGTCTCAGGATTCATGACTTTGCATAAGAACACAGTAACACCCAGGCAAGGAGGAAGAAAAACTGAAAGGAAGCATACAAAGAAGCTTCTTTAATGTCAGACATTAGGTACAGAGAGAAAAAATTGCATACTCCAAAAATGAGTACAGAAAAGATACAGGCTTTCTCCTACAAACAGTATTTCCTCACATAACCACATGCTCTGAAGTCCCCACAACTGAGCACCGGTAAGGTTTTTGTTTATTATTTGTACAAATAATTATCTAATTTTTAAGTAACTTTACCTAGATTCTAGAAATACAGTATTTTGACATCACCTCCAAAATAAAACGTTCTACAGGAATGTACCATCTATATCCCATATCCAACCTATACTGTCTACAATCAAGGCTATCCAAATAAATTTGGTATTAAAAAGCAATCTGCTTAGTGACTCAACAAGCTGGTGGAAGGTGTAGTTGTCTGAGTCACAGAAAAGATTCAACACTGTGCAGGCAGATTTTGTTTTATTAACTAGAACTTGTGTAGGATTTAATGATCTGAATGAACCCTCTCTTTATGAAACGAACCCAAAAATCTTCCTAAAGTGAGAACATACACACATCTGTCAAGAGATTACCAGAAGAGTACATGTACTGCTTATATGTACATATGCATAAGGCGCCTGTATTCTGACAAGGAACAAAAAAATCCAAAAGCTATAAACATGGATTCATAGGGTGGAGGATCCAGTTGTGTACTCATCCTTGCTTGAGATACATCAAACCAGAAGAAATAGCATAAAGAGAGTGTACAAAAAAATAGGTTAGAGGGGATGTGCACAACAAGGTGCTTGCTGTCACTTTGGCATCACTGGATTGAAGCCGCTAGAGAGGAAGAAAAATGTTTGGTTTCACTGAAGAGATACAATTCAAGACATTTTAAAAACAGTAGTGCTGCATTCTTCATGGATATAATTTCAATGACCTTGGGGGTTTGTCCAAAGACTAAGTGCCAGAATTATTTCTCTGTGCTAACTGAGAAGATGTTAAAAACAAGTCTGCTTATTTCGAAACTGGACAAAGTCCACACAGCTACAGGCAAGGTCTTCTCCCCTCCCCAAACAAAGCATCTCTCTTTCAGAGAAAGTCACAGTTAAAATAATTTGATGGGTTTAATCAAGTAAACAGTTACAACAATCACTTAAAAATTACAGTTCTAAACCTGAAGTTGATGTTGAATACATTATTTATTGATGAAAGTATATAGAGGACTGCTGCAGCTTTCTCATCAAATCTTAATGACAAACTGCACCTCTTTCCCAAAACTACATTTCCAGTAAAACAGTTACTCTTAATGCAAGCACAGCAAGGATACTATGATTTGACATGGAAAGCTGGAGCATCAGGGCAAGAAAACCCATTGCCACAAAAAAGTCTTTCAATTCCAATGCTGGACTGAGTCTCCAAAAACTTACTCCACACATACGCCACAGGATTTATTCCCTACGCCCCACCCTCTGCCCTCAGCAGTTGTTCTGTGTTTGTTCCTAACCACAGAGAAAAAGGTTCTCTCATTAATGAGAGAAATACTTCTCTCATTAGTTGTCTCCAGCTCACAAAACATTCCTGGAAAGAGTGATCAAAAATGGAATGGATTCCTTCAGTACAGTCACATCCTTCTCTAGTGGCTCAATGCATCAGAGAAATGATACTTCTTTTAACATAGTGTAGCCTAGTACCATACGAAACATTCCCTCCGTTCTTTTCACAAGAAAATAAAGGATTAAAACCTACAAATATTTCACATTTAATTGCACAGGAGTTCCCACAATGAGGGACAGTGAACAACTGTAATAAAGCCCACATCAGCTGGGACATGCAAGTCTACCTACATTTCTCCAGATTCCCTAGCAGGCTAAATTTGAATCTGGTAACTTCAACCATATTACAGCCCCTGAGTTTGTTACTACTTGACTTTTGCCTAAAATGCCAACAGCTTTTGACATAAAACTTCTCTCACTTCTGAGAGACCTATAAGGAAGTAAACACCTTTGCTCCACCCATGTAAAACAAAGGATGCAAGAATAAACAGCTAAAAAAATTATGGTTATGTTAAAATGCGTTACCAAAGATTACTTACATTATCATAATGTTCAGTAACTTGCCATTTCAAAAGAAAACTAATACAAAATCAATAGAAGTCAAGAGACAGATACAAAATATTAATAAAGATATGGCAAAACTCTTCTATTAAAACATAATTTAAAAGTATGGATGAAAGAGATTATTAATCTTCTGCTTCCAGTAGAAGATTAATAATGAGCAGTTACACTAGCAGCCTTCCTCCAAATCAGTCTTGCACTGGCAAGAGATCTAGTCCAGGTTGATTAGATCATTTAAGAAAGGAAGATACTACCCTGAACAGCCCTGCCACTCTGAGTGGAGTTGTGTCAATTTCAGCAAGCAGGGAAAATGGGCCAGGAAATAAGCAAATGTCTACTCTTCTACTTACTGTATGACAATAGCAATAAGCATATAAACAGACACACACTATAGGTTTATCTGATGGTATCATTTTCTTCCTTAGTGCAGATAGATGATCCAAGTCACACAAAAGCATAGCACTCATTAGCATTTCATGGTGGTATGTTTTTTTTTTAATTATGTGCATGGAACAAGTAATAGCAAAGAAAGCATTTTTCTTATCAGAGCAAAAAAATGTAATGTGAGTATGCACCCGTTTTTCTTTAGGGAAAAAGTTACTATTTATGTGGGAGAAGTATAGCAGCCTTATGGTTCTTTTGCACCTCAAAGAAAGAGAAACACATTGTAAGAAAAGTTTCACCGCTGCTTCTCTGCAGAACGAACCAACCAATCCTTCGTGCTCCACAGGCAGCATGTTAATCACCTGCTGCAAGCTAAGGCTGAGCAGCTCTGATCGATACCTCTGGAGAGCACACTCCCAAGCAAGGACAGCACTATAGGATGTGCTACAGCATCGCTCATGGGTTGAGCAAAAAATCCAAGGCACATTTTCAACATTCAAAATCCCAACTATTTCTCTTGATGAGGCTGGTTTACAAGAAGGGAAATAGAAAAACACTAAAGGCAGAACAAAGGATGAATGAGAGCAATTATTACTGAGCAAAAAATGATGACTCAGATTAGCTTGTTGATGACTGACAAAAGCTTGATAACTAAACTCATTATGTCTTCACTTTGTTCAGTGAATTTGTAGCAGTTGAGGGGCTGTTCAGCCCACATCAGTTTTTTAGGAAATGAACTTTAATTATTTGTTTAAAATCAATGTAACTTCAAAGCTGAATCTTAACAGCTTTTCAGTATACTAGTGAGAAAAAGATGAAAATCTCTATACTGCTAATAGGCCTACTCTCGAATCACAAATATGCAGAGAGATTAAAAAAAAAAATGTATTTCTGGAAGTCCCCAAAGAATTTCTCTGTGAGACACTGGGTTATGTGAATTACATAAACATCCACAAACTCAAGGCATCATTAATAGAAACAAATATATTGTCAAGTCCAAGATCAAGCACAAGTTGTCAAAGCCCATATCTACCAATAAAAGGGCTCAGCTGGAGAGCTTTGGAGAAGCAGACCTTGAAAGTGTAACTCCAACAAGTCAACTAAGATACAAGGTAGAATCCATTGCATAAAATATTAGTAACCCACCAAAATGTCCCTTGAAAATAATGAGACCTGCAACAGGTGCTGAGAGGAAGTTGTAGCCACCCCAAAACCACACGAAATCAGGAAATAGCATGCCATAACATATTGCTTTTTTTTTTTTTTTATTGTTCCTCTGAGTACAGGGTTTAAGAACTCCTGTCTATTTATGCTTGTTAGCCAAGGAGGCTCTTAAAACTCAGTTTGTAAACCCATTATATTTCTGTACTCTGGATCCAGTTATTTACACCCGTGTTGCATCCTACACAACATTCATCTTTCACTTTGTCCTCTGTTTCACAAAAAAACTCCTGCTTGTAAAAACTCTAAACTTCATCTCTGAAGTAATACTTAACTTGCTAAAGGACAGAAGCTTTGGAAATGAATACTGCAGTGGTTGCAAATAACTTCAGCTGAAACATAAAAGACTAAGGATCTTTTTTTTGTGCTTCTTGGCACCAATGAAAAATTAATTCATAGTTCTCTTCCTGGGAATATGAATAATCAAAGTTAAAGGACAGAAAATCTTTGCCAAAGCATCCCCTCAATTTAACCTCTGTTCAAGTTTGTAATGGAAATAAGTTTGCTTAAAAAAAAATATCATCCTCCCAACTACTAGAGTTTTCATGAAGCCTCCACCCATCACACTGAAGGGAAAAAAAAAGCCATTGCAAAGGAAGTAGTAAAAATCTTTCCTTTACCTTCCTTCCGAATTCAACTTCCAATAACAATAACCTCTTCATTACAAAACCTTTTCTAAATATCAACTGAAAAATATCCCTCCTCCTCTCCCATCCTGCCTCTGTCATTTTCTCCCTCTCATAATGCAATTATTCTACATGATTCATAGCTATCCTGTGATTATTTTAACATCTAAAAGAACTGAGTTGCACTGAGAAGCAGTCCACTTAAAAGAGATCTGGTTTTGCTGTCTTCTATTTCCTGTGTCATTTTGTCTTTCACAGAATTAGGACTGCCCAAGCAGAACATGAACCTATAAGTAGGTTTGAAAAAAAGTAGTTGATATCTTAACTCTATCCCTGCAGAGTCATTGCTCTTTTACATCACTCCTTTCCCCTGCAGACATAAAGGAAAAGTTGTTTTGAAAGATTTACTGTTGCCAGATATCATTGTCTTTGTCCTCTGTTGAATTTTGGCTGTAAGGCTCCTCCTCAGTCCCAGATTGGTAGATAGTACATAACATGTATCAATGGGCGAGAGGTTTGCGCCTGAGAAACTAATAGTACTTTAAAAGTATTCATCAGATTTTATGCTACCCTGGAGAAGAATTTCACATTTCACAGATGGGAAAATCAAGAATGACTGATCAAGTCACTTGTCCAAAGTAACTTAGTAGCAAATTCAAGAACAGAATGCAAATTCTTTGCTATATCCATTAGGCAGTATGCTTCATATCAACAGTCAGTATCAACAGAAACTCCTTTTGCTACTTTTCCTGTTTAATGAGTCTTTTTGATCAAGCCTGATACTAAGATGTCCCATCACAGAAAGAACAGATTATTTCTACTGTGCTAATGAACTGCAATCTTGATCTGAAATGACAGTATTTCATGAACAGTCAGGGTTTGGATTGTTTGCCATCTGTTCCTTTATGCATTATTTCAAAGGGAAAATCAAAAACTAATCTAAATGAACAATTTAGTGATTTGAGCTCTGTAGGTCATTTACTTCTGAAGATTTAAGATACTTTGGCTATAGTAACTAACACATTATTATTATCAAATGCACAATATAAGGAAATTTCATTTTCAATACAAAGTTTCAAACACTAAGAACCACAGACGCTTTTCTAGATTCTAAATACCTGCAACTCCCACTGATTTCACAGAAGCAGTGAGTAGTAAAAATCTTTTGACTTTTTAGAAAGATGAAACAAACAGCAAGAAATCAAGTAACAGTCTGGTAAGCCAATGATCTGCTCAAGAATTTGTGAGGTCACTACTACATAATTTTCGGAATTTTACCTGCCCACTTGTTTATTCCATTTATTATCTGGTTCTAGGATGTTGTATTTTTGCTATAAGTGCTATTCAGAGAGATTTAAAAATTAGAAAAGAAGTGATAAATATATTCTATTTGCTCTACTTTTTGATATTCTGTTTTTTCACTCTTGCTTCATGAGTTACAAAAGTAACTTTTTTGAAGGCAAGAAATTAAACAGCTACTATTTGAAAAAGTTTCCTGAAAAAGGACACTTCTTGTGAGTATTCAAATAGTACAGGAAGTCCAACACATACTGATTCTGACTTTATGATTAATGGGAGATTTGAAACATAATTGCAATAGTTAGAGAGCAGTAGGAGAGTGTTATTCTCCTGGAACCTGCCACCATTAGTAGGGCATGATTCTAACAGGAAAAGGCTAGGGCAGTATGAAATATTACACATTTATTGATAACTTTTGGTTTATCAATCCACTTTGAATAAGAGATGTAGAAGTGGCACTTATTCAGTAACCATTACAACCAGAAATAAAGTTACTGATCAAAGGGAAATTTAGTCTTGGGAGAAAAATCCTGTAGATTTCAGTTCTAAGACTCTAGAACCAAGTATTCTTTAGATTAAAAGGCCCAAAGAAAGATAGCAACATGGTAAGAGTAAATCTAGCACTAATATTTTTATCTGCCTAGAGGAAAGTAAAATACAGGAGTCTTAAACCAAGGATTCAATTTTGAACTGATCAGTACGGCAGCAGTTAGGATGCTTCACTTTGTTCTGTTTCAAAATTTAGTTCCAGAAAATTAAGTGGCAGTGAAAAATTTAGTAGAGCCAGAGAAATCTAATTACTGTGTTGAGAAAAGAGGAAGATATTAAGTAAAAGTATTTGGAATTCCAATTGATCAAGGAATTCATTGTGGCTTCCAGGAGTGGTATGAAATGGTGGGAATTTGTACTTCTAACAAGTTTGACAATTAGCTTAAGTTTGTGAAACTATGCTTTTGTATCTGAATGTCAGGACCTTGCTTAGTGACTCTGAATACTGAGCTAAGCTTTTTATTCTGAAGAAGGTAGCCACCTAAAAAATCACAATGGAAATTGCTTCCTTAGTTGGCATATTAGTATGCTAAGACAGAAGCATGCCACAGAGTAAACAACTGCTCTTTCACACAGGTTTTGGAAATAGCCTAGGCTATTCAGAGTGCAGTCAGGCTGCCCAGAAGCTGAAATTCAAACATGCCTAGATCTGATGGTTTAATTAAGAACTAACCCAGCTCACAGAATCAGAGATTATATGGCAATAAACTCTGGAAATCAATTGGCAATCAAGGTAAAATGGAAAGGGTGTGCAGGCAGTTTCATTTCATGGAGAGAATGAAGGGACATCTTGTTTAATAATGTTTCTGTTTTCCCTTTACCTTAGGAGTTCGAACCTAGAAGCTCACTGAAAAAATCATTATATTTTCACTTTATTATTATACCCTGACATCTTTGACCATTAAAAAACATTTATCATTATGAATTGTGAAATGATGTAAAATGAAGCAATGATCCATTTCCAACTTGATAACCAGAACGGCTGAAAGAAATAATGATGGTCAGACTGCAGTTCAAACGCCTGAGTCTTTCATGATCAAAGGAGAATGTTGTTCCCTTTAACTGGGCTTTCTATTCTTCTCTTTGGGTATTTCTATGAGCTACTCTTACGAGCACTCAAGAGTGTATTGGATTCACTTATGAAATGTAAAGCAGCCAACACATGAAGTTCCTACTTAACCGTTTAACTCTCTGTTACCTTCCTGCTTTTCCTTGAGAAACAGGACAAAAGCAAAAACATGGTTCTTTCAGAGCTTTGATACTCAAGCTTATTTATAAAGTTGAAATGTGAGTTTCAGAGTTCATACATCCAAACGGAGCAAAGCAAAGGAAGTTTCCTTCGTCAGAGAAAGAAATGTGTTCAAACATACATTCAGATTCTGACACACCTCCCTGAACTGAAAGTACTGCAGAGAAACTGCTCGTTCCCTCGCACAATAATGCTTTTCAACATGAGCTTTCCCTCATCCTCACCTATCTCTGCTTTCTTCCTTCAACCCCCCAAATCAGTAACCAGATCCACATTAATAAACAAACCTCTTATGTAACTATTTTAATTACTTTTTAAATTAGACACTCTGGATATATTATAATGGACAATGAGAACAAACTGAAATAAACATTCACTTTCCATACTTCTTATGTATGTACAAGTGTAGGTTATCTTCCCCACACTTATTCTAATTCTAATTAGTCCTCTCAAAATCCTTGCTTCCTAATTATTCACTTCCTTTCCAAGCTTCCTAAGCAGAACACTTAATTCAAGTGACACCTATATATCTCAGTTCTTTTAATTTTTTTTTTTTTGACACAAGCAGTACTGGATTCTAAATGTATAAAGCTACATAAAGGCATGGAACATCATATTTCTGTTGTTTGCATGTTTTATCTGCATTTCGTTTACGCTATGGAGCATTAGCATGTACATTAATTTTCAATGAATGTAAAGTTATTGCTAAGAAAGCAGGATTTCTGGCAACTCAACAGGACATGATTTTCTCCACATCCAAACAGTTTCTACTTAGGGAAACATATTTTAGCTTTTATCAGTATACTAGAGGTTTTTCCTCTATGTATTTCTTTGAAGACCACACTGCACCCATTACCACCTGTGACATATTTCCTTAGAGCATGAATCACTACTGAAATCCAAGTAACATTGTAAAGAGCAAACAAAAACTTCCAAAGCGTGTTCCTTACACGGGCATCTAGCTAATACATCTTTTACAGGGTGTCATCCTGCAGGAAGGCAGCCACTGGCAATTTTGCTAGTTAAATGAGAACTGTAGTGTCTGTAGTTCATAGAGAGAGAAAGATGTACATGCTTTCATGCTTCTTCTTAGCATTGTACGATACACCAGGGAAGGATGGGACTCTTTTGTCAGGGACACACCACAACTCATCCTTTCTCTTCACAAACCTCAAACATTATGTTCCAGATCAGTCAGTAGCATTTCCAGGCTAGGGATAGGAAATTCTTCGCAGAATGAGACTTCCAGAACTACCAAGCAATCCAAACAGGATTGCCTGTCTTGGCTAAAGACTACCACTCGTCAGCATAGACAGTAGTCTTGGTAAAAGAAATCATGATACAATTCGTTGGTCTCTGACAGGAGACCACAACTGGGATACTCTAAAGGGAACCTTCCTGAAGTAAAATAGATTGAAGGAACTGATAAAAACAGGGTTTTTTTTGGATACAGTACCATCTTCTGACGTCAAGGGCATCATATAGTAAGTTTACACCAGTCTTAACTTGGGAAAACAATGTATAAGACATCAAACTGCAAGATTTACAAAAATTACTTTAGAAAATGCTTATTCCACCTACTCAAAGATCAAGATGCACACACTGCATATATGGGGTGCGGTATTTGCTTACTTGATTATTAATTTACTTCTAAGCTATTGATAGTTTTCACATTCCACATTCTACCTCCTAAAAAAATACCCCACATTTTAATAACTATGCTCATAGACAAGTAGCTTCCAGAATGTTTCACCCAAGAATAACTTTTTTTGTCAAGTCACAGATGCTCTTCAGGACAGATTATCATAGAATTACAGAAACTGAGGTTGATAAGCCCTTCCTAGGATGGTAACTCAACCACTAACCCTGGGCAGCCTGTTGTTGGGCAGCTGCAGCTCCCAGCCAGGCTTGGCACTCCATGAGAGTTTCCCACCTCAGGAAACCTCTCCAAAGGCTGTGATCCCCCCACTACATTGCAGGACAGGCTGGCACTGGAGGAATTCAACTGGGTGAGTGAAGGTATCGACAAAGGTTCTTCCTGAACCAGCAAATACTTAGGCATCTTCTGGTTTTTGATGTAATACATCATGACAATACACTAATGAACATACAATGGGAATATGATTTGCTTGACTTAAAGAATTTCAAAATAATTTACAAATTCCAGTTATCGAGGCCACTTGAAAATAAAAAGGTCAACTTTTTAATTTAACTTTCTGTATGTGATACTTGTCTTCCTTATTTCTGGGGGAAAGAACTCACCCAAAACTAGTATCCAGATATTCAAGCTCTGTCAGTTATTAGAATTAGAGCAGACACTTCACATGCTGACAAAGAAAGTCTTTCAACTTTCATGCCAGAGACACAAAATATTGGACTGTTGTCACTTTTTGTTATTTCTTCCCTATGATTTAAGCCAGTTTATAAGCTCCTTAGATCAGGATTTGTAGCTTTAATACCAAATGTCACACAGAATTATAGTCTGACATACAAATGTTAATATAACAACAATTGACCCTGTAGGCATCTACAAATTCTGATCTATCAATGGCTGTCAACATGAGTCAGTAATAACAGCACACTTGGCATAAGAAATATTTTACAGTTTTTTCAACAGGTTGAAAAATACTGCTTTTCCCCTTTCTCTTCTTTTTTTATGGCTCTAAGTTCCCTCATCCTATTTACACCTAATTTTAGAAAGGGTCTACAGGGATTTCTTCTGGAATTTCTAAGCCTCCTTATTCCCATGGGTGAGTTTCACCCAGCTCTGCACTGAGGTAAGTCTGTATAAGTTGTTGTACACTGAGGTTTCATGTAGCCACACATCTCTATGGCAATGCTCACAAACTGAAAGCAAGTTCTTCGCAACAAGTACAGGTGATGGTTTTAGCAAATGGCAAATACTCACCAATCTAAAGTACCAACCTTGCTAGATTAAAACCAGGGAAATTTAAGAGTAACGAATTTTGCCAGACAAAGTTCAAAAGGTCTTGCTTATGAGCACATAAGCTTTCTGCAGGTCTAATCCAATTTTTTAAACCATGTATTATCCCATCCATCCAAAAAGACAGTAGAATTCCTCATCAAGTTGAAAAATCAGCTTGAGGCTTTCCTGTGTGAAGAACAAAATAGTTTTGAAAATGACACGAGAGTGCTTCAATCAAAATAAATTCTTCAAAAGCCAAGCTAGCATATATGGTTGATATACCCACTATATTTCAATAGAAGAAAACCTTTGATGTGGGCATTTTAGACCAAAAAGTGCAGTTATCCTTGGAGATGGTTTTGCATTAGTCATATATTTAGGGAAAAAAAATAACTTTAGAGGACTGGTAGCATCAGAAAAACAAAACTATTTCAAGTGCAAAGTTTTCACAGGATAATATATTTCTACTGCACTTTATACTGTATTTATTCTGCTTTCTGGATGTGTAGAAAAGTTTATATTTTTTTTATTAAATACATTCTCTCAGTGACAAAGTGTTAGGAATGGAGAATGAATTTTTCATGAGAAAACACTGCTGAGGCTATGACAGGGTCAAATTCTTCCCCTTGAGCTCTGCCAATGTACCTTAAAATTTTCCTTGAAGCTCTATTCCTTGGAATCAAATCGTGCAGAAATATTCAAACTGTTCCTCAAATACTCTTCCCTGATGAATGTCGAGAAAGTTCTAGTTATATGTGCAGGAACAGAACCAAACATCTTTAAATGCTCTACAATAGCTACAAACAATCTCCTTTTTTTGTCATTAGTTCTTTACTGATATGTTCTGAAAGCCTCTAAAAAAGTTTGACTGTCCTAAAAAGTACTTAATTTTCTTAAAAGCTTCTGAAGGGAAAAAATCATAAACCTTTTATCTAAATGGCAGGGGTTTTTTCAGTGCCAAGGATCCAGAGGAGATATTTAGATATGTCAGAAACAAAGAGATAAACATATCTTGCTTCAGGCTTTTGGAGAGCTTACAAATTTTTTCTCCACAATATATATATTTTTAAATAGATTTGAAGTCAAGCCTGCCTTGTAGCAGAAACTATTCAAGATTTATATTACTTATTTAAGATATTGCAATTACTAAAGACTATCTAAGAGGTAAATGATGGGCTTTAGACCATATCATAACATGCAAATACATTCCCCACTGGTGATTTCAGCAGTGAGCCCAAGGACTCCATTTACCACTGACCTGGGTACCACTTCTTTTCCAGGTCAGCAGAAAATCTCTCATTGTGGCATAGATAAAGAAATTTTTCCAGCTAAGTTTCTGGACAATCTCTTCCTGCTCAAATCTTAGAATGAGGTTTCCACCCTCATGCTGCTTAGTCTGCCAGCCTCTTAAAGCTTTTTTGTCCAAACTTTTCCATCCTTCTTTCTTTTAGACCTATTGATTCAGAATTCCTGTTCTCCTTTTATAGTATTCTATTTCTTCAGCATGTTGTCATTTACCTACACAGTGTTCACTAGGATATTTGTAGACACTTTATCCGTAAGTAAAAACCATTGTCTCCCTCTATTTCAAATGTGACTTCTCTCCAAGATTAAATCCTGTCCAGTCTGCACAATGTGTGAAAGTAAGACCAACAAATGGAGGCCAACACAACTAAAGCAGTGTTTCTAGTTAATTTTCTTTCCCCCATTACCTGAAGTCTCTCCTCCCGGCCCTTCAGATTACCAGACCTCTCTCCAGAGCTGGAAGCAGACTTTATGAGGACACAACTCTTATGCAGACATAAGGCCAGTGATTTGTCATATAACCATGTAGCACATAGTGCCACATGCTTAATGTTCATCATCTTTCCTCTCCAGTTCCACATGCTACGACGAGGCTGTCTCCCTACTAGAACTGACCAAATTTATCATTTTTCTAACTGTGCCTATTAATAATTTTTCCCATGTTGTCCTTCTCCCTTTTGGAGAATATTCATCAGAAACATTGTGAGTGTTCAAGGCCAGGCTGGATGCAGGTCTGAGCACCCTGTTCTAGTGGAAGGTGTCCCTGCCCATGACAGGTGGTTTGGAACTAGATGATCTTTAAGGTCACTTCCAACCCAGGACATTCTATGATGTGTGCTTATATATAATGGACAGCCCACTAGCAATCAGTACTTTCTCTGTTTTCCACCACAAGCAATTACATTTGTAGTATAAAATCTTCATGCCAAGGACAAACCAATTTTATAATGGGCTATTTTGTAAAGGGGTTATGAATTTTGCCCCTTTAGACATATACGGAAGACAGATTAAGTATTTCATAGAAGAACATATTTAAGATTTACATTTTAAAGACAGAAGTAACAATAGTAACCGTTGTAGTAGTAGGAAAAGACTTCCTGTACCTGATAAAAATAATTGTATGCCATTATTTTGTCTCTAATACAAGAGACTGAAGTGTACATAACCAAAATGTTCAGTTTCAATTTGTTTTTTAAACTTTTTCAGGTTACATTGCCCCTCAATTTACTCAAGTAAGCACTGAGCTGTAAGAGCACTGTTAAATTATTTCTTTCTGCCGGCTTGCTGGCCTCCATAAATACACAGCCATGTAACTTGCACACCAAATGCAACTTCAGCTTTTGACCGCAGTGGTCAAGTAGCTTAAACCCCTCTACAGTCTTGTCATTATGGCATTTCCTTTAATCTTAATTATGCTATAAGATAGAGATGGGCTGATAAGCAGCACATCTATTAACGAGTTTAGAAACAGAAACTCTGATCCAGATGCAAAGAGTTTTTGGTAAGCTACTTTTATAGGAAAAAAATATAACTCAACATAAATTATGGTTTTCAGTAATTCATCTTTTAAACATTCCAGCATTACACAACCAAATTAGAAAGCAAATCAGACTGACCACCTCCCATTAAAACTTCCTGGATATACTGGGTCTGGCTGAGAAGGAGTTCTTTTTCCCCATATCAGCCCCCATAGTGTTGTCCTGTATCTTGGTAGCCGGTAAGGTGTTGGTAACCCCTCAGTGTTTTGACTACTTCTAGGCAGAGCTGGCTCAGCATCAGTGCTGTTTTCTCCAACACTCTGCCCTGCATCAGGAGGCTGGGGCTGAGCAAGGTCTTGGGAGGAGACACAACCAGGACCGCTGAGCCAAACTGACCAGAAGGAGATTCCATACCGTATGACATCAGCTCAAAAAAAGCTAACAAAAGAAGGAAGAAGAGGGGGCATTTGTCAGTTATGTTTGCCTTCCAGAGCAACCACTACACATGCTTCCCAGGAAGTGGATGGACATTGCTTGCTGATTGCAAATAGAGAATGAAATTTTGGGGTTCTTTTTTTGCCTTTGCTTGTGCATGCACATAGTCTTTCACTTTTGCTTTAGTAAACAGCCTTAACTCAACCAAGGATTTGTTTTCTGCCTTATTTTCTCTCCCCTGTCCAGATGAGGAATGAGAGTGACAGACCGGCTTGGTGGGCACATGGCATCCAGTCAAGGTTTGCCCACCACACTGGATCCCACTATTTAAAGAGAAAGCTAAAAATCCAACTCTCACTCTGGTTTTATCAGTTTATTAAACATCAAGAATATCATCTGAACGCTGCGTTTTTTGTCTCCTTCCCACAGCAGATGTTTTGCACATCTTGCTCGTGATTTATACTATAGGAAGCCCACATCACATTTAAATTGGTGGTTTATTGTCCTTCCTATCTCAAAAGATCAAACTGTCTTTGCTTTCTTGCCAAAATGAATAAAATTCACATCTATACAGTTACGTCTGTTGAGTGGTAGTTTTTTCCTCAAGTAGTTTCATTTATAAATTTAGAACAGCATTATTATCTGTAACACTTCCTTATTTTCAATTTTTTGGTGAAATTCTTGAAGGATAAGGCAAGAGCAATGCATAAATCACAGGACTGTAGGTAAACAGCACAACACAAACAAAGACTCAGGAAAGGCACTCAAATATGTCATGGTGTTTACAAGATGGCTTAGACCCATTATAATCCTGCTCAGGTCTTGTGACTCCTCACTTTCACTCCTGAGTGAAAGCAGCCATTCAGGCAATAAGACAAGTTTGCTTGACTGCAGCCTCCACTGCATGTTTCACATTGCCTTCCCAGATCTCAATGCAGATCCTAAAACTGTCCTGAGAAAGTCCATCCTGTGAGTACAACAATGATGAAAGAATCAAGAACATAATTCTCAGAGCCATGTTTTACTTTACCATCAACAGTGATACAGAAATGCATCAACAAAGTGGACAGAAATTAAGTTCTGTGGAGTTGTTGGGAAGTACTTAACTATTCTGGCTCAGCACCACCATTTCAGTATCTATTTTCTCTCTAGCACATTTTGTATTCTTTCATTTCTAGCTTCAGCCCCAGAAAAAGCAAACTCATTTCAGGCTCTCCAGAGCCAAGTGAAAGGCATTCATAGCTTAATACCCTTCCAGCCAGTAAAGCCAAGTGGTACTGGCTTGTTTGTCATACACGCATTCAAATTTTGGAGTTACCAGGTAATAATGCAAACCTCAGAAAACATGGAGAAGGGGAAACAAGAGAGAAAAAAAAAAAGGAAAATTAATAGCTTTCTTCCAGGTGCCAGGGCATTTCATGGTTCAATTAACATCAGCAGAACTTTTGAAAATTCAGCACTTTAAAAAGGCAATAAAATATTTAATGGTAATTGAAAACTTGTCTACCTCTATGTGGCCAGCATAGATGGATTCCTAATCAGTTTACTGAATTCAATCTTTTTTAATGGAAAGTCCAAAAACGTTTTTACACTTTTTGTAAATTTATGTAAGGAAAGGAAGCTTTGTAGAAAGAAATATAAGGACATATCGAATACTTTTGATTATACTTCTGTCTGTGCTGTGGATTGAGTGCACAACCCTTTGTAACATATATAATCATAAATTTTTAAAGCTTTGGCATGAGGGTACACAGCAGCTCCAGTCGTACACAACGAAAGTTGTGATGCTCAGGAATTCTGAATCCCTGACTCCTTTTTGTTCTTAATAAGATCTGACATAGTCCAGTGAGAAATGCCATAGGAAATCTGTATTTCGAAGAGGCAAAAAGGAAAGACAATTTTAGGACTTTTAGGAGACAATTCTCTGAGGTGTAAATTCAACCTGTGGGTACAAAGTCTGGAGCAAAGATGAAGCAAAAAAGAGAAGCAGCAAAAAGAAAATAAGGACAAACAGGATGACTTTTGGAAGTAAGATAATGGCAGAAGTTTAATAGATTAACTTCTGTCATTAATACACAAAAGATGCATACAGAAAACTGAATTCCTTTTACTGGGGTGGAACAGGTATAAATGTGTAAATGGAATCACTCACTAAGCCTGTACAGCACAAGCTGCAGCAATTTTTAACACCAGTTGTAAATAAATAAGAGTTTTCCTATTTGTTTCATGACAGTTATAGGTACTAGGTTGGCAGCATTAAGAAATTGAATAACCTATGGTAGGCACAGCCTGGCTAATGGCAGGACAATCTGAAATGTCAGAAAACAATGTGCTACATATTCCAGCAATTTAAACCACTGTGAGGTGTCATGTTCATTGCTGTTAAAAGTAATTTTCATAGATGTGATTCCTCTGTCTTCCACTTGATTTGTAAAGAATTTCTGACATGAAAAACTGGGTTTTTTTAATACTCTCCACAGCAGAGATGCCCTTCCTACCCTCCTTTTTTTGGTTCTCATTATCACCCTGCTAGAGATTTGCTGATAAGCAGCATATCTATTAAAAAAAAAGTCTTGGAGAAAAAAAAGTTTAATCTGAATTCAATTTATAAGTATTCAATTCAAAACTCAATTAATATTTTGAGATAAAAAAAGGAACACTTCAAATACTGATTAATGTCTTCTTTAAAAAAAACTTTCAGACACCATATTATTTTGCATTAAGAAGTTAATGTATTTCATTCAAAACATAACTTTTTCGAAAATTACCCAATTTAAAAGGAAAAATAGTTAAATTGAGTAGTTAAAAAGATTTTTAAGAATGAATTGACACAATATGTCTCAATTCAGGTATGAGGAAATAACTGTTTTGGCTGATCCTGAAATATCCGTTATTTTTCAGTTCTGCCTTCAAACTGAATGTAATTTTTTCTTCTTCTTCCACTATATTGTGCTTTTCTGATTTTCAGAACTGCAGCAGAGGAGCTACCCAAAAATATTTATTTGAGCAAGCTATTAGGCAAAGAGAAGAAAATGGTAAAAAGCTGAAATAACTCCAGACACAACAAAATTATATTGTTGTTCATCCCCGGTGATTTTTAAATTTCACATCAATATTTTCTTAAATATAGTAATTATCTCTCTCAGATAACATTGGGAATGCCACACATAAGTAAATTTTAAACTCCGCTTCTGTTGTATCTAAGCATGGGAACAGATGCCCTTTATTTCAGTCATCAGATTTCCTGACCAGAAATTGAGTGGTTCCACCACATTTCTCATGCGTGTTTCCTGCACAGAAGAGTTTTAACGGGCTTGACATATCTTCAGTACACTGAAATCACTGTGCACACATGGTAGAGTTGATTTGCATACATACACAATCAAATTATTTTCAAAAAAAGTAGCAGACTATTATATATGAAAACTGGGGACCTGATATTGTTGCTTATGAGGAATCACACTTTTAGCAGGATTTGTTGAGTCATCCAGAATGATTGTGGTAGACACGCTCTACAGCACAGTTAATGAGAACCAAAGTCATACCCTTTGGTTGTTCTTGTTACTGAACCATCATACCAAGAGCAAAGGACTGCCTGAAAGAAGGGCTGGATGGCATTAGTAGTCCTGACAGACAGTAAAGCTTCTATATGGCGCGAGCAGCTGGAGAACATTAAACAGTGTTAAAGCCAGGCAAGAAGGACTGTGAAACCAAATGTGAGTTGTGCATTTAATATAGAAAGCAGGAAAAGGGATGTGAGGTTTATATGAGAGAACAAAAAAAGATGGCAGCTCTTAAATTATAGAAAGGTAAGGACCAATCTTACTGTTTTCAAAAACTGAGATTAGTTTAACATACTAGATTGTAACTGCAATCTGAGAACAAAAAATCAGGAAGAAACTGTTGACAAAGTATTTAATAAGCCATCAGGAAGCCAATAGGAATCTGCTAAGTAGAGAAAGTTGCCCAGTTGCAACTGTAATTTACACAGCACAGATTACAATCTGTCATGATAGAGAATTCAAAATTATGCTAGAATAACACCTAAACAGAAAATTTGTGAAGCCCAAAAGTCAAAGTCCATACAAACAGCACATGGAACTACACATTCTATGACAATGCCAACAAAACCAATGCTTTTCTGTGCAAAAGCAGACAACCCACTCACCTTGTGCTTGATAAACATTATTCCCACCCCCACCACTGAGACATAAGAGCCCTAAACCAGCATGTGTCATCAAACCTCTTTTCATTGATCTTCCAAGGAATATCTGCCTCCTCCTCTAAATCTGTCTTCTCATCTCTCAGTCTTGCCAACAGTCACACAAAAAATATTTCTTATCTACTGCACGAATCTCAATTGGTTTATGGTAAATCTACTGTTTTAATTTTCTCTGAAATTGCATCCTTTCAGTAATTTCAACTCACACAATCCCCCACAAATGGAACACTTTTTGTATTATGGTTATCTTGGTAATTGTAACTGCACAAGGACCAACAGCCTGTCAGCCAAATATGTAGGAGAAAACTTTACTGTGCTTATGGTTAAAACTATGCAATCAAGATCTATTTTGTAATGGATCATTACCATGCCTATCACTCTTATAACTGAAGTGAGACTCAGCTCCAGTGTACACGCAAAATATTGAGTCAAGTCATGGAAACCAATCAGCTTGACAGAGCAGGAAGAAATTCACAATTTGCAAAACCCTGTGCTCCAGCTTGGACACATGGAAACATCCACTTGAATAGCTGACCGTGTTTTTTAAGGGAAAACATCCCAACCATGTTGTTCAGATTTCTGCCATAGAGGTGACATAAAACTTGGAGGGTGGGATACACATGGAAAGAGCTCTTGCTCCAAGGGTACAACACATCACCAAATGCTTTCTGGACATAGAGAAAAATCCTTTTCAGGAGCCCTCCACAAATACCTTATCCACTTGATTTCACAAGAAATGGAAGTCTTAAAGTGAAAAAATTTTGCTTAAGATTTCTTTACATAAACACATAAACACATTGTTTTATAAAATTCTACCAGTCTGCGGTTTTTCATGGTGTTTACCTTCACGATAAAACAACCTTGCAGTCTCAGGGGATAAAGCAAAATGTCCTAAAATCCATATATTGTTCCACACAGCAATCTACTGAACAGGGCATACATTTTTGTGATGTTTGTGAGCTTCTCTTAAGAATCCCTTGTCTCCAACACCAAAACATTTTTAATTCCTAAGGTTACTTATCATAATATAAAGCACTCCCTTTTTCTTTTATTTCAATTTCTTTACTTACAAAGAGGAAAAATAGAAAACTTTTAAAATAATTTACTTCCTTTTCCGTCAGGAATACATTCACCTTTTTAGGCTTCTATCAAAGTATTAAAGCAAACAGTATCCTCGAAAAGAATTATAAGGTCATGAGTGGAATGGGGGTAAGATTAGAGATGACAATGTCTCCTCAGTCCCCACCGCAACTTTTACTGCAGTGTCCTGGCAAAAGTATCATATTCCATGTCACTTTAGTTTCTGTATATATACACTAGGGAAAATTGCAACGATAGACATACATTTATATCAATCAGTCTGGGCATGTTAAAAAAAGAACTCTAAACACACACAAGTTCACAAATACAATTCATGTGAAATCATTCTCAAAATCCATCTGTAATTAAAATTCTTCAAAAAAAAAAAAAAGAAGTCCTGTAGGAGAACTTTTAAAATAGATTTCCCCCTCTTTGAGACGGGGAAACATAATTAAGCCATACTTCCTGCATGACAGAATCAAAAACTGATGTATATTTTCTTTACTTGTACTCGGGTTTCATGCCTTAGCATTCCAGATGTACTAAACTTTTAAGTTACAGAAATCACTATTTCCCCACTTTTCCTACTACTACTCTGTAATTCTTGCCCTGGTCCAGCAAGCCGTAAAAGCAGCTGTCGCTTTCCAGGTTGAGATTGTACTTCTACTACTTTCCTTCCCAGAGTCCATTAGAAAATTACAAATATATTAACTCTGTCCAAAAGGTTGACTTCTAAACCAAAACTAAGGAAAGGCAGCACATTTGCTAGCAGGTACTAACACCTTAAGAAGGAATATGTTACTGCTGTTTCTCCAGACTTGGTGAAACAATTCAGTCCATAACTGAAATCCTGATGGTCTCAGGACCACGTGATTATGGGCAAGTCCCTTGGCCACAAAGGATTTCACAAGGAGAACACAAAACCCCTGGTTCTAAACATGTTATAAGATACACAAATGTGTGTCATACATGCAGCGTGTTACAGATGTCACACCAGGGGTGTTTCGTACCTTATAGTAGAAACAATATTGTGATCATTCAACCTACTCAAGATCAACCAAATGCAGACAGAGAAGCAAACTCCTAATAACTGGCTTTGCAGGTAATCATCCTAAGATGTTTGCAGTGCACAGCCTATGATAAAACTCATTAATTCCATTCAGTGAAGACATGCTCTGTGAAACAAGGACACACCAATGTCAGAAAATCCCCAAGAAAAAGACTGTTAAAATACCAGTTCTAACACTCTTTTCTGAGTAAACAGCTAGCAGAAGATAAGCCTCTGAAGAGATGAGCACTGTGACAAGACTCAGAGAAATGTGACATTTGAATGTCTTCCCAAAGTTCATTCAGACTATGCAAACCCCTTCTATTTAAACAGTTTGTTCCAAAGTGAACCTCACCACGGACAAGGCGTCTGGCAAACAAGACCTTCCATTTTCTTTGCCTACAATTAATTAGATTTTAGTAGCAAATAAATCGCAGTGAGCACTTTCAAAATTCAGAGTACTTGCACTAATCATGGAAACCTAAATAAAAGATATGAAAGAAAAAGGAAAATTTCTGGGCTGTTTTTTTTTCCAACTGGAAATATAGTTTAGGGTACAGGTCTAAAAGCAGTTGCATTGCTCAGCTGAGTAAAACAACTTGTAGTTGCTGGTAAAGAGAATTAAGACCTTGAGGTATGTCAGGATTATACATTTGTATCAGTAAAAGATAGCTAAAAAAACTTTTCTACCTGAACAGTGAATCTGGTGATTTATTCAATTTATTGAATAAATTCAATAAATTCTTCCCAAGCCATTTTTACCTGTAGCTGGAGAGCCACCCAAATTAGAACTGTGAAATAATCTGTTTTGTTGGGTTTTTTTCTTTTTTAATAAAGGATTATCCCTGTCCTGGTTACAGCTAGGATAGAGTAAATTTGCTTCCTAGTGGCATATAGAGTGCTGGGTTTTTTGCATTTAGTACGACAATAATGCTGAAAACACTGATGTTTTAGTTGTTGCTGAAGAGTGCTCACCGTAAGTCAAGGACTTTTCAGACTCCTAATGCAAAAAACTAGGAGGGACAATAGTGGGGCAACTTACTCAAACTACCCAAAGGGGTAATCCATAACATAGAATATCATGTTCAGTATATCAGCTTGGAGGAGCTGGCTGGGAGGTGCTAATTGCTGCTTGGGGACAAGCTGAGCATTAGTCTGTGGGTGATGAGCAACTGTATTGTGCAGCACTTGTCGTTCTTGGGTCTTACTTTTCTCTCTACCTCTTTTTGTTGTTTGTATTTTCATTACTAGTATTAATATAATTATATTTTATTGTAGTTTGATTATTAAAATGCTTCTTATCTCACAGGCTTTACCTTTTTCCAATTCTCCTCCCTATCCCACTGGGGGGCTGGGGTGTGAGCAAGCAGCTGTGTGGTGTGTAGTCGCCAGCAGGGGTTCAACCAGGACTGGTAGCGAAGGGTAAATTATTGGCAGAGGGGAGTAGCTAGGAACTAGGTAGTAGACAAAGCAGCAGCAGATAAAGGTTTGATTGACTGATGAAGGTCCATGTGAACATCATCCAGTGTTATCCAGTGTGGCTGAATAAAAGATTGCAGGACACACACACCCACTGGGACTCAACTGAATACATTAGAATTTCTTTACTAGAAATGTGATGCTTACCTTTTGTATGTTTTAGAAATATTATAATAGAATCATAGAATGGTTTGTGTTGGAAAGAAACTTTAATGATCATCTATTTAGTCCATTCCCCAAAAGCCCAATAGCAAGGAATGTTTGGTACTGCCTTTTTCCAAAGGACCATGGTCAACACCATGCCTTTAATCAGTATTATGGAAAACAAATCCATGAAAATATAAATTATTTATTGTGTTTTTCCATTTCCTGAGTTGTTTGTCTTTCTTTCAACAGGCTGAAGCTGGATTTATATACATCCTTTACCTCCTATAAAACTGCCTTCCATTTTGTTAGGATAAATCACAGACAGAATATGAGATAAAACCTTTCCAGTGACCAGCAGTTAAAAAACTAGTAAATAGAAAATTACTTAAGTGAACCATTATTCAGTGTGTCTTTTCATTCTTTAAGCTAAGACGGAACATGCTGATAAGCAGCTTTTCTTCTCTCCTATTAATATGGATAGTGGTACAATATTTAACTTTTCATTAGCCCAATACTGTATTTGTGTAATAGGATCTACAGCATAAATCAGATTTGCCGTGCTACATGTTTATGTTTGGTTTTGGGGTTTTTTTCCTTAAGCAAGTTAAATTCTATGGTGAAAAAAAATCCACACAGGAGCTTTTAAGGCAGAAAAAAAAATTAACTTTCAATCAAGCCCTGAAATCCACAACTAAGGTAGCTAAAAAACTCAAGTTTCATAACGGTGAGGAGTATTAAGTTACTATGGCAGCAGCTACTAAGTTTCAAATGCTAGGCCAAATATTCACCTGTCCAAAATGGGATGTCAGGCAACTATTTTTAAAATCTCTGTCACATTGCAACACCATTAATTACCATCCACTTGCACAGATATTCTTCATTAAACTAGAAAACAGATTACCCATACTTGCCCAACATTAGTTATCTGTCCAAAGGAAAATGAACACAGATCCCATGTTAGCATCTTACTGAAGAACACAAACTGTATGGATGTATGGCTAACTGCCAATGCCCATCCCCACTAAAGACATGAAAAAGAACAAACAAATAACAGTTTAAAGTGTTATCAATCCTACAATCGTACACTGCCATATATGCACTCTTGGGGATAGGGAAAATAAATTTTTTCTCTAAGGTGAAATTTCAAAGATGGAACAGTCCTTACCAATTATTAGTCAGGCAGTGTAAAAATAGTCTAGGTGAAACACACATTATTCATAACACCATGTTACATTTCAAATTTAAGAACAGTAGTATCTAAGAGGTATTTATTTTTATTAATGAGAACTCTCTACAACAGGCAAGATTGACAGATACTGAAGCCCAGGCTGGCAGACACTTGGTGATCCAGAAAAGTGTCCAGTCACCAAACTGCTCAAGGAGCTGTTCTTTTATCTCAGTATTTTCAGATATTGTTGGAACTAAAAATAGCCTTAAGTGGCAGTAATGACATATTTAGAGAATTTCATTTTCATTATTATATCTTACTGTTTTCATATACCCAGAATTCAAATGTACTGTACAACACTGCTTCTGCAGCTACATTCCTTGCCCTATATCAAGAAAATACTGAGCAGATCTTGGTTTTAAATCATTAACTTGATTGGAATGAAAATATCTTAAAGCCTTAACCTCTCCCCTATTTTCTTTTCCATCCAGGTCTAACCCTTCCTTCCTTATTTCCAAAATACAATTAATATGCTTTGCTATGAGTTCTTCATATTCCAAACACAGTTCTTTCCAAGCTGCCTGCATCTCTCCACTGCACTGCCAACAAGGGGGTTTTATGAGGCATTACCATCACTGCCAGATGAAGCCCAACTGTCCCATAACTATTCCATAAACACCAACAGATTTGACTATCCTGCAACAGCAAAATATTTGTTTTTCTATAGAATCTTGTCTCCTGAAACTCCCTATGTGCTTCTTAATGCTGCACTGCCTAATCAGTTATATATTTTTTTTACCTATGCATGAGTTTTCCTTTACTTGTAGCAGTTTCAATTTATTTTTGCACAATTTTGTATGCTTACTTCTTAGGTCATTTCTCCCCAGGAGTCATGAAAATGTTACATTCAAATACTGTCTTCCCAAGCATCCAACAATCCTCCCAAGATGTTGCCATGCATAAATATATTCATTATTACTTCAGACACATTCTTAATGAAAATACCAAATCAAAGGAATAAGAAATCCTTCTGCTTCTTTAATTGCCGGTAATAAACTTTTTACCACCATGTTGACGAGGCACAAAGAACACAAATTAGCGTCTCACTGTGCTAAACACTATGCAACAAACCAGCAGCCCTTGGAATAAAGCATTTGTTGATAGATATACACCAAGACAACAAATGGATACAGATCAACAGGCAAAAAAGATATTTGAAAATATTATTAAAATTTTTTACATCTCAGCACATCTGAGATAACAGAATTCACACATACAGAACAGAAACCCAGGAGAAGCCATTGTGTGAACTTGCAGCATACGTGTTGCCACACTGCATTGGCCTATACATGCTACTCTTTTTTGTGGAAAGACCTCTAAGGAAATCTGCTTTATATTCATAAATGGAGAATTCAGGTGGGAGACTGGGACCCAGTAGTTATGTAACAGAAATAAAAACATATTTTGTGACAGAGGGTACAACTCTGCTGACGTAGATACCCCTGAGTCTGTGAGGCAAAAACATCACACTGATGGACAGATATTGCATAGTTTGTTACCTTGTAGGCGGCTATATACTCTTTTGCCTCTGGCCAATGCAAATTCACCATATTAAGGCTGTTGTTCATGACACCTGAAATGTCAGAGGAAAGTTTGTGCACAGGTGATGTTTATATATACACCCAAGTTACACTTCAATTTCCAGCACAGAAACTGCTGCTGGAGGGAGAAGTACCATAAATCAACTTCAGAACAATGAGAAATTATTCCCAGGACCTGAGTGTACATATTTCAGCCATGTACAAACTTGGAACAAAACAGTAGGTTTAATAGATTCAAAAGATAGAATATTTATAACCTGTTAGACTTACAGCATATGATGCAAAGAAAGGGGTTTTTTCCCTTTGTGAGAGAAAAAAAACACAAACCAAAAAACCCTATTCAAAGTTCTTTGCTATCTGACAATTAAAGCCCTATGACCACTATGTTTAACATAATGTATTACAGTTTTATTTCTTAGGGTTTTGTTTGGTGGGGGTTTGTGTTGTTTGATTGGTGGGTTTTTTTCTCTTGGTTTGTGGGGTTGGGGTTTTTTTGCTTGCTTTTTAAGTATTCCCAGTGACGACTCAGTAGGCAGACTGAAAACACTCTGAAACACCACATGGTTGGAAGTCACCTCTGGAGATCATCTAAATTCAACTGCCCTGCTCGAGGGAGATCACATCCAGGCTGTTTTCCAGTATCTCGACAAATATTGTACAACCTCTCTGAGCAACATGTTGGGGAATCAATCACCACACAGTCAGAAGCTTTTCCTTTTGTGAAAATAGAAATTCCAGTTTCTCAAATCTGTGCCCATTTCCTCTGGTCCTTTCACTGGTCACCACTTGCAAGAGTCTGATTCACCTTTTTTCCCTCCCAGCAAGTATTTACATGTATTGGTAAGATGCAGCTGTTAAACAACTATTAAGAAATTTGACAATTTTGATTAAGTGCAGGAGTGATGTAGAGAAAAAAAACACAGCACAACAGGCTTATTAAAAAACAACAAAACCAACATTGCCACCATAATGATTTTCTATTCTCAATTACATACTATAAAACTAATTTCAATAAATAGAAAGTTCAGTGTTTGACATTGTGTTTGGTGCTTATGAAACCAAAATCTTCCTGCAAGGGCCCTTCTTTATAAAAAGCTGCATTATGTTCAGGTGGCTGGTTGTTTGGGTGGTTTGGGGGGGCTTTTTTTGGCTCATTTGAGCTTTAAATGATAGAAACACTGGAGGAGTATTTAAAAAAAAAATCATATGTTTTTTTTCCCATATTACCAAGCACACCCACGTGAAGCAATTTTAACACATTTTCCTAAGCAGGTCTGTGTGACTTGAGGATCTCTGTGAGAGATCTGGTCAGATGAAAGAGGAAACGTCCAGCACCTGTGTTGGCTTCAGGCTGTGGAGCTCCGACCCTTCTCACACAATGAGCTGTGTGAACGTTCCAGATACACGGGGTAGACACAGGGCTATTACAGCCTTCAAAACTAGCCATTTTAGATACTAAAATACATACACGAGATCCCGTTCCTTCATCCAGCACCTCTGATAATCTCGTGCTCCGAGAGATGATCCCAGCGTGACACCTAGTGGCAGCAGCATTTTTAACCCCGTCAGTGCCTTTTCAGAAGGTTCCTTACTGCTTCCAAAAGATTCACACGTATTCTTAAGTTTGTTCTGAATTACCTAAAACATCTTGAATTCACGAAAGAAGTGAAAGCCAAAGTATTCTCAAAATCATGAAATAGCTTTCTTTTCTCACCTCCAAGCCAGAGTTTGCTGACACATATCAGGACCCTTTGTAAACTACTGATTACCGGAGACAACCAAATACCCAGTTACTATTTATTTCTTCATAACATTTTTAAATTCTGCTTCTGACAAAACTCTCAGGAACAGGAACTGCTCAACTAAATGGTCTTAATAAGGCTGAAAAACCCTTTTCATGTTGAGGTTAATAGCAAAAAGTTACTGCTTTGCTTCCGTAACTAAACATGAGGTCTATGAAAATATTTAAGCAACTAACTCTCCCTGTCTCACTAAGTCAGGAGATCCTGACATGCAGCCTGAAATATATCACACTGTTGTATGTATATAAGCTATAATTTATAGAGATGGGTGTTACGGGTGTTATGTCTAACATAATATGTGTTAGAGAGATTAATGATAATGGCCAGACTATACACACTCACTCAAGGTTGTAACCTTCTGAACAACAATAAGAGTATTGCCTCGTATGGTCCAATATCTGCTCTGTTCCCCAACTGATATTTTTATATTAATTTTTAATCCTCTCATTGAAAAATAATTTATAGAACCAATATGATAATGCTCATCTCTAAGATTAGTATAAATTCAGAATGACCACAAACGATAAGAGGAATAAAGTTTTACCCATAAATGGTAGACCACTCCTATTTGACCTAAAGGAAGAGCTGTGCTGCTTAGTTGTGTTGCCTGTTGTATTGCATTTACACGGCAAGGTTTTGGTAGAGAGAGAGCTACTGGGATGTCTTCGGTGGGAAGCTGCCAGCAGTTTCACCCATGCCTGACAGAGTCAGCTCCAGCCAGAGCCAAGACGGGCACACTGCTGGCCAAGGCTGAGCCCATTGGCAACAGTGGTAGCACCCCTGTGATAACACACTTAAAGAAGGAGGAGAAAAGAAACAGACTAGAGAGAGAAGCGAACATATGCGAGACAAACAGCTCTGCAGACACCCAGGACAGTGAATAAGGAGGGGCAGGAGGTGCTCCAGGCACCGGAGCAGAGACTCCCCTGCACTCCATAGATGTCCAAGGTGGAGCACACAGATGTACTAAGGAGGCTGGGACCTCATGGGAAGTTCGTGTTCAAGCAGGCTCCTGGCAGGACTTGTGTACCTGTGGGGAACCCATGCCGGAGCAGCAGGACTGCACCCCTTGGAAGGGATCCATACCGGAGCAGCTACAGCCTCTGGGAAGGACTCATGTTGGAGCAGTTCATGGAGGACTGCCTCCTGTGGGAGGAAATCCAGGCTGGAGTAGGGAAGTGTGAGGAGTCCTCCCTTTGAGAAGGAAGGGGAAACAGAGACAGCAAGTGGTGAACTGACCTTTGCCCCCATTCCCTGTCTCCCTGCACTGCAGGAGGGGAGGAGGCAGACCATTTGAGAATACTGTTAAGCCCAGGAACAAGGGATAGGTGGGGGAAAGGTGTTTTAGGATTTTATTTTATTTTTCATTACCCTACTCTGAATTTGACTGGCAATAAATTCAGTTAAAATCCCCAAGTCTGTTCTGCTCATGACAGTAATTTGTGAGTGATCTCTCCCTGTCCTTAACTCACGAGCCTTTTGTTATATTTTCTCTCCCCCATGCAGCTGAGGAGGGTCGTGACAGGGTGACTTTGAGAACACCCAATGTCCAGTCAGAGTCAATGCCCCACACCTATGATCGGAGCAATGTTGCTCCCCTCAGCTATATGGACAAGCAAAAGGCTGTTGCAGAGATAATTTCCTTGTCCTTCAAATAAAATTCTAAAAAAAAATTTTAAAAGGACAATAATAAAAACAACAACAAAAAAAAACCCTCCAACAAACCACAGCAGCACTAAAGCACGACCCATTTATTTCATTAAATTTCCAGGTGAGAAGAGGTTCTCATAATATCACTCTCTCTACAACAGGCCAGGACTTAATATAGAAAAACAACTTCAAACAACACATTTTCAAATTTGGAGAAATGCATTTTTAGATTGCAGTTTTGTCCTTGAGGCTTAGTGTTCCTTATTAATATATGCAAATACGCCTACAGAGTAAAAAGAAAAAACTGAACTAAAAATATTTCTTAAAAAAACAGCATTTTGTTATTTTCTTTATTATTCTTTTTCAACCCCTCAAATACTAACCCACCAAATCCACAGAATAAACCTTTTTCTGATGTTTTGTTTTGGTTTTGTTTGGAGGTAATGGGGGGAGGCAGAATGTGGGTATGTGGAGGTGGTGGTATTTTTTTTCTTAGAACATTAGAATTACAAATCTCTTACAAATATCAGCACACAACTGCCTGTAACAGCCTTATTTATCCTGATTTGTGACATGTAGGAATAACAGGTTCAGAGGTACCCTGTGCCTCCTCAGACTGGTTGGATTCCAGAGTTAATGTGGCTTCAATGCCTAGGTAGTGAAGGTGAGTGTTGCCTTCCAGGGCATCTCATCCATGGATACACACCTTACTACAGTCTTTGAGAAAAGCAGGAATGTAGTTTGGTAATGGTCTTGTGATACACAAAACCAGAAAACACTTGGTATTATAAAGACTTTTCAGTCTAACAAAGAAAGGCACAAAAAACTTCAACAGCTGGAAGTAGTAGTCAGTAAAATTCTAACCTTAAAAAAAGTAACAATGCAAATTGGTGGTAGCAGCAAGTGAAACTACACTGAGATGGATTCCTGGAGAAATAACAAATCCTTCCCAATGAGTCTTTAAGGGAAGACTGGCTGTCCTTCTAAACAAGTTGCTACAATGTTAGGCATAAAATATACAAAATCCCTAAAAATTCTATAAACTGCAAAAAGGATGGGATATCAAAAAGCAATTTTAAACATAAGAGAAATTACATTCTAGAACAGACTTTCAGCAGGAAGACTGATGCCTCATCTTTTTACTTGATAAATAGAAAACTTATTTTCAAGTAAGCTTATTATCCAAGACCAAGACCTGATCTTCCTGACTCAAAAGATCCCCTTCTTGCCATATACCAATTATTTTAAATTTATTAATATTTTTTCTTGAGAAATTACAGAAAGCAGTAATTATTAGGAAGGACTAATTTTGCTGTTGTTATGAATATTGAAAAAATTCCTTGAGGCTCAAACAAGTATCAAAACCCCCAGTGTGAAATACTCTTCACAAGCAGCATCTGCTTTGAAAGTACACAGACTATCTAAAAAAAAAAAAATTAGCAGGAACTGAGAGAAGAAACACATAAACTAGGAGTACAAAACAACAATAAATATCTTTTGCTGTAGGTCACATATTAAGAATATGAGAACAGCTACTCTACTAGCAGAGAATGCACTCTTTGTCCTATCTCTTAACAGTGACCAATAAACAATGTCTAAAGAAAAAAACCAAAACTTGAATTATTGCTCCCCTGTATGTTCACTGCCTCCAACAGAGAAAATGCAAAGAAGAAGCAGAACACAAATCTTTTCATTTTTGATCCAACACTATAAAGAACAAGATCTGCATGGTGCATAATGGGGTTTGGCTTTTTTTAAAAAGATCAGGTATGTATCTGTAGAAAAAGTCATATATAGAATATTTTAATTTTGGTAAGACAAAAATGTTAAAAGGTGATAATTAAGGAAAAAATAATTTTCAAGAAATTGTCTATTACCACCACTTAAGACTATTTTTAGTTCAACACTTAAGCTGCTTAACTCTCTTATAAACTCACCTCATTTTTTTTAATTGTCTATTTTTAAATTATAATTTTAGCAAACTACTGAGCTGGCAAAGAGATACCTATTCAGATCAATTCTTTTTACTTCAAGTTAATGCCAAGTCATTTTACCATTTGGACATTTACTTCTAACAAATGAGTCACCACCACCAAAATACTTAATTGGTGTCACATTAAGAATTTCTTGAAGAGCAAAATAAATGTCAGTTTTTCACAAGTCTCTAAGCACGATATGAGCAGTAAGTCCCATTTTCAGAAGGCACTATTCACCTAATTGAAGCTTAAAAGCGTAGGCACGTACCTAAAGTACGATAAGCTTGATAACTACCACATCTGAGCTGTGTCACAGTAACTAATAAAACTCACATTCTTAAAACCAGCCAAGAGACTTCTCTCCAACCTTCTGGACTCTTAACAGACTTTCAGAAGATTCTGTTGATGTCCCTCACCATCAGTAAGGAATTAGCAACTTCACAACTCAGCCAGTTAAATACAACAGGACATTTTAACTGCCTCAGATACTTAACACTCCAAACCATGTTACTTGATTATTTAAGCTAAACTGACTGACTTTCAGTTCAGTGGATAAGGACCCCCTCCCCTAAATGATGTTCTGCTGACTGTGATTTTGGGATGCAGCACCTACCAGCATTTCCGAACAGAGAGTGTGGGGCTCTAACAGTACCTACTGCAGCCATGGCAGAGTGAACTTGTGTCAAAAGCCCACCAGCACTGACAAAACTTCTTTAATTAAGTAACATATCAAAATGTATTTTAGGTGCCAAAGAATGTGATCTTTGATTTCAAACCTAAGAACTGAGTAAAAAGAAAATCAATTTTATATACTTTCATATACTTTACAGGTACCATCTAGGGGAAAGTGTAAAAAAAGTTTGAGACAATCAAATTAATTATTTCCTTAATACAGGCACAATGCAGTTAAATTTTCATGCTTCACAGCAGAAACTAAACATGAGCTTCAGAAAGACATTTTTCCAAGATGAATAACTCCCTGTCTTGGAGTGGTCTGTACATTTTGTGAAACACCAAGTATTGTTTGGCCTCAAGAAAAAATAGGTAGATATGCCACTAGTCTGACAAAATAGGACAGCTCCTGGATATGCTCCTAACTTAAATCTGGTTGACTGACCATAAACAGGAGGGGATTTACCTTCGTTTCTTTCTCCCACTTACCTTGGGCAGCATGGAACAGGGGAAGGAGTTATGAGGGGGTTTTTTTATGTAAGCTTGTTTCAATCAAACTTCACTGTTGTTACCTTATGGAGCTTCAGTAGACAGAAATTGCTGATCTCATTTACGAGTGACTTTTCAGATCATGAAGGAGGACATTGTCGGCACAGTGACAAAGGAAGATTGAATTGTTATAGCCCCGTTAAATTTGGCTTCAAGAAAAAGGGTCATCACCAAATCCCACTGAGGTGACTTTGTACAAGTACATGTTACTGCACCGTAAAAGCAGGTCTGGATCATTTGGATGTGACATTGGATAAGTCATCCACTAAAGTTCTGCATGTTCTACAATATATGGCTGTTAACAGTAAGAGCCAAGATTTGAAAACACTCTTAAAAGCCAGACTGGTATCTTCTATATTTATAGACAGCAACAATGAAATTACCATTTTCTTAAAGCATTTTCATTGCTCAGGTAAGGCACTGAGGCAACATTAAAGACAAAAGCTTAATAGAAGTAATTATTAATAATGAGATATAAACATTTTAAAGTCAGCCTTTTGATCCATGTAATATAGTAGTCATTAATAGATAGGGATGAAATAATTAGCTTAATTTATTAGCATCTTTAATGAGATTATTTTTCTGACTTGAGATAGCAGATACACATTAAAACACTTCAAAGGTGAATTTTTTTGCTATGATCATTTGCTCAGAGTAGGAGGTTTATTAAGTTTGAACAGCATATGCTGTGAAGATAGTGTACAACCTCTGTTAAAAAGCTCAGGTACGACAGTGACAAAGTGGAGAATTAGAGTGAGTATGAGTATGAGCAACTTTGGCCAGTTGTGACATTTAATCTGAAATTTCAATATTATCCTTCTCTTTGGGTTTGAAGTAGAGAATATGTTATATTTTAAACCCAGAATTGGGATAACCTCAGAGCTGTAAAGATATTAAAAACCCAGAGCTCATGAAAAAGATGCTGCAATCACTGAGGTATCACAGCCTTGCCACTCCTTACTGAGGAGCCCAGACCTGAGACCCTGGGCTATGGGGAATCTCTCCATGCTTCTAGTCCTGCCAGATGACAGGACTACGAGGACCCAGACTCAGGATTGCCAGAGAACCTGCTGAAGAAGCAAGATCCAGGATTCCGGCTCACAGCCAAATTCTGAGACCGCTGGGTGCACCTGCCAGTGCAACAGGTCCCAGATCAGAAAAGGTTTGATAATAAGAAATGAGAAAACACATACTACTACATTAAGAGACCTGCTTTATGGTTTTCTCACCACCAGTATCCTAAATATCCTAGTGTCCATCTGGGACCTTAAAAGCCTTGAAAGACCATACATGGATTTCCAGGCTAAAGAGTCCTGACATCTCAACAGACTACTTCTGTTTTAGTCCTTCCCCCATCCCAGAAATACTGAAGTCTGGCAAGTTCCAGAGCCGGAATCAGTCCAGGCAGCAGACCTGTCTATACTACCAGGTGGAAAGCAAGCCAAACAGATCTCATGGCATTACCTAAATCATAAATTCAACAAACTCTGTATTTATATGAAATACAAGAATTTGTAACTTCTTTCTAAAAGCCTTAACAGTGGAAAATTCTTAAACTCAGTAACAACCCTATTAAAAATCAGCATTCAGAAAAAGATCAACAGAACAATGAAAATTGGAGTGAAATTCCCAATTCAATGGAATAGGAACAAGAAGAATGCGGACAGGATACTTTTGGAGGAGAAGCTAAAGGAACATCCAGTTCCTGTCACTGCCTCAGAGAGGACAAAATGCTCTGGGGACAAGTTGCAGGAAACCTCTCAGCTTGAAGAGGGTCTGGAAATACTCCAGGCCTACAGATGGGGACCTAGAAGCCACAGGGTTAAAGTCTAGAAGCAAAAGGCAGCCTCAGAGCCCACAGATGCTACATTGAGAGAGTGACCTAATTTTACAAGAAAGAAAAGGAAACTAAAGATCTAAGAAGATAGATGTCTAGAAATTTTGAAGACACGAGGGGAGCCTACTATAAAAATAATTGTTATGGTGCCTACATTTGGATAAAGAACATATATGAGAAAAGATTGAATATTGAAGATGTCATCCTCCCTGGGAATGTCAGCCAGGACTGTACTCTGAGTTTAATTTTAGACTACCTGCACCATGCCCAACCAAGTACCCATGCTTTCTGTGCTTACAGTCTGAAAGAACTATTGAACATCTGTGTCCAAAACAATAATATCCAGATTAAAATTCAGGTAAATAATTCCATCCAAACAGATTTTGTTCACACCACCATTCAATATTATACTATTGAATTTATTCTTTCTTTGTTTTCTTTTCTGACAAGTATCTGCATGTCTGGATTTCAGACGGAACTGTGTGGGTTTACATACAGGATTCATCACTATAGTAACCAAGAACAAATCACCAAGTGTGAGGGGTTTTCTGTTTCCCTCTTTTTTCTGGGTTTTTTTTCTGTGTTTTTTTACCTTTTAAACTGACAATGAAGTGGGACACAGTGAGATGGTTGAGATTCTCAGACGCTTCCACAGAATTCAAGTGACATTTGGGTTTATAAGCCCTCTAGAATCCACCAGAAATCCCTACATAAATAAAATTATGTAGGAACTTTCTGCAGTGTTTTAAGCACATGACTACAATAAGAGTAAATGTTGTTCCTAATAATTTTATTCATAGGAAGCACGGGGTAGATGAAAGGCTGTACTCGTGAGTTTTCTAGCCTCATCTTCCAGATGAAAATTTGGATGATTTTGAGATAACTCAAAAGCATATGAAGGACCATTGATCACTGGTTAAACAGATTATTAAAAGCCTGAGCCAAACAATTTGAAAAAAATGCTGGGATAAATATTGCCTGTCCTTTGTAATCATTTTGAGAAAGCATTTTAAGCAAAACAGGAGCTCTTTTTTAACACAGAGCTCTTTTTTTCCTAAATGCAATGTTCCTCAAAGCATATGCATAACTAAGCCACTGCAAACAGTATTCAAAGAAAGGTATTAACTGAAAGATTATATCTGTATATGTATACGTGTGTGTATGTATGTCTGTTAATTAATTTGTAGAAGATTCATTAAGATCTCAGGCTCCTCTGCAAATACCAGCTGAAAGCAACTGCTTAAGTTTCTCCCAGTGTTAACACAGAAAACTTCTATTTAGCATTTGTATTTATCTGCCAGCAGTGTTCCTTATTTTGATTCTGTTGCTCTTAAAAAGAACTAAGAATATTAAAATCCCGTAAAATTATTGTAGAATGTACAATATAATGAACAGAGCCCTTGTTTTGCTTCCTTGCTAATCTCCTAATAACACAGGTTGCACTGAAGTGTTGGAGCACGTATCAAGATTTTGCTGCTATCAGACAGATTTCTAACTGTGGAATGTTTCTAACTAGGAACATTTGACATAATGTAGTCCAAGAACTGAATGACCCAAGACTCTGCTTAACAAACAACCCTCCGAATCTGAATCATTGAAATCAATTTCAAAAATGAAAAACAGCATAGATGAAATGGATGTCTGATGATCAAATTTCAGTCACCAACTACTATCAGCTAATGCTGCTATACACAGGTGTAGGGAAATGACATTTGAACAGTCATAATGACTAAGTTTGATCCTGAATGAAAGTTAAATTGAACCTACTCATATAGCCATTAAACATAGCAGTTTAAAATGCAAATGTCACAAACTGCTTAATCCCATTATACAATTTCCACCCTTTACAAATGAGAATGTTTTCTTCCTGCAACCTTATCAGCACAGGAAAAATGTAGCAGGGTAGGAAGACTTGTATATTTATTTGTGCAGGCACGTAAATCCAAAACAAGATGACTGCATTAGTAGAAAGTATCATAAATAGAGATAGAGCAGTTCAGCTTCAGTTAATCTAGTCCAGTACTTTACCAAGCAACAAAATATTTTAGGAATTTCACTACTATTAGCTCACTCATAATGAAATTACTTTGCCATATCTGGTTGCTTGAAGAAAGCAGCTATTTGCATCCTGAAAAAAATCATCATATGCAACACCAGATCCTGCTTACAGGAATGAGATCTCAAGTGGAACGACCGGATTCAGTAAAAACAGGACATACCGGGGCCTAATGAAGTGACAGGATAGCAGGAAAGCTACAGTGCTGTTTGTTCACAGCCTACAGGTTTGCACTAAGGAGTTGCTATAGAAATGTGGAGATAAAGTCCTACATTCAACTCCAGCACTTTTCTCCTCGGTTGTCATGAATTTTTACACAAGCTAGCAATGAAAACTATTATACAAAATACTATTTATGGTCAGTTTCATCTGGTGAATTACACAATAAATAGAAGGGAAAGGAGGAAAAGCTGCACTGCTATTGATTTATTAAAGCTGAGGATGAAGTGAGCATTCTGCATAATCCAACTTCTGCCTGTCAGTACTTTGCCTTTATACTGAGCTCATTAATTTGTATTTAATTAAAGTTGAACTTGTATTTGGCTAAGGTATATTTTCTAAAAGTGACAGAAATGACATCAAAAGATAAGAAAATACACTTTCCATGACTGCTGGAGTGAGAGCTCCTCTGGACTCAGGCCCAGAGGAAAACTAAAGCAAAGGGATTGAATTGAAACCTTTGGATAAGCTGAGATACATGAAGTCACACCAAAGTGAAATAGAAATAGAGATTTTTTACTCTTAGTAGAAATATATGCTAAGTGCCTTAAACATTGAAAAGCTGCAGCAAAGAGACCTTAAACATGGTTTGTACTGCAGCAGTTTTACCTTTTCACAGAATTTCTTTACTCTAGACAAAACATAGATGGAACTATACTGTTCACATCTTTTAGACAGAGTGTTCACACGAACAATAAGAGCTGATAAAAACTATATACGCAAATTCATGTAATACCTATGTAAGACTTGTGTAAGATTTACAATCATTAAAATTAGACCAGGATAGGTTAAGAAAAGAAAACTAGATTAGTGTGTTAATTTTATTGGTTAATTAACAAATATAATCGGCACTTCTGTAAGTTATTTAGACAACAAGAACAAGAAGAAGAAAAAAAGCTGTTTAGCCTTCTGTTGCTTTGCCTTATTGTGTATCCCCTTCAAACTCTACCTTCAGAAAACTATGGAACTGCAAAATAAAGGACTTTAGCAAAGCAGCAGCCTCCTCTGCTCTTTCACCCTCAGCCGAAAAGGGAGGGTGTCCCATCCATTCATGTTAAAAAGTACCCATTTCTAATTCAAATTTGGCCAGCCTCAACATTCTGGGGTAATTATCTCCTTTTATTTCCATATAAAATGAGAAAGCAATTGTTCTCTTTCCCAGCTTGCTTAGAAAGCCCTACAGTATTTTGTAACAAGACATTTCTAACTATAGGATAGTTCAGGATTAGTTTCTCCCCTCACAGTGAAAATTTCTGACTATCAACATGCTGATTCTACTAACCAAAACAGAGATACAAAAGACTGAAATATAATGAAATGACAAAAAGAATGAAGAATGATGAAGGACTCAAAATACACCCAAATTTCACATAGAAAATACCTACTTGTCCAGCTGGCCAAGATGATTAACTACTAACCAAATAAACTCTTCTTGGGATGAGCAGATATAGGGAAACTTAGCATCTAGAGGTTACACAAGATGGGCCCAGTCCTAAAAATGTCCCTTAAAAGAGTGTTTGAGAAGTGAAAAATAAGCAGCATATGAATAAGTTTCAGAGCACATGACATGAAGACAAAATAACCACTGCTTCCCTACTAAGAAAACTGTATACTTGTTGAAATGCCTTGCAAGGAACTGCTGAAAAAAGCAGAGTTAAAAGTCTGCATTCAGTTCCCCAAAGGCAGCAATTGGCTAAGATGACACTGGCTGATTAAAATGGATTCTCTACTTTATGCATAGCGGAGCTACAGAAAGAGGAGATTAGGATATAAGACTAATGGGGCAGAACAGCTAGAGTTATGAAAAAACTGTATGGCTGAATTATCACCCCAAGGACTAACCCATAAGGATGAAGAGTTTGGGCACACTAAAAAGTCTGTATTTTGTTGTATCAGTTTACCACCTTGTATTTGTGGAAAATATGCCATCAGTATTTGTGGAATTAAAAACAAAAAAACAACTTATTTTCCTCAGTAGCATCTTGGGGGAAAAAAAAACCCAACAAACTTTACTTAGCATTAGAATATATAACAGGAAGAAATTAATGAAAACATTGACTCCATTAACAGCCATCCTGTTATTGTAAATAAGAAGAATTGTACAAGAAAATCTCTCAAATATGGAAAACGTCAGATTAATAATCACCACTCCCTTAAAGAAAGCGCCTAACTAATGAGGATAGATCTAATTTATGTCCACACTGACAGCTGTCTTAGAAACAGATTCATGGATTCCCGATAACATTCTTTCAAACCAGTTTCCGTAGCAACTGCCACCCCATACTCCTTTCCCTAAGGCGCAAAACATCTAATAAAATAATAATAATAGCAACAATAACAACAATACTATCTACTTCCACAATGTCTATCAGGAGACTAGGTTAGATTTCTGCTAAGAAACAAGGTCGACTCTTACAGTGGAGATTCAATCTATTGCAAACACATTATAATGTATTTTTTATTATTTATTTTGTTTTGTGAAATGGAAAGCACAAATATACAACTCTCTAGAATCAGAGTGAACTGTCCTTTCATTCAAACTATTTGCTGCTGGTGGAAATGAATTTCAGGAAGGAAAGCAGAGAAACATATAAAAGAGAAAAAGGAAACACATCAAGAACAATCAAATAAGCTATAATTTTAACTTGTTGGTCAGGTTCTGTCCATTCTGAATTGATATAGGCAGTCTTCCTGACAGGTGTTGAAAGAACTGGGAAAACCTGTTAACTTTTCAAGTAAGTGATGCCCACTATCAAGATCAGTGACATCTATTCTTACTTTGGCAGCAGTGATAAAGGAGTGTAGTATTTTCTGGCTCTCAGAAAATTCCAGGAGAGTAGTAAAAAGCAGATTTTTTCTACAACTATTCCAACAGAGCATTAGAATTTAACTAAGTAGTACATCTGGTATAAAGCCTACCTGAAATACCAGTGTATGGTACCATAATAGTACCTTATATATCCTCTCTCTATTCCCTCATGGATTGTGCATGACTCATATATGCTTCATGATGACGGTAAATTTGCCGAAAACCTATGCAATTATTCTTTCTCAGCAGATAGATTCAACAGATTTACACGTCTTATAATGTACCTATTAGTGAGCAGATATTCTGGAGTTATTCTGCAATCTGGTATTTTGATTATTGAAGCTATTACAAAAAATATTTTCAAATATATTCTCAGGACAACATGCAGACCAACAGAACAGCAGTAATGAGAAGAGGTACATTTACACAGAGATCTAAATATCAAAATTCAATAAACAACCTCCACACACACCCCCATACTTTTTAACACAACTTAGCATTAGACAATGGGTTCAAATTTCGGGTGAGCAGTGAAGTTTGCCTTGAAGTTGTAGATTCAGACATTTAGGGTTACCACATCTTGAGTGTGTAAAGGAAGCCTAGTAAGTATGGAAGTAAGTAAGTATGTAAGGATGTAAGTATGTAAGGAAGTAAGTATGGATCTTAGTACTACACAGTACTGCTGTTTTGGCCAGCACTGCTTGTATGCAATCCATTTGATCCAAAGGCAGGCTGAGTAGTTTCAGATCTTTGTAGACAGGTTTATACACTGAAAACACACACTGACATGGAGGTTTTATGTTCTTATTAGCAAAGCGTAACTTAAAAAAATGAAGTCCTGGAACAAATTTCAATTTCCTACAAATAAGGGAACCAACAGTGAAATGGTCTAAAAGGTGAAGTAAAAGAGTCCCACCATTTCCTGTCCCCAAAATGCAGGGACTTAACCATCATGCTGAGAAATATGCTTTCTGGAAAGAGTTTGCAGTTTGTTTTTGAGAGAGAAAAATGCATAAGCAGAGTAGGCTCTTCCTTGCTTGTGATCAGTGAATCAGTTCTTGAATATCTCCAGTAAGGGATGTCCACAACCTCTCTGGACAGCCTGTTCTGGTGATTGGTCACAAGCACAGTACAAGTTCTTCCTCGTGTTCAGGTAGAACTTCCTGTGCGCATCAGTTTCTGCCCATAGCCTCTTGTCCTATTGCTTGACACCACGGAGAAGAGCCGGGATCCAACTTCTTGACACTGTCCCTTCAGGTACTGATAGACATTTGTGAGGTCCCCTCTCAGTGTTTTGCTCTTGAGACTGAACAGGCCCAGCTCCCTCGACCTTTCCTCATAAGAGATGTTCCAGTCCCTTAATCATCTTTGTCACCCTCCATTGGACCGACTCCAGGAGCTCCATGTCTCTCTTGTCCTGAGGAGCCCAGAATTGGACACAGCACCGCAGCTGAGGTCTCATCAGGGCTGAGTAGAGGGGCAGGATCACATCCCGTGACCCACTGGCAATGCTCTTCCCAGTGCACCCCAGGATACCTTTGGCCTTCTTAATCAGACATTCTGGTCCTAATCCCTTCCTACTTTAATCCCTTCCTACTTTAAACCGTACAACTTCTTTGAAATACCACACAGTTAAAGCAGTACACCATGTGATGCAAACCCTTAAGCAACTTTCCAAACAGGCAGCCCAGATAACACTAAGGCTAAAATATAACATTGTCAATTCTCTACTTAATCAGGTGCAGAGAAGAAAATTACGGAGAGCAGTGATAAAGAGCAGCCATGAGGGAGATGCAATCTGAGGGAGTAAACTGGCAAACCCAGAACAGCACCCCTCTATGTGACTCCCTACACACCGTGACCATTTAAAAATTCAGAGGTCCAAATTTGCATGTATAGCCAAGGAAGCAACAATAAACGAGCATTACAGTGATCCTGTTCCTTAGGAAAGTGTGAGCATGTCTAAAACAGAACGCTTCAGCTAGCAGACTGACTGCATCAGTGTGTTACTTGCTTTGAGGGCACAGTTACATTTTGTTTCAACAGGATACAGTTATGGGTTTCTGACACTCAGTGCCACTCCAGGAGGCTAAGTCTAGGCTAGACATCTCTAGCACAACTGCTTTCAGAGAGGAGTAGATGCTGTGCTGAGGTTCTGCATATCCCATTCCTTCTCCATCACTGACAACAGCACATATGCATGATTACACACAAACACATCCAATAAACATGAGGTGCACTTTAACGCAGACTTTTGTTGGTATTGAGGCTTCTCATGTCATTGCTGATTTTCTCCCTGAGACTGCACTGGTTCCTCATGTTACATCTAGGCAAACTTAATACTGGTATCTCTGCAGTCTGAATAAGTTTTGAAGTTACTAATCCTCTCTTTTTCTCCCCAGTCTCCCTCCCTTAATTGCTGTGCAAGAATAAAAAGAAAAGACTGAGATTACAAGAAACAGGTTGTTTAAGAATTTAGTTTCCAGACATTCTCCAGCCTCTCTATACAAAAGCACTAACACCACCTGGATGCTCGGCTGTTCTTTCTCTACCACTAATTTATTAGAAAACCTTGGGTAATTTACATCCCTGTGACTTCTACTGTCTCTAAAAAGCATTACTAAAGCTTATACTAATGCTAATATTAAATGCTAATCCGCAATTCATACTAATATTAGTGCTTACATTAAAACTAATACTTACACTTTTCTATTAGAAATTTACTTATCTGCTGTGAAGATATTTTAATTAATAATGATTAAGACACAACAAAACTTCACTCTAAAATAGAGAAAATTTGCACCAAGTGATAATATAGCCCTCTTTTGTTATCTTTCTTGCACTTGAACATCTTATTTCCTTAATAAGATAAAGTTCACAGTGCCTTTTTTATAGTTCAGATACAATAAGACAACAATAAAATTAACAACAGGCAGTAGTGCCATTTTTACTCCATTTTAATACCAAAGCAGTAATCTGTTCCAAGATCACGGTTATTTCTTCTTGAATAGATTCATTATCTCGGCTGTCCCATCAGCTTTGGCAGAAGTTTTTTGCTTCTAAAGCAAGAAAGGCAGAAACAATTTCCCTGTGCGGTTCACGAGAGACACCGGGTTTTATTTTAAAGCTCGTGCAGAAGGAAATGCAGGCAAGAGGGCAGATTGGTGACTGTTCCGTGTGCCATTTCAGCTAGAAAAGATGCATGGCAGCTCTGCGCAGCTCCAGCCCCGTGTGGTGCATGTTCTCCTAATTGAAGGGAGCATCTCTCCAAGCTCCCGTGGCAGGCTGCCTAGCCGGGCGCGAGGCTGGCTCCTGGCAGGTGACAAAGTGCTCTCACTCCCCGGCTCACCAGGCTGCGAGGGCACTGCTGCTGCCGAGCGAGCCGGGGGAAGGCGGGGGGAGCACCGAGGCGAGCAGGAGGAAGAGCAAAATTCCAGCTGCACTTGCTCACATAAGAGCTCCCTGTTAAACAGTCTTGGAAACAGCCACAGCACTAAGTTCAGAGGAAGCCTGCACGGTGCCAAGTTGGCACCTGCTGGGGAGGAAAGGAAGCTGCTGGGGAAAAATAACTAGAAAGATAAAAGAGTGAGGAGTCACTAGAAAGAAGTTAAATATTTAAAAGAAGTACGGAAAATGGATTTTAGGTGCTGCTTTTGCCCTAAAACGAAGGTTTGGTACGAAAACCTAGGTTATATAAAAAAGCTGAGAAATATACAGCCAATGCTGTCTCAGGTATTTGTCTTGCTGAAGTAAGTGAGCTGGGCAAAGCACAATTTGGTGAGTTGCAAGGCAGATGGAAGGTTAAATTACATTTCAGGAAACCATGCAAAGATGAAGAACATGGTGTTCTCCACTTCATAAAAGAAAGTAATTTCACTGGGAAATTTATCTTTTGGCATAGGTATAAAACAGAATTAAAACTCTTTCTATTTATTAAAATATTTAAGATGTCTTCCCTAGTGCCCTAAACCAATTTAAGCACTGCTACTGCAATTTGCCTACCGAAAATTCACCAGTGATTACATGAGCGTAGAGTACTTCTGGTCCTGCAGTCTCAGAGGTAACTCGCATTACAAGAATTCTATCACAATGGTTTTTACTCTGGTACCCAAAAGCTTTATAATCATTAACATTAAATACTAACATGCCACCACACACAAAAAAGTTGCTTTAAGAAATGTTTTTCAACAATTATTTGGGCTAAGTACATACTAGCTACTTTTTAAAAAATATAAAACACCACAATTATCAAGACTTGACACCTGTAACAAACCCACTGTAGGACAGAATAGAAGAGGTTATGCTAATGGGGTCAGCAGAAAATTGCAGTGTCAAGCTACGCCTCTAAACTTTAGCAACCCCTAACAGAGCAAGTTTAAGAACATTTGAAGCTGTATTCTAAGTATTCCACAATCATCATAATTTAGCCACTGTGATCATCTGGACATTTTGCTAATTTGATCTGCAGGGTGTTTTAGCCAACCTTGAAGCAGAAAAAACTTCTGATCTTTGGTGGATACAGCCACAAAAATCTGATTTTAAGTAGAAAATAAAACCTATTCTTTTTGGTAATTTTATTCTGCCCGACAAGATGCCTTTTTAATTATTTTGCTGGAGTTTCCTAAATATTCTCCCTGCTTGGAGGCTTCTGCTTGTTACCACTATGAACGAAATTGCTAATATAGATTAATGTAAAAAAACTATGAACCCATGGTAATAGAAAATTTCTCTGAGGAGCTATTTAAAAATGGTGTTACTGTGCAGCCAAAACACAAAATTTCACTTGCATAAAAGGACAGTAAAGAATTAAGAAAAGGAGGGACTGGTAGTTATCAAAGGGATCATGGATGCAGACATAGGTATCAAAAGAGTTTCAGTTAAGTGTTGTTTGAGTACACAGAAATCAATCAGCTAGGTACTGGCTGCTTTTGAGAATTCAACCTGATTTTCTCTTCACCTGAGAGATGTTATAACAGTGAAACAGGGACTCTTGGAAAAAATCACCTAATGAGTCATAAGCTTAATCAAGTTAGGAAAACCTTTAGCCTAAGTGAAGAAAATCTCCACACAATTTTTCATGCAAAAAGGGGCCATATCACAGCAGCAATTAAGGGAATATAAATAGAGTGGTGAAATGGCTGCTGCTGAGATGGAGGAACTGGTGGGAGAGGAGAAAGCCCAAAAGGAATTTGGCATTGTTCTCATCGCCCAAACTATCTGGTAATTTCATAGCAACAACAAATATCACTAGTTTGAAAGGGTGGGAGGAAAGGTCCCTTAGTTTTGTAGAAGGAAAGGAGGTGGGAAGAAAGGGACACTCCCTTCATTCAGGATCTCAGAAGTGCTTTGTAGGAAATGCACAATTCAAATTACTTGCAATTGAAGGTCAAACTTGGTGCCATGCATAAGCACAGTGTTCATGAAAACCTTTCATTGCTTTCAACAATGAAAAAATGCAAAATTAATATATCTACTGAATTAAACCTGATGTGGTTTAAAAAATGGGATCCAATCTGTTTTCAATTTAATCATTCATTGCTCCTATTTTATTACACCAAAAGAGAACAAGCTTCAAATGCCTTAACTTAGTTAAACAAAGCCTGATTTTATGATGCAAATGTCAGTCCTCACAGTTCAGTAAGTTCTTTTACATGTTATATGACTTGTCTTCATTACCTCAGCTGACAAGTTTTTTTTATAGCTCTTTTTTCAGTACGTATCAGGGTCCCTGATTCTACCACCCACAGCCATGCTGATCCAAACATTATCCGAAGTTAGGCAAGGTTGTTTTACAAGCATCTCCTACTCTGCAGGATGACACATGGTAACCTTCATGTTCAGAGCAGCTCACAGGAGAAATCCTGCCCAGCCCTCATGGAGAGCACATTTCATTCTTCATATATAGACACTTAGCAGGTACAACCAAGGACCTACATTCTAAGTTTCTATATATGTCAACAGCTCCATGTATTTGTTTCCTGTTTGGGAACCAAGGCACCATAAATTACATCACCTCTTTCTTCTCTTTACTAGCTGATGTTAAAAAAAAAAAGCTCCATACATAGATTAAATTGCCTGGTTTTTCACTGGCTCAAAAAAAGCAAGCTAATGAATTAATCAATGTTAGGAAGAAAATCTTTTTAAATTACTGGGAGAATATGTGTAAACAATGAAGAAATGAATTATTCAAAGGTAGTGAGTCATATGAATCAAATACTGTATTTTAGAGACACCGTCACAGGAACCAAGAGTCATAAACACTTCAGGCAGATATACAAATCCAGGTATTGGTAAGGGAACAGAAAAAACTGCCCCATTGAAATGCTGATAATCCCTGTGAGAATGTATTTAAAACAGCTCCTAATTAAGATAATTCGTCCACTTTCAGCCACGCCAGAGAAGTTTAACCATTTAACATAGAAACATCAGTAACAGAAATATTCAATTAATTTTTCTTTTGCTGCAAGAAAAGCAGAGGGATTTAACTTTGCTATAACACAAGTAATAAAAGAGGAAACTATACTAAATAATGTCAGCATGAAGCAAGACTCAATGCCTTAGCTATGCCACAGTCCTGCACAAGCAACCAGCTTTTTAAGCAACATTATTTTAAATCACACCATCCAAATAAACAATTTCTTTTAAGGGGCAATTTATGAAAACTAGGAGGACTGTCCAATGTCCATCTTGGATATCAGTCAAGAAGAACAGTTAATTATTGGTCACATTGATGCCATGATGATTTTTTTGCTTTTTCACATACCCCTCTTATATACCCTTTTCATATACCCTTTCATTCAGCTTTCATGTATCCTTAGTGCTTTTAGCCCATATACTTGTAATTCCCTAAGTTTGATAACTAGCTTAGATCCAAAGTTCTGTTAAGCCCAGGGAAAGGCAACAGCTCGAACCAAAAAGTAATGCCTTGTTTTCAAGCTATGCAGGGAAGTGTTAGGTAAACAGCCAATACTGATATGTACAGTGGTGAAATGGAAAAACAAGACATGCATAAGCAACAGGAGAGGAAAGAAGCTCCCTGGGTTATGCTCCTGGGGAAGGATTTCTGTTTTCCTCTCCCACACTAGGTGGTCATAAGTCTTCTTTCTCTTGCTCAAGTCCCCTCAGAAAGGCTGTGTAAGGGATAGAGTACTAATAGTAGTACAAACATAATTAGGAAACACTCCACATTAGACTAAGCTGTACACAAATGCCACATGTGCATAGCTTTTCCACCAGAAATTGAAGAAAGCCATGTAAGGAATTGTTTTGCTAGAATTCAGAGACTAGTTTGAAGATAAAACTTTCAGGTTGCAGTTCTTTCCTGGACTATTAATTCATTCTGAGTTTGCAGCTTTGGAAAATTGTCTGCAACAATCACCTCCATCACTATTCTGTGGAGTGGAGCTATCTGTCACTACGTACAACTAAAGATGGAGTACAGATGAGCAATAACTTTATTATGATGGGAAATAAATATTAAGTAAATTCCATAATAGCATCATTAAATAAACTTACAAGTATTTTAAACCTGAGCACAGAGAGAAAATAAAAATTATATGACTTCCAAGAAAGCACAAATTTCCATCACTTCTTCCCATTTGAGTGGCCTTTTCTTGACTGCACAGAGCACATCAACACATTTCATGAGGCAAATCACTACAAAACCATTACTAACCACGGATGCTTGTTACCAGAGGGACAGGTAGGTCTACTTCCACCATAACTTCTGTGCCTTCAGTCTTTGTTGTATTTCCCTCCTGCACTGAGCATGGAAAATATGGACACCTTAGCACCAAGCAGAGCCTGCAGCAATGCCAGAGGAGGAGGCACAGCCGGGAGCTGGACGTGCACTGCATCTGTGGCACATCCCTCGCATGGGGATCCCCACCAGCAATGCTGCATTGCAGCTGCCACTGCCAATTATGTCTGCTTCCCATACAGGAAAATTCTTGTCCTGGGTGAAATTAATCCTAGGTTTACCAAGTCTTCACATTTCAAATACATGATGTGGCCACGTTTCCTAAAAAATTGCTCCAATCCCATTCTTTCTTTTTCTAACTTACAGCCATCCCATCATTAAAAGAAATTAATCTAAAGTGTTACATTTAAATGTGAAAGTTTCTCATCTCAAAACATCAGCTAAAATTTCCAAATAGCTATAATAGAAGTTTATCACTTTTGGAGGTACAAAACTATACAAATATTATGTATAATTAGCATGGTGCCAGGATTACATATCCTCAGTTCTGACTTTCTTGGTATAGTAATGCCCTAAATTATCCAGAAAGTCTAACAACTGACAAAAATCCAAAACAAAACAAAAAAAACCTCAAAGCAGATTAAAAGTAATAATTCCTATTCTTCGAGAAAATCCAACATTTCAAATTATATTTTCATTTTCCATCAGGATTGCCAGTAACATACAGCCATAATGTTTAAGAATGCCAGGACAAAGATTTTTTTGATCAAAACATTTTCCCATTCATAAGCAGCACCACCTGTGTCAGCCTGATTTTGGACTGTACGGAGTCTACCTGAGTCTCTGTAGTGCCCTATGATTTGTTCCCCTGTGCTGGCTATCCTGCCTTCCAGCTGTTTGTCCTCGAATATGACAAAGTGGTTCATCCAAAGGTTTAAGTGGCACAAATAACTCTGGATGTCAGAAAGCCTAGCCCATGCACATATTCCTTTAAGGCATTATAGCAGTTTAGAGAAAGCAAATCAACAAACAAATCAGTAAACCAACCCAGTTAATTCCAATGCAATTAAATTAAAATGTTGTGATTCAGGTCTACTATACCCATAATTGCTTTCACTTTTGCTCAGTGGAGGAGAGGAGGAAAGGAAGTTTACTAAGTTATTTCTAACACATATGGAAACAACCATCAAATCACCTACTAAAGCTTTCAGCTAGAAAAGCTAAGCAGCAATTCAAGAACTTAGTATTTTCATTCAATACTTGTAGAAACACAGATATTATAGCAGGAATCTTGTGCAGCATCTGACACTGAAGTATGCTGTAATCAAAGCTGTATCCTTCCTGAAATATATATTTTCATCAAAACATGTATTTTGGTCAAAATACATGTGATCAGACTTACAGAAGCAAGAGGATAAACTGAATAACATGTAGACATTCACACCAGGGGAAGCCCTGTACAGGTTTTTGCATGTTGTATTTTTTACTCCTGGAGAATATGATAATTTTAGTTTTCCTTAAGTAGATCTTTTATCTAATACATATGATGGGATATTTTTTGGAAGCAGAGTGGAGGCTTGCTGCAACTCTTCACCTCAGTAGTGTTTGGAAAGTAGCATTGGAAAGCATCCCCATCTTCAGCATGGAAAAGCTGATCAATTATATTCAAACACCAAGCAATTATCTATATTACTGTCATCAACCTTGAAGTTTTGAAGCTGTGGTTTTTAGTTTTTCCAAATCACTCTAAGCAGATAAATTAGCCTGAATATCTTATCACGGAAGAAACAGACTAAAAAGTACATAGAAAAATTTTATTCTAATATATATCTAGTAGCTAAAAATCTCCTCAAAGTTCAGGAAGTTACATCAGTGATACCCTACTAGAAAAGCATTTGAATGGACAATACAATGAATGTTGGAGTGAAGCAAAAAGAAGAGACTGTTTTGTAAGCAGCCTGGCATGTTTAAATTAGTCTTCCTTATGCTGTGGCTAACTGAAATTGCCAGGCTTCTTACACTGGTGATTAAAAAAGAAATACAGCATTATAGCGGGAGAAGATAATGTGGAAGCCCAAAGTGAACTGTATTTCTGTAGAACTGTAGCAATTCATTTTAACTCTGAGTTCTATAAAATAAGCAAACTAGTAATAGAAATGCAAGGTTTATTATGCTAGTATATAACTTTTTAAAACTTCCCATGTTTTCCTGAAAAGATTTTACTCTAGATATTCATTACTCAGACCTAACAGAAACAGCATAGAAATCCCAGACATTTGCACTGGAAAAACACACTGTGATGCTGAAGAACCTCAAATATCCCCTCTGGGATGTGCCCACCACACACAGTCCATCACCAGCTTTCTGCGTTGACTGTTTTTTATCCCTTTATCTTAGCATAAAGATACTACTCTTTACGGCCCCTTTTCAAACTCTTTGCTAACAACATGTACTGGCTTCATATAGCACAGGTAATTTTTTCTATGCCATCACCTAGTAAGTACCAGTTTGCATGGAACTGAAAATTCCAATTCGCTGCCACTGATTTTGTAAACACATTCATTGCAGACAAAATGAGCTCTTGTGACTTAGGAGCCTGTAAAAAAGGGAGCTCTTATGAGCTCATTTGTTGTATATTCTGAGTTCCACTAATGTACTGCTTCTTTCCTTAAGTGGCATCTTGCATAAATAAAATTGTTATATTCATATTTATGCCACAGAACTAGAGGTCAGCTGAAACAGTTCCATCACCAATATCTGAAGCACAGGCTAGAGAATTCCACGTGGCAATTTTTCAATGTATTATCTCATAGCAAACACAAAAAGGACAAAAGAGCTATTTCTTTAAAAAAATTTTATCTCCCAAGAAAGATCATGCCCAAATAGTGAAAAGTGTTGGAAGAAAAAAATCTGACAGCCACTGACTCTGGGTAACAAATATGCCAGTGCACTTGAGACACTACTGTGAAAATCTTGATGACATTTGTAAGGAGGGTTTCTAAATACACACTGAAAAACATCGAGCTGCTGTTTATCTGCCAATTTATTAGATGTGCTCATTAGCAGCAAGCTATCATAACTTAAATGATCCAAAAAAAGCTCACTTAAAAATATTTTCCACAATCACTAAATATTCTGCATTAGTATCTACCTGTGAAGGTAACATTACAGACAAAACACCTATTCTGTCAAAAGGATGGTTTCTAGATCATAAAGACTATCAAAAGAATTACCTATCTAAAGATTACAACCAATTTTCAAAGGCCTGAGATACAGAACGATATAAGTAGAGAATTATGGTCCAACTGTGTCTGAAAATGTTGACAAAGGAAGAAGGGAAGAGACTCAGGAGCCTGTAAAAACAGAAAACAAAATGAGGTATAGTAGCAGAATAAGAATATTCATTTGCAGAAGGCAGAAGCATCTTAAAATAGCTTAAATGCTTTGGGCATAAAAGCCGAGCTGAACTTGTTTGGCCAGGCTAAAGGGAAGCTGAGCAGAAATTTAACACCAGCCTACAAGTATTTGATTGGGAGTTAAAATTTATGTCAGTCAGAGATGCTTCTCTCCATACTGCATACTGCTACAACTATGAGCTGTTGCCACTGTTCTCAGTTAGAAAGGTTCTTACTGGAGAAAAGTGAATCAGGAGGGTGGGGCAGCTGAGGGACAGCTGATGAAACCTGCACCCTCAGATTCTCAGCAGGGCAGCAGCAATGATTTAAAAGATTGAAAGAGATCCCTTTTAAACCAAGTTTTTAACAATCTACAAAACACAGGAAGAATAGGAATGACAGAAAGCAAATACAGCTGATGTCTATATGTGCAATGGTGCTGAGATACAAATTTAAAATTATAAAAGTGTTATTTCCATATATCAGTGACTTGAAAAACTATAGAAAGGTTTACATTAAGTCTAGTATATACTTGCTATTGTAAGGAAAATGTTAGAAATTCTTAAAATTAATAAATTCAGTGTTCTTGAACTAATTTGTAGTTTCAGTACTTCATTTACTGACACCTGGAAAAAATGAGTTTAAAGAAATCAAAACCTTACTTGGAGTCTCTGCTTTACCACATATATGAAACTAAATAACTCTTCCATCCCATTTCCATAACTGTCTTCTTTCCGCTCTGACACTAAAATGCCAATCTAAAGAAGAATTTCCAAAACAATATCTATAGCATGAACTGAAGAAAGCTATGAAATATTAAGACAAACATATTTTCTCATCAATAGAGAAATGGAGGTGGGAGAATAACAGTGGAAGTGTTCTAATTTTAAAGGATGCCATGAAATATTTGCTGTTACAAATAATATGAATGGTCTAACATCAGTATTGACCTAAGACAGTTGAATCCATGGGGTTTAATGACCCATTACACACAGTAGCCCAAAGCTTGGTTCTATGCAATCAAATCTAATAGAAGCATTCTATTCATCATTTAGTGTTCAGAACGTATTTGCTGTTGACTTTCTGAAGTTTATTCTTAAATTTCAGCTTTACATGCTAAGTATCCTTCATAAAACATCCCTAATCCCAGAATACATGCCAATAGAACAGGGAAGGTTGGTTCCAGAGCAGGTTGTCTCACTGCCGGTGCACTGCTAAGGTGTGACCTTGGCTCATTTTTGCTGAAAATGTTATTTTGAGATGTGAGGAAGTGAATGAGCCAAGACCACCAAAGACTTGAAAAAGTCAAAGCAAAGATAATAGAATATTGGCCTGTTTCAAGGAAAACTAAAGGCTGGCTTCCTCATATCCCTGAGGGCTGCTGACCAGAAAATGCTTATCAGCTGCCCCATCAGGGTCAGGAAATCCAATAATGCTGCCTATTGATTATTCCTGTTAACCAATACATATTTGCTGACATTTTATACATCCTGTCCCTTTCCCAGTGATAAAAGCATATTACCAAGACTGACATGAACAGGAAGGGGGTTACATCAGAATACAATGACATTTCAAAGGCCACATGGATGTGCCCGTAGGAGCTGCAATTGCTTACTGCCCTCCCAAGGACATACGTGAGGACCAGTCTCAGTACAAAATAACTGAACAAAATTATTCTATTAGGCATCCAAACAAAAGACTCTTCTGAGACAATATGAAATAAATGGTAGGAAAATTATTTAAATTGATTTAGACTATTCTACAGTTGCATGATAAAGTCCTTGCGTTCAAAGCATGACATTTCTTTTTGTGTATTATCTCACTTAAAGTGTGATTAACAAGGTTACGAGCATTTCATCTCTGAAAGACAGAGGACATGTCCTCACTCTCAGTATTCATGCAAAGAATAAAGGCTGTAATACCTGAGTGCATATACACAAAATCAGAAAAGCTATCATGTATAGAGTGAAATTCAAATACAATTAAGGCATAAAAGCAAGTAAGGTCTTAGTATGAGTACCTTTATACTTGGAATCATTAACATCTAATTCCAGATATGTCTGGTAATTCCCAGTGCATGCAGCAGTATTTGGAAGGATTCGGTAAAAGAGAAAAGAAACAGCCCTAGGTAAGGAGGCCGGAGGTCTGTCTCAGTGCTCCAGATCTTTGCACATTTGCAGGCAACAGTCAGGAACAGCCTCTTTAGAAGGATTTCAGAAGCTCCCTGTAGTTAAACCTTGTCTTAAGCAAACCTTTCAGGGCCAGATCTTCCCACCCTCTGGGAAGTAGGCCACTCAGAAAGCGAGTTTCCAATAGATCAGAAAAATTAAATTATGTTTTAAGTATTTGTTCCACAAAATGGTCACATTGTCCGTTTTGAACTCTTTCCACCTAAGCCTAGATCCCCACTGACAGGTGTCCCACTCTAGTCTTTAAAGATGATTGTTTGTAACTATCATTACCTTTTTGTCAAACCTACATATACAATATTAGTTTGATGTTCTTGAAAACTCCTGAAGAGACAGAGTTCAGGCTTTCTCTTCATGGAGTTTGAGCTGACACACAGAAAGTGCTGTAATCACGATCTGCTTTTAAATTGAGATGCCCATTGCATTGGCAGTCTTATTTCCCTCTGGCGCTTCAGTAGTTCTTTCATTTAATAAAAATTCTTTACCATAGACTCTCTAATTCATAAATCTAAGAGTAACACAGGAATATCAATTAGACCTTAAAACTTGAATAAAGTATAATTGCTCCAAGTCATTATTCCTTCCACAGGTCAGATTGTGATGTAAGAAATATGGATCTATCAAAATTAACTGAGTGCTTTATAAGCATACGACAAAATCAACATTCACTGAGTGCTTATAGCTTTTTGAGAACATGCTGAGAGCAGTTTAGTTCTTTAAATTCATACAGTAAGTCAGTACAGCTGCTGCTTCTCAGCTGCAGTAATCATAGGGAACTGCTTTTGTAAGATTTTCAAACCCAAAAACTTTCTTTGTACTCTGCTTGTTTAATTTAATGCCAGCATTCTCAATTTACAGATGCTAATTTGGTCTCTGACTTCTCTCAGAAAAAGCAGACTTAGGAGGGAGAAAAATAAAGTGTCTGGCTCCTGGTAATGGAATAGTTTTGCATGTAAGCTGACTTGCACCTTAGATAGCCTTGGACTGATTAACCAATTGCTAAGCAGGAGTTCAAGTACCATGTCCTTAAAATTATATATAGCAAACCATTCATCTGTGAAAATTAAAGGTTAGGGATAATGGTTTATTCAGGGGTAATGGTAATATCTAGAAAAAAGGAAAAGCTAAATTCCCCTAAAGTACTTCTTACTGTAGAGCTAAGGACAGAAAGAAAGAAATCTTCCATATTCTGCTGTTCGAAACAGACCATTTCTTGCCTACAAAATATGAAACCTGCTGTACCCTAACATGAATATTTTTATTAAGTGTCATTCATTGGATTAATCAATCATCTATAAATCTAAGCCTGTATTTATCCCAGATTATTAAAACTGTAAAAACAACCATGGGAGACAAGAAATAAAATGCTGAAAAGGAGGAATGGACATTTTGAATGGACAGGATTAAACGCACATTCTGAAAAGGCAGGACATTCTGGATAATCATTCCAGATTGCAATAATCATTGCAGTTCTGCTATCAGGCTCTCAACTTCAGACTTACTTTCATTTTCATACCTGTTCTTCTTCTACACTTTCCTTATTTATAAATTCATCGATTCAGCCCATACTATTCTTCTGTGCAAAAGTAGCTATATATTACAAAATGCTATGTTAAGAGAAAAGTTGTTTGCTATTATATCCCATTACCAATATTAATAACTGAAATTAGAGCCTACCTTTAAAATTCAAAAATAACATTAAGATCATATTCAAACACACACCAAAGCACAAAGAAACTGGCACCTATCACAGCAGGAATATACTAATGTTCTTTATCAACGTATGAAAATTCTGCATATTTTTGAAAACAGAAATATTTTCCTTTCTCATTGAAATTGAGAATTTACATGCGGCTGACATCAGGGAGCCTTTTTTCCTTGCAACACAAGCAATACATTGTCTAAGAATGAATTCCATAGCCTGCTCATTCAAACCAATCACTTTTGTCAGCAGCAGTAGTGATGTGTACTAAATTACCTGGCAGACAGAGCAAAGAATCAGTGCTGAACATTAAATTGCAAACATCACTGACAATGGGAATTTGAAAGGGTAAAATGAGCATTTATTTCTGTGAAATGGAAGAGACAGAAAACAGTAATTTCTGTCTGATGCAGGACCAAGGTGTGAGGTGACATCAACTGTTGCATTCAAACTCCACAAAGAAAACAGAAAGAAGATGTTGATGTCCCACTCCATCCCCATGGCCGTGCCCAGCAAGCCTGAAGCAGTATCTGACTCCAGTTCACCTCACCAAGCCTGATCCTAAACCTCACCCAAGGGCCAGCATCCTGGCCCAACCCTGGGCTGTCCCATGGAGCTGCCTGATGCCAAGGGGCTGAGGCTGCCCCTAGCCAGTGTCCCCGTCCCACTACCTGGACAGGGAGGACCTACAGACCACAGCAATTTCCTCATAAGAGAAACCAGGTGATCTGGACTGATACTCAGATACATTAGAAATCTCAACTCATTCTTTCATTAGGAATATTAAACAAGTTCCTCCAACATTTAACTCAACTATAGGCTTTTTGGAGAAGTTTTCCTCAAGTAGAAAAGGGGTTTTGATAAAAATCATCCTCAGCTTTTTCTCACTAAGCACCCTCAAAACATTAGGTTCTTTCATCACCTATTACTCTGCTGAAAACAAAATAAGCACAAAAAAAATAACCAGAAGTCCATTGGTCCTAAGTAGCTTGTGAGGATGTTTAATTTAACTAGTGCTCTGGGTGGCAGAGCTCCTTTACTCTCTACCTTCTTCCTTTTTTAAAAATTCCCTAACTGCAATACAAACTGTACCCTTTAAGCAGTGCTCTACTCTTCTGTAGCAGGTTCAGTTCGATAACCAGGCAGAAACACCAAATAAGTGTATTTGAGGTTTTGTTAGCCATCTATTACTTACTGACTTTCCTTCTGTGAGGTAATGATTAGGAGTAGCAAAGCAGGCTCAAAACTTTAAAGAATATAAGGAAAAACTTTATTAACAGAACTGGAAGAAAAAGTAATAAGAGTCAGAATAAACCTTGAGAACATTTCTCCTCCCCCCACCTTGCCTTTCTCTCCCACTGACAACATAAAGAGACAAAACTTGGGATTTTTAAAGTCCATTTACCACCTCTATATTAAATCTTTCTTCAGTCCACTTAGGGAGAAGAGTCTCTTTTGCCATGCTATGGAGGCTTCTCCACAAGAAACGGTTCTCTGGTGGCTTCAACGTCACAGCAAACAGCCACCCGGGAAAACAGTTCTCTGCTGGCATGTGAAAGTCCCTTCCCTGGACTTACAGCTTTCCCCATAACTGTTTTCGAGAGCTCAATCTTTAGCTAATGGGACACCATTTTAAGGATGAGCTGTTCAGAAGCAAAGGTTTTCATCTATCTCTGGGACAGAGGTCATCTTCTTCCCTGGGAGCAAGGGTCTTCATCAGTATCTCTCTCTGTTTAAGCTTCTCATTAGATCTCAGCTACTTCAACATTTGCTTGTTTCAGCACAGGTACCTTTGCTCATGGCTGCAGTTTGAATGCTCCACCTTCCCCACGCTTTCATGAATTACAGGGGTATTCTGATGTATCATAGTTCATCACCACAATTCTACAAAAGAATTTCAGCTTCTAGGTTTGAAGCATCTCCTCTTTCTCCTCTCTCTGGGCTTTGGTTCTTTCTTCTTCACTGACTTCAGTGTCTCTGTAGTGTTTTCTCCACGTGCCTTCACCTTTCTCTTTCCTCTGACTTGGGAGAGAATTGATGCCTGCAGGTTGCATCTGTTCTGGGGAATCTTACAGTGCTGAAGGGGTTAATCTTACCTGGGCCTTGCAGCTGGAATTTGTCTCTGTTGGTCACACGATCTCTGCGGGCAGCAGCCAGAGCTCGTTTCAATGTACAATTTCATTTTGTCAGCTGCACTGGTGGGGGGTGCTGCTCTAATGGAGCAGGAGAGCCCGAAATCTCAGCCGAGCTGCCCCACAGGCTGGCCCAGCCGGGCCGCACGGAGCAGGGCCAGGCCCAGCTGCTCCGGGCTGCACCGACCCCCCAGTTACCTGTCCAAAAGCTGGAAAAAAGAGAGCTTTCCCAGGGTTTGTTCGTACTTAAATGTGGTTCACAGAGGCATGTTCAGCTTCCTTAAGTGGCTTAACAGCGTTGTCAATATTCAAATTAGCCAGCTGATTGGCTTTGTCGGGTCTGGAGGAAGTTAGAGCAGCCCCTTGCAAAAACATCACTTCCCTGGCTGGTGGATTTCTCCCTAACTAAAAACCAAGCTATGCTAAACCATGACATCCTCAGAAAAGACAGACATATGGTCCAAGGCAGTCATTCAAAAAATGACTAAAGCCACAGACAAGGTAAATTGCAAACATCACTGACAATGGGAATTTGAAAGGGTAAAATGCCACAGACAACCTGTGCAATTGTAATGCAGAAAAAGTCTCGAGTCAACTGTAGTACCCATCAGATATCTTGGGAATGCTATGCTGCTTGTTCCCACTTTAAAGTTAAAAAGTTACTAAAAGTTTAGAGCATTATTAGAGAAGCAAGAAAGGACCTCTTTTGACACAGTGCTTTGCATTTTATATCAGCATGAAAAGTCATTGTTTTCTCTATTTGCTTTTCTCTAGGCAGCTGCATTCACTGTAGAAGCATTAACCAAGCTTATTCTAGCCAAAAAGGCAAAAAAACTGTCTACAGTAGGACAGCTTACACTTGTATCGACACTGTGTGGCACCTTTTATTCCTCCCATGACAGCATTTCATACAGAACCTCCCTAGATGACTTATATTGTTAATGATTCCAATTATAGATAAAAAACTAGTTCTCTATTCATAGTTCACAAGGAAAAGAGCTCTTTTTCTCTGATATTTTAGCCGCAACACATCTGGAGATTTTTTAACCAGATGTAACATGGGCCTAAGCTTTATCGCAAAAGCCACTGCACGTGCCTTGTGCTGGCTTGTACATAAAAGTCAGCCTAGAGGTACAGTCATGCTTCTCTCAGATTGTGCCACATGAACATATAATTTAAACATTCCTAGAAAAGCTGTGGTATCTTTAATAGACTAAATAAAAAATAATCTAAGTAGAAAGTGAACCTACCACTCCCAATCCTGCTGAGAAATCCTTGGCCAGTCCACAGTTTCAGACTCCAGATTCCAAAGAATAGAAACTCTGAGGCTGAAAAGCACTACAGGATTTCAGGCAGAAATGGCTCTGATCAACTGACTATTGCAAAGAACACAGAGGAACATACTATCATAAGATATCCCTCTGGTGAGACAGAGATCTTGATTTATACTTTATCATCTTTGGAATAAACAGTAGAATTGTTTGGGTTTTTGTATGTATACATCTACATACCCACATGTGCATTTATAAAGTTAGTATAACAAATTAGGCCAAAGACCAAAGCCCATTCAAGACACCCCCAAAAGCCATAAATTCAGTCATAATTTCAATCTTCAACTTTTGTGTGTCTAATTTTCTTGACATTTCTTGACTGCTACAAGAAAACCAAGTTTGGCCTTCCTGAATTTACAATGCTTGGATTGCCTACCTTTGTTTGATCAGAATTGATTTTGTATTTAAGTTTTCCATTCTCCTTTCCTTACTGACACGAACATAGGAATATAAAAATAAATGATGAAAAGTCTTAAGCAAGACAAAAGACCTTGCAACATCAGTCATTAGTGAATTGATTCCTCTATAGTTATTCCCTGACTGGGATGGGTAAAGTCCCTTCCAACCCACTCCATTCTATGATTCTATAATGATAAATATTTTCTTTAACAGTTGATATTGCAGGCATTTCCAATAATGTCTCACAATCTGAGCAGTGCTGCAGCTAGCTCCACAGATTATGCCATTTTTAAATAACTAACAGATTGGTCAGCCCAGGAGTTTAAACTGCAAGATACCCAAAACTATCTGCTCTGAATGCCACTTTGTTTGTACGGCCTTAGTCACACCTTAAGTGCAACATGGATATTTCATGGACAGTGAAAGTTTTTCAAGACAGCAGCAATTAAGATCTCATTAAACTTATTCACTCAGTCTTAACAGCCATGATTTCACAGATCCAACATGTCATGATTTCATGAGCTTTTTGTTTACTTGACTATCTTAAGAAACAACTCTCCCTTGTCCTGGAAAACTGACCACAGTGAGAGCATACTAAACAAAAAGGTTTTGTTCTACTGGATGCAGTGACCTCCAGCAGTAGCAGCACACTTGCCTGGGGGAAAAGAAGTTTGATGAACATATAGAACATATTTCCACTCACTATGTTCCCAACTTGGAGCTAATTTCACCTCAGACAGTTCCTGAAATTAATATGCTGCCAATATATTAAATAGTCTTCATTTAACTATCTTCCATGACATACTCAGCCAGTCTACAACTGAATTTCATTATATTACTATATAATCACAAACCAGGCAGAACTGACCCCAAATGAGACCAACGAGCCAATTTGACAGCAACCATGCAGAGTGTGTTTGCCTTGGAACGGAAATGCAGATGTTGGAAACTCATCAAATCCTTGACATTTTTCAGCTTTTAAAGATGCCTCTTTTCATAGAAGTCAAGTGAGGATTTTTAATCAATCCTAGGGTCTCTGCCATCCAGACTGAAAATATCTGCAGTATTGTTTCCCCCTTAGGGATCACAAGTTATGTGATAGTAGAAAACACAGAAGAAGTGTCCATAGATAAACAAAATCTGACTTGACTCTCCACAGATTTGGGTAGTAAGAGTCACCATGGCTTATTTGCCAGATAAACTATTAACATTTTGCAGACTTCTTTCTGCATACTCATAAACACACCCTGCTAAATCCACAATATTTGAAGACTACAAAGGAGGGCAGTACAAAACAAGGAGAAAAGTTATACTTTAAATAACATTTAAATATAGTTTGGAAATTCTTTTTTGAGACAGATCTTTTTAAATAAATATCTCATTCTCATAAATAAGGACTCCCCCAGGAGAGAGCACATATCTTTCACAGAGAGTAAAAAGTGTATTCTGTAACTGTAGACTACACTCCTGGTTTACCATGATTCTGCAGTCCTTCCCTCTGCTTTCCAAGCCCACTCCATAAAGAAGATTGGCAAATTATAAAAGCTTAGGATACTCAACCTGAAAAGAGGGATCCAGTGTGAAAGGAAGCACTGCTGACCAACTACAGAATCCACTAGTCCAGTTAGATATAAAAAGGCTAGAGCCAATAATGTACATTATGCTGCCAAAGGCCTTTGCCTTGTCAGAATGATTCAGCTGGTCTTCAAGCGAATTCAGAAAAGGTACAAGAAATCTCTGAAGAGGTTTTCTAAAAAAACCCTAACAAACGAATAATAAAAATCTTCAACCTGATACAATGATTTGAAAATTATGTGTTTTTTCAGTCTGTGCAAATAACAAAGGGTTACACTGAGACTAAAGACATGCAAACCCACTGTTCTTCAATATATTACCTGGACGTAGCATGTATCATTCAATAAAGTAATACCCAAGATAAATATAATGCTCTTGTTGAGCAAATTAAGCAGTTAAAAAAAAAAATTAATCACAGAGATGGAGAGGAAGAAATCTATTCAATGCTCTTGATTCTGATCTGTTAATGGTTAGGTCATGGTTGACTTTGCTTCTAAAATTCAGTTTTTCATTCACAAGATCGATATAAAACCTTAAGAGGTTTTTTTCTCACACAGTTATGTATCTCCATCTTGTCATTTCACAACACGTAGAAATGCTGAATCCTGTTTTTCACACGTAACGTTACCTTCAAAACGTTTTCGTTGTTATATATTAAGGTAATTATTATCAGAGGAGCTTTCCTACAGCTATGGGATCTCCGTACATTTTTAATGTAAGCTATTCATCAGCACTTTTATGCTTAAGCAAAATGCTCCAAGAAACTAATAAGAGCAAAAATACATTATCACATATCTTGATTTGACATCTCTTTAACAATGCTCTGGTGTGTAAAGAGAAAAAAAGAAATAGGGAGAGAGACCAAAGTGACAGTACCAAGATGATTCTCAAAGAGCAATGGTCACACAAACTGTTCTCATTTGTTAATGTTTTTTCTTTAGCTTTCCTTCTATTGACTAACCAGCAGAACCAAGTTTTTAGAAATGCATGATTGTGATAAATCAACTTGGCATCAAGTTTTAAGCTTCAGGGTGCACTAGGCAGAACACAATGAGTCACTGCAGTAAAGCAAAAGCAGAGAAAAAATTGTAAAATGGAATCCGAGCTCAGACAAGAAAGAGGTAATAAGGATAAGAGTTTGAAATCATTAGAATAATGTAATTTCTAAGCTAGATGTGTAGCTTGGTCTTTATTGTACTACAGTCTAGAAATTTCTATACAAAGCTGAACAATTCCAAACATATCTGAAAGAAAAACACAACTTCTGGAAATAGCGTAATTTATTGGCAGAGAGGCACTATTGCAGCAAAACAAGTGAAAGATCAAAATCAAGTGGTGTATTTCTAAATAGTCTCACAAGTTTTATATACTGGACTGGGAATAAACCAAAAGGCCTCCACAAAGTGATAAAACTTAAAAACCCCGGTGTTACTGAGTGTTATAGGTCTGACTGAAGTGAATGTCGACAGCCTCCTTTAAATTATCAGGTCTTAAGAACAAATTGAATAGTAAATTTATCCTAGTACCACACACACTGTCTTCTCTGATTCACTGCTTTCATTCATCTCACTGTTTTCAAATTTATAAAGATGCAGACAAAGTATAAATATTCATACCATACATGAAAACAAACCATGCAGCTTTCCTTCTTAGTTAGGAAAGTATCAAATGTGAAATAGTGCTACAGACAAGTTCTGAAAATGATATACTTGACATATCAGTGAAAGCTAAAATAACAAACGGTGCATTTAAATCCTGGAAGTGAACTTCATGACTTATACAGAAACAAAACAGGATAAAAGCACTCCAGTAAATACCCTGAAAACTCTTACACTTGGGAGAGGTAAATAACATTACTAATCTTAAGAGCAGCTAAACACTTCACAGGATCAGATCCTAAGCAGCTGCAAATTCATATGTTATAAGGCAGTTGGAGATAGAATTTTCTGTAAAATAACAATGAACAATGTCAAGAACTCTGGATATGTTTCTTAACAACTACCATTAAGCTGTGATAAATTAGATAGCTGATAAATATCTGACTTTAGAAGACATCATTAAAAGGCCCGTAATACTAGGGGGAAAAGTATCATAAAAACCTAAAGATCCATCTTGAGCTTGTCAACAGAGGTCTCACGCAGATCATTGAAATGAAAGTATAGCAGAAATATAGTTATCAAAATACAGTGTTTACATGCTAATCTGGATTTGATAGTATTTTAAACTGCTCAAAAATTCCAAACACAAACTCTCAATTCTAGCTTGGCCTAAGAATTGGGAGAGAGGAAGAGAGTCTCATTCAAATCCTAACTACAGTTATTGTCCACTCTAACTAAAATTAGATTGACTTGCCTAAACTTAACTTTTCTTGAAAATTCTCTCTGTCTGAACTCTAGAACTTCTGACTTTGAGGATTCTCTTTATGTCTCTATCTCGCACTAGTAACCAGCACTCAAGTTCATGGCTGGTGCAGCCCATTTCACTGACTAATTTTAAAAAATACTTTGCTTGGGGTTTCTTTTGTTGATTAGTTGTGGAGTTGGTTTGGGACTTTTCTGTTGTGTTGCTGGGGGACTGTTGGGGTTTTTTATGGGTTCTGGGTTTTTTTGAATATAACAAGAAAAAATATTAAAACTTGTCTATATAAAACGTTCTAGATATTTTTCTTGAAGATATTACATAGCTTTGTCAAATTCACCACCAAGCCTGTTAGAAAAGGAATCAAACCCAAGATTGACCCAAGAAGGTTGCATCACATGGATAAAATCAAAGAACCTGATTTGAGTAGGAAGACTTGATTAAATGCATTCAAACTCAATCTATAGTCTTCAAAGTCAGACACAGAAATAACTAGCAAATAAATTACATGGGAAGCAGCCTTGCGCCTGGCTTATCCAAATAGTCTAAAAAAGCATTCTAATAAAACAATCGCCTTCACTGAGAAACACATAAAAACTCAAATCTCTCTATTGCAAGGCAAACAATTTCTTAAAATACAGTACATTACAAAGTACAGTACAAATTTATTACAGTAAGAAGTATTGCGTCTAAAGATGCATTACACATTAGACTAGCTCCCAGTAAAGAAGTATTTGGAAGAAATCAGGATTTTGGAAGTGAAAACTCAAATGAAACTTTCTGGCTTCCTTATATTACCTCCCATCACTAAGACATCAGGTAAAGACACTTGGAAATCCTTCCAAAATTAACACTCAAATGTTTATTTCATTCTGTACTTTAAAACATTGCTAAAACGAGTGCATACAACAAATAACAGGATTGGCTTTGCTGGTGTTTTACTTTTGTTTCTTCATTGAACAAAAATATTTCCCCCTTCTCTTTCACATCTACTGAGACATCTACCTTTTCTGTCCCCCTCCATTCAGTTTCATTGCTCAACGGATCATTCTTAATTCCCTCTTTCATTCCAGTTACATGATTTTCCGACTGCTTCCTTTTTGCAATTACTGTTCCAAGCCTTTAGCTGGTGGCTTAAGAACTCAACTATCTCGTAATTGAAATAATTCTACAATAAGAAATACTTTTAGAATTAAAACCAGAAGCGCAACAGGCTATAAATTTATTAAAGGCAGGGTTTCTCATACTAGCATATCTTATTTTGCATTACAAAAACACATTTGAGATCTTTTGGGGTGTTCCAACTAGGCTTTTTAGATCTAAGTGTGTCCAAGTGTGACTCCTTTCACTCAGTGAGATATATACATATATAGATATATATGATCAGCATTTGGTATCCCAGTCCTCTCTGCAAAACTGATTTTCTCGTGGTTTGTATCAAAACTTCCTGCATTTCTTTTCCTGGTTTAATATAAATATAGACATGTGTGTGCAGGTATATAAATATATATGTACATAACACATACCTATTTAGGAAGTGAGCATGCTTTGACTTCCTTTACTCTGTCACAGACTCACTGTCTGTGTTTAAGCTATGAGCACACACTGCTCTTAGCAGAGACAAATAAGTTAAACTGATTACATTACTGGGACTCGAGCATTTCTACCTGCATGCTCTGTTACTCCTCAGTTATATTACTTCCCTTCTGCATGAATTACACACCAGGTGTTTATAAGCCTTTTACTTCCCCCAGATAAAATATATGCAAACCATTTTTTTTCGCTGTATAATAGTGACTCAATTCCTTTTCCAAGGCCTGCAAAGTGATTTTGCTAAGGACCCCTAGGAAGGAATAACAAATTATCTCTGTGCCTTCTGGTGTTGGTTACCATCTTTACAAGCAACCCAAGGAATGAGACCTACTGGTACCCTAAGATGAGAATGACACAGAAGATGGACCAAGGCGGTGTCAGTGCCCTGAGCTGGAGGACCATGACTGTGAGACTGATCAACTCCCAGCTGACCCTGAACTTGTATAGGATCTGCTGCTCCAGCTGCATCCCTAGAAATCCATGGGGCCTGATGGGATTCATCTAAGAATCCTCAAGGTGCTAGCTAATATCATCACAAAGTCTCTCTCAGTGATTTTTGAGCTGTCTTGGGAATCCACAGAGGTCCCAGCTGACTGGAAGCTGACCAACATTGTCCTGGTTCTTGAGAAGAGCAAGAAGGAGGTCCCCAGAAAATACAGGCCTATCAGTCTCACTTCAGTGCCAGGCAAAAGTGTGGAAAAGATTATTCTGGGAGGTATTGAAAAACACCTTGAGGACAACACAGTCATTGGCCACAGCCAGCACAGCTTCCTAAGAGGACAGTCCTACTTGTTGAACCTGATTTTCTTTTAGGACAGGATAACTCCCCCAGCTGATCTAGGAAAGCCAGTAGATGTAATCTCTTTGGACTTCAGCAAAGTTTTTGGTACTGTCTCTCAGAGTATCCTTCTGGAGAAAACATCCACCACACAGCTGGATAAACACATCATGTGATGGGTGAGCAACTGGCTCTCACGGGTCAGGCACAAAGACTTAAAAGGAATGAGATGACATCAGACTGGCATTTGGTCACTGGTGGGGTTCCACAGGGCTCCACACCTGGCCCAGTTCTCCTTAACATCTTCATTAAGACCTGGATTGGGGGACTCAAAGATATACTAAGTTTGCTGACAACAGTAAATTAGGAGGAGCTGTCAGCTCCCTTGAAGGCAGAGAGGCCCTGCAGAGAGACCCTACAGGTCAGAGGTATGGGCATTCACCAGCCATATGAAGTTTAACAAGGGGGGGTGCCAGATTCTGCACCTGGAATGAGGCAACCCTGACTGTGTGTTTAGACTGGGGAGAGCAGTGCCACNCATGAGGATAATGAAAGATCTGGAGAAGAAGCTGTATGAGGAGTGGCTTAGGTCACTTGGTCTGTCTGTCCAGCCTGAAGAAGAAGAGACTGAAGAGATACCTCATTGTGGTCTTCAACATTCTCACAAGGGGAAGCAGAGGAGCAGATACTGATCTTTTCACTCTCGTGACCAGTGATAGGACTCAAGGAAATGGCATGAAGTTTAGGCTGGATATCAGGAAAAGGTCTTCACCTAGAGAGTGTTTGGGCACTGGAACAGGCTCCTCCCCAGCAAAGTCACAGCACCAAGCCTATGTGAGTTCAAGAAGTATTTGGACAATGCTCTCAGGCACATGGTGGGATTCTTGGAAAAGTCCTGGGCAGAGCCAGGAGTTGGACTCAATCGTCTTGATGGGTCCCTTCCAATACAGCATATTCTATGATCCTAGGATCTTAAGACAGGAAAACAAGACAGGTTGTCACAGAAGAATGGAACATCCAAGAAACTGGTAAGGACGAGCAACAAGTTCACTTGTGGTCCAGGCTGAAGTCCACTTGGATATCCCTGCAAGGAGTGCTTAGTGAGTTTATATTTCTGAAATACATATCATAGCATCCTCTCAGTAAAGCAAAAACAACTGAAAATGCAAAGTGCCTCAGAACTGTTATTAGAATCCAATATACTTTTCAATTAAAATCAATTTATAATAGCCAGATTAGATGACAAGTTCTTTAAATCTTTGAGTTACCCTCCTGTTCCTGGGGAGTTTAAAGACTCACCTAGTGAATCTTTTAGCCTTATCATCATTTTAGTTAGATTAATAGCTGCGTTTGTTTTGGTTTTAGTACCAGGTATTATTCAGAAAACAATAGAAAAACAAGGACAAGGACACCTACCACAGGGATTGCTCATTTGTGCCAAACCAGGAAAAATCCACAGCATTCCTGCTCAATTTTAATCTTAACACATATTCCTCTTTCACAAATGCAGATACCTACAGGCCCCTACTCTTGGATAAACTGCCAGCTACCCAATTTAATCTGCCTTGCCTTAGAGTCAGCAAAGAGGAAGCAGCAGAAGGACAATAGTTGTACATGCTCTGGCAGCAGCCTGCTGCCCGTCCAACCACACAGGATGTGCTTTAGGGAAGGTCAAACAGACTTCAGGTATTCAGATCCATTACATTTCACATCAGCAATAGCTCAGTCACAGGGGTCATTCCTTCCCTTACACTGGAGCAATCTCGGTGGTGTGTACTGAAAAAGAGATTGAATTCCAACACCAAGTTAAAGTTATAAGCCTAAAAGTCACTATTTATGGTCCTATCACTGTAGCCTGCTTTCTCACTTTGGACAAATCAGGACAAATTTATCTGTCCAGTCAATGAACCATTTGAAGCAGCTATTTCTCCTTCCACACATGGCAGTATAAGTTTGTGCTGCAAAAATACACGGATTTTTCCAAATTACGCAAGATAGTTCAATAACACAAGTTAGACTAGATCAATACCCCATCAGATCACTTGTTAGTGAAAGTCACATGAGCCCACCTTCAGTCCAGTGGAAAAACAATGAAGCACTACATGATGTAAAAAGAATACACAAAAACAAACATACAAAAAAAAACCCCAAAACACCAACCTACAAAGAAGATCTATTCATATTGGAATGATTAAGTTTAGACTCAAAGAAAAACTAACACACTGTCACTTTTAATACCAATACTTTTTTTCTGTTATATGTAATATATTTTGTCAAATGCTTCTGCTTCTACTGTTAATCATATGAATGCTATTTCCTAACACACCTCTCTTCCACCTTTTTTAATAGTAGAGGCTACAGTGTTTCATTTTTCATTTGCACCTGTGTGTGTCAAGGGCAACCAAACACAACACACAGCAGCATGATCCATGGGTATTTATTGTGGTATATGCTCTGTTATTTATCCTAATATAATTACTACAGCACAGAATAGAATCAACAAGGTTGAAGGTAATTGAGCTGATATGTCATTGTGTACTAATTTTTAAAGGGTATTTGTACTGGTGAATTGTTCATCCAAGAGGCTCATATTTGAATCTCCTACAAGACAGGCATAATTGAAAATCTTCAGTGGGGTTGTTTTTGAAGTTGTTGCACTTGGGATGGGGGCGGGGGGGGCGTGTCTCCCACCAATTTTTAAAGACAGGCTGACTCATGAAATAGGTTTCTTTTTCTGGCCACAGAAGCACAAGCTGCTACTTGTTCCAAAACCAGCTCTCTCAAGATTTAAACTAATGGCTTAAATTTTGACTCAGTCTACTTCTCAGTAAAACAGAGACAAAACTGAACATCACCTGGTTATGAAGAATCAGTAACCAGCACATATTGCTAAACACTATGAATATAAAAAATGTTGTTACCTAATTACCTGTCATGATTTAACCCCAGCCAGCAGTCCAGTACCACATAGCCACTCACTCACTCCCCCACTCCCAGTGAGATCATGGAGAGAATCAGAAGGATAAAACCTGGAAAATTCTTGGGTTGAGAAAAAGACAGCTTAATAGGGAACGCAAAAGCCACACACACAAGCAAAGCAAACCAAGGAATTAATTAATTAATTCACTGCTTCCCATGGGCAGGCAAGCGCTCAGCCATACCCAGGAGAGCAGGGCCCTATCACATGAAACCATTACTGGGGAAGACAAACACTGTCATTCCAAACAGTCTTTCCCCATACTATATGAGCACGATGCCATATGGTCTGGAATACCCCTTTGGTCAGTTGGGTCACCTGTCCTGGCTGTGTCGCCTCCCAACCTCCCATGCACCGCCAACTTCCTCACCACCGTGGCAACATGGAAAGCAGAAAGGGCCTTTGCTCTGTGGGAGCCCTGCTCAGCAGNCTGTGTGAGCCCTGCTCAGCAGCAACAAAAACATCTCAATATTATCAACCCTATGTTCAGCACAAATCCAAAACACAGCCCCATACCAGTCACTGTGAAAGATATTAACTCTATCCCAGCTGAAACCAGCACATTTCCATGTATTATGATACTAAGAAATATTGGTAGTTAAATGACACCTAAATATTGTGGGTTTTGTGATTTTCAGAACAAACCCAATAAGGAATGAGTTGTCAAAGACTTACAGGAAACTTGATAACACTAGGGTCACTTTGTCTTCCCTCTTCTCCTCCTTTCTAGACTATTCAGTCCTAAATTCCACTTTTCCAATCTGATTTCTATGCACTTAGAAGAGATACTGCCAAAATGAGTGGCTTGTGTCTAATATTGATCAGCAGGGACAGGAAAACGCTAAGTCTGGCAGTTGTGTGGCATATTCCATTACTGATTTGAAGCTATCCATCAGATCCAAAACATTGGTTAAATACCTCTTTTAAAAATCATATCAAAACAGAATACCATTCAAAATACTTTAATACCATTTGTGGAACACTAATGTGGCAAGTGGAGAAAGCAACTGAAATGAGTATTATGCCAGAATCACTTCTGCAACACTAAGAATGGTGGTCAAACTTGAATTGAGAAATTTATGCTCTTGCTTCATTGAAGTCTGTCACATAAAAGCCATCCCGCTGCTATATTCATCATCTTGGTCAAACAACCTACAGAAAAGGCAGTTACTCTCCTGATTTCTGTCATGATTTATATTTTATTAAATTATCATAGTCTGTGCAAATGCCATTTGTTCTATCCCTGGTCAGTTCCTCCAAGCTTTCCAATAACACTAATGTGGGTTGTAAACTTAAACAGAATATAAAGTCAATAATTTCTTTTACAACATCAGTGCTGTCTTCAGATTCTGTTCCAAAGATACTCACACTGCCTAGAGAGATCCACTATTTTGTTATCATAACTTTGGTCTCCTCTTTCTGTGAGAAAATCCAGTAAACAAATTATTTAAAAATGAGAATTAATTTAAGAAGAATACATGTCCCAAGACCAAGCCACAATGCAGGCTTTTGAAACAGACTAAATGTGTTTGTTCTTTGGCTTTAACAAGAGTAACTACACTTGTAATTTCCCAATAATTTGATATTTAAACATGTTCAGAAGGAGCCAATCAAACAATGGTTTATCCTCAAGGAGAACTGCTGTTCTGCCAAGGAAATGAAGCAAATCAAACCTTTCAAAGGCAGGTGCATTTTAGAGGGCACAGAGCAAGGGCAACTGGCACCATCACATGCAAGCAGAGGTGTGGAAGGCTGACATTGCAGAAAAATCCTGAGATTTTATTTAACCAAAAACTAGAGCCATCAGATTCTGTTTGCAAACTGAAAGCATCTTGTTAAAAAACACAACACGTCCAAGGCGCTATGAAAACATTTTCTTGTATTTGCAGCAAGGACAAGTCAAGTTATCTCAGATTCCTCTCTGCTGAATGAACCAAGTCATTAAACTGGCATTTGCATTGAAAGGCTTTTCACAGGGTTTTCTGTCAGGCCTTTCAAACAGGGATGAAATGAATGAGGGCCAGCTTACAAATGATGCATTGTTGAATGTATGTGGGAGCAAACAGCCACCATTGTGAGTGCAGGTGGGAAAGAAAAATGAATAGACAAGGAAGCTCATGGAGACGAAGACTCTCATTATTGATGGGCTATGTGCATGTCTTTAATGAAGCTTACCCAATAAAAGATAGATTTTCCCCTTATCCTCCTCTTTAAAAATTAATTACCCTGAAAAATATACAATGGTGAAACGTCTCAGATTATACATGCTTTTCTTTCGTCACTACACTGCTAAATTAGGTCTAGAAATATCTTCCTAAAAGTATCTCACAGGATGTAAGTATTCCAAAACTCAACTCAATTTTTTACAGAAATACCCTCACGGCCTTTTATTCAGATGAGGAAACTGAGGCATGTTACCAACAGGATGCAAGAACGACAACTTAAAATGTAGGACTTTTTAACTCCTATCCTTTAGCTAAGGAATTAAACATCAGCTTTCATTTTATACTTTCTCAAGTAGGATGCAGCCACATGCCCTAATGCCAAACAAGAACAAAATCAGAAGCACAGATGCTTCAGTGACACAGCATAGAAAATATTATCTTCCTGTCACAACCTTTTTCTCTGTAAATAGTCTCAAATAGTCTTCTGCCATATTTTTAACAGCTGCTTCATTAGATTTCTCTCCTGTTGCCTGGTGGCAGCTTTCACCCATGCTTTCCTCACTGAAAAGACACTTTAAGTCTTATTTGAAAAGACTTCTTTGCCATTCTGTTGTCTTCCTCCAGCTTTTATTTTACAGTGGAACACGCTTAGGCAGTATTTTTGCACTGTTGTTTCTGGATCATCTACCATTACACTCTCTCAACATTTAATTCTGCAAGTTGTTTCTATTTACCGTGGAAATGCTTAATTCTACTAATTTTCAACTCACAAAATGTAGCTTGGTTTCTTAAGAACTTCATTACCTTCACTAGATCCTTGAAAACTGCTTATTTTACTCACGTCACCAGAGATCTTAACCACTGTATACTTTTTCTCTACGTCAATGACATTAAACACTGCAGGGCCAGGAACAGATCCCCAAGGGACTTTAGTAGAAATAATCTCTAATACCAAGACACCTGAGCAACTGCCATCAGAGAACCAAAAATACTGCCTTTACTACATCAACATGTGGATACAATACACCTGCAAGGGGAAAGAAACACTTTACAGAACTTTTACTTCCATTATAAGAACCAACTGATCCTTGAACTTAAAGGTCTAACCCAAAACTGAATTCAAGAAGGGAGCACAGGGTGTGAATCCCAACCTCACTCCCTTAGGATCTCTAAAATGCCAGGATTCAGGCATAGCTCTGCATACTTTTCACAACTCTTATCTTTGGGTTAATTACGAATCTCATTTGCTGCAGATCATCATGCATTCCAGAGAGATTATGCAAGTCTCATCTGGGACTAATGAGTGAGCATGAGATTTTGAACTGAAAAGGTTCTAACTTAAAGTAATATCAGCTACACTTGAAATTTAATTAAAAATAAAAAGCTAGCCTAATTATGTTTTTTAAAAATTATTTTACTGATTAGAAATAATTCTATTACTTTTTACACTTAAAATGCAGGTCTTAGGTTGAACATTCATCCATCATTTGTTCTTTTTAATTACTGATACCACAGTATCACCAACTTCTGGAATTTCCAGAATGCTCCAAGATTTAGGCTATACCAATGTTACAGATGACTTGTCCAGATTCGTTTTAAATTATCTGCCAGAAGTTCAATCCAAATATCTTGATGGAAATCAAGGATTAAAAACATTTTGCTTCAGTCATACTACTAGCAAAATAGAAAAGAATTATCAGTTAGCTATATAAATTAGTACTTTTCCAAAACAAAAAAAGGCATATTAATATTCTTGAATTATTGGTAGTACCACTGGTTCTATGTTGTTAGATTTATATCTTCTTATATATACTTTTTTCCCCAAAACATACATGCTTCTTTATAAAAATATGAAATGTAATTTATTAATATAATACCCATATTTTAAACACAATTTCTATACATCATCCTTCTGTCTATTACGCTGAGATACCTCACTGTCATTTTATGTTCCCACTTGTAGTTACTAAAAAGAAAATAAAAGTACTTTAAGATAAATTTTATATTTTTAAAGTTTCATTTTCTCTACAAATTTGTTTTGACCCATGAAACATGCTTTTTAAGATCATAAGCATTAAACATTCTGAAAACACTTCCCAAGCATCAGTTAGTCTTCTCTCCAAATCTCCTCTCCTAGTTCAGGAATCTCATCTGTTTTCAACTGTACCTGGCTGCATCAAGAATCTGGCATGTTTTCTATTGGTTTGGAGCTTTCTTTTTGCACATAAGTCAAAATCCTATTATAACCCATCCTTTTTGGTTCTGTCATGTTTTATTCTGTCTGATTTGTGCCCACTATAAAACTCCTCACATTGTATGTAAGGGTTTTGAACATGGAATTTGTAGTCTATACAAGTGCTGAAGTTGTTTGAGCTGGGAGGGCAGGGGACATCACGAACCACTGGCCACATTACATCTCTAACATATGACATGAAGTTGAAACCATCTATGGTACAGCATTTTTAGATCAGTTTATAGATGGCAAATAACTGAATAGTCCATTTTCTTGTGTGATTTGGCAACTAATAGGAAATCGTAACTATGTTTACATTTTGTATTGTGAACATGCAAATATTCTAGATCATTTGCTCCTACTTACCAGGAATTTGAAAAATAGTATCATTTTATGTGACTGCAACTTCATTTCTTTTTCACCTACTTCGTCTTTCTTAATGAGGTCATAAATATTTATTTTAACATTTCAAACCCAGGGACTGAAATAGCCATATTTTAGTTACCACTTAGTCAAGTTTAAATTTGGAAATGAGCAATTCCAATTAATCTTAAAAATAGGAAGAAGAATAATTGGGCTCCTAGCACTGAGTTTAGCAGTTGCATGATTTCTTTTCATATCCTGGCAGGCTGATGATTGCCTTTCTTCTTTTTGACTCTCTGCTCTAGCCCAATCCATACATCCTCAGCACTTCTGCCATGATTTTAAAGAGGTTCTGATGTATCTAGAAGACTCATTCTTTGAACACAATTTCCCTCTATGCTTGGCAAAAATCACAAGTTGTACAGCACCATTCTTCCACAAAAGAGGAACCAAAATACATTAGCACCCTGTGTGCACCTGCTTTGTCAGTGATTCATATCAAGTGTCATCCTCTATTCATTGAGCAGAAAAGAGATCCAGAATATTTGGGACAATTTTAATGTTTCCTCTGGGGTCTCTTAAGTGATCCATTTTTGCCTATATACGTTGTGGGCAGGGGGCTGCTGAGTTTTTTGAGGGTTATTTAGCTTTCATTAAAGCTAAATTAATGTTCATTACTGTTCACTGTCCATTAAATCTCACCTACAAGTCACAGGCAGTCTCTGTTCTCTGAGAAAGCTGTGCTTCACATCCATCAGAACAATTTCTCCTATCACCACTCTCTTGGAAAAGACTTATTTTATTTACTTAAATATAAGAATTCAAGTATTATGAGTCTTCTGGGTATATATCCTGGCATGGTAGGTCTGAAATTAGAAGCCTGTATACAATACCACTATACAGTACATCAATTATTAGACTAGCCTCTATTACTGAAATAAGAAAATCAAAATTTTAAAAACCAAAACCTGTCACCACTACCCACCTTCCCCACAAAACAACAAGAATATTGCAGAAATTGCAAACAGAAGTCATGCCTTTAGTTTATGCTATAACTGTACTGAGCACAAGCCTGCATCCAAACAAGCATCTCAGACCTTCCAAACATCCTTCAGCCTGTTTCCCTGCAAATCCTGTTGGCTAGCTACATTCATCCAGAAGCTGCACTCAAAAACAACCACTTCAGTACACCTAGTTTCAGCCAATGCTGTTGGCACCAAGATGTAAACAGTACTGTTTTGTCTGTACTTTTCAAGGTCAGTAAGTCTTCAGCAAGGTCCAACTTCAAAAACTGAATGTTTAACACTTTGTAAACCAGATGCAATATTTTCATATCCAAATCAGTATCTGATAAAAATTTGCTGGGAAAAAAAAATGAAGTTCATTTTCATGAAGCTTCCAAGCTCTTCAGTTCCAAGCTCATAAATAGCCCTGTTTTGCTTACCACTGAAATATTATGCATTTCAAAAAGACATGACTCACAGATTGTATTATGCTCCTTCAGATCGTGTACACACACAGATCCCCTTTATCTACAACCTCTGTGGTCAGGAATTCACTATTAATTATTTCTTTGATACTACATCTTAAATGAAAAGTGTTATTTCATTATTATGCACAGTCCAGATTATAAAAAAAACTTAAAATCTTTAATATGCATATCGTAAGATCTTTAATGTATGACTCCCACCTCAAAATCACAGGGAGAAGCTCAGAAAAAGAGAGATTGAATTACTAAATGAAATGTTGAGCACTCTTGTCAGATTAACAAGCAGCTAAACTAAACTGTGAAGATCCAACAGCACAGGAGTGTGGAGCTCCTCTTCAAAACAAGTTAACAAGAAGTATATGGAAGTAACACTCAGGAACCCATGCACTTGACAGTAGCTGACAAAAAATAGAAAGGACTTTGTTACCAAGTCTACCATCTGTTTTTATAGCTTCCTATGTCATTTACATAAGAAGTAGATAAGAGATTTAAATGAGAACTTCATTAGACTGCATGTTAGTGATATACCAGGCACTTGTTATGTTGGTGGTACCAGTCACCCACTGAGATGAAGTACCTGGCATTAGGTGAGGGTAGTAAGGCAGCAAACAACAGCTCTTTATCAGCCCCAGGACCAAAAGCTATTACCTCCACCTAGGTGTAACCATCTCTTAAAAAGCCTGCATCTCAAAATTAAAACAGAAATGAGATGCAAGCTGTCTTTAAAAATGGGTTCATGATTACCTTAGATCAACAAATCATATATTTAGTAGGCTAGTACTTAGGTGCAAGGTAAACATTAACAGTGCAGAGACATGCAAGCTCAGTTTGCTGCAAAGTAATCCACTACTGGATTAGCAAATAATTTGATTATTTTGTGCAGCTACATAAATTAAAAAACCAAACATCACCACCCCACAGACACAAACATACACAAAAGACCATCAGTAGAAACAGGTAGAAGCAAAGGAAAAAGCAGGCCTGCCCTTCAGCTGCATGTCAGCCTTAACTCAAGTGTGCAAGCACTGCAGTTCATTGCTTTAAGCTGACATAAAACCTGTCAAGTAGCAATCAACCCATTGCTTCTACCCTACCAATTCCTGTGCATCTTTCAGATGCTGGAACAAATCCATCTGAGAGTTAACCAAGCAAAACAAAATGTTTTACGTGCCACGTCTGTTCCCTAATCTTGTTCAACAAGTGGGCACAGCTCCTCTTCCTTGCGGGCTGAGGGGCTCACAAGGATTCATTAATCTTCTACTCACTTATTCTTCCTCCATTTCTTTTACCACGTGAACACAGAAAATACAAGACAGCACTGAAGAACTCCAGCATCAAGCCATCCTGGTGGTTCTTATGGGAGCCACTTCATTGAGTTTGCCATAAATACAGCCTAATAGTTTGGAAAAAAAAAAAAACAAACCAGAACAAAACCATAAAAAAACCCATCATAATATAACAAAAAAGAAGAACACTTCTTTTATGACCTTCCTTCCTGACCATTTTGAATATATTTGTCTTTTGAATGGGATGTTTTTAGTGTTATAAGCACTATGGTTCATTATAGTTTCCATGATCCCCGCCCCATAATTAACCTCAGTTGCATTTCCACTATGCACAATTGATCATTGTTTTTGGTAAAGCAGTCTGGTGTTATTCAGGATAATATAAGGCTACCATAGTAACTGAAAAACAGTAATGTCTCTGCATAACATTTTCCCATCACATTTATGTCATTTGTTTCAAATGCTGTTTCAGAATTTGTCCTTGTCAGTATACAAGGTGAGATAAGGATCATATAAAGATCATTCCAGCTAATTTAACAAGGCGTTTCAGAGAATGAAAAGAGAGCCAAGACACCAGCAAATGCACATGGAAGCACAAAGTAAGCTGAGTTCATAATAGTGATGATAAATGTTAAAATAAACATTTATCATCACTATCATCTACTTAGACTTTAGAAAAAAGTATCCAGCCCTTTGTTTTGTTTTTTACTCTGAACCAAAAAACATTCATAAGAAGATACAGCATATTTCTTTATACCTGACTGACAAACTTCACAGTTTAACAGCAAACATAATAATTCAAAAAAACCCCACACCTTTTAAAATATAAGTTATTTGCTCAGAACTTTGCTTTGAATTCCCACTTTTCAGTGATTCAATGCAGCTGATTTGCTAAGTTATTTAACTTAAATTCTCTACCACAAGTACACCACTTGATATCACTGGGACCAATCAATTGCAAATTCAGCCACAGCAATTTAATGGAGAATGAAGTTATCTGCAACATTACACTGTTATGCTACAAGTGGTAAGATTCTTGCTGATGGAAATGGCCACTTCACTAGCACTCACAACAGTAGAGCTGAGACTCATCTGCATGTACTAAAAGATGGCAAAGCAGTCATTGGTTTTTGACCTGCTTAGGTTTGTAAGTTTTTTGTATTTAAACATACAGCTTAAGCTGAGCAATTTGTTACACATTCTGAAATACCAAAACATCACCATTATGCTCCAACTATTCCTCTTCTGCTTGAATTACTATATTTAAAAGAGCAGTTCCCTGTTCTAAGGAAGATGCAGATTAGAATAATTTCACAGTTTTCTATGATTCTTTGCAGCATTTACTCTTGAATAAGCAGAAGAGGCAATGTACAGAAGGACCTGGAAATGACTACATTAAACCACTTTCACCGAGTAGAAGAGAAAGTAAATTCATCACATGGGGTCATCTGCCTCATTAGCACTACAGTTTTTCTGGGTTTATTCCATCTGGAGTACAGCAATTCCTGCTCCCCTCCTATTCTGCAGCATATTACCAATGTCTATATTATGTTGTTAGACATATGCAGGTGGCTGTTACTGGCATCAGCAGACACAAGCTCTCATCCAAGGGAAACACTGATTTTGATGAACAGCAAATAAACTACATTCTTTGTTCTTAATTTAGCAGACAGGTGTGGCTTTCATCAGCGTTCAGTAAGACCTACCTTGCAAAATATAAGCAGAATAAATTTCATAAAAAGAACACATACAAGCTTGTGCTTCATTTATGTACAGGAACAAGCAGAAAAGCAAAGCAATCACCAGAACTGCTCCTTCCAGCTTCAGTGAGATTCCCAATTGATGCAAAATGCAGTAAGTCCAGCTAAGTCAAAGCAATTATTTGCTCAGTGCAGCAACAGAAGCTTCCTGCAGCTGTTAATATGGACATTTATAATGTCTTTTGAAGTTGGTTAGTAGTACTTTGAAAAAATATCTAAAGTACAGTTAAAGGCGTGTGTTTGTTAGTTTTTGTATGTTACACTGGCATCAGCAAAAATTCAGATCCACCAGCATGGCTGAGAAAGAAAGATGAGTCAAAATGAAGAAGTATATCAGGACTAGCAGATCTGTACGTACACAGCTGTGGGGTACACCAGTGAGTTACAGGGTAAATGACCTGGCAGAGCCTGAAGTTACTGCTGCCTTTTAGAAATCAATCGTTGATATGAAAGCATTTTAACTTTTTGAATCCCCCAAAGTATCTACCAAAAAAAAGCTTCCTGTATCTCTCCAATTACTGCGTCACAGACACACAAGCCTGAACACAGAACACAGTCTGACACAGAAAAATTCCATAAAAGCTCTTAATACCAGACCAACATATGACTTGCCCATCTATTGCAGCTGGGTAGGACAGGCACTGGACTACAGAAGAGCACTGCCCTCTGGGCAGGAGAGATTAAGCAGATTGTCAAGGTGGGAGGTACATTATAGCAAAGACTTTGCAAAATAATATTAATCTAGGCTAGGAACACTTGCCATGGTTAAGTGCTTGAGAGGAACTCAATTTGCCAATATGAATTTTGCCCTGTAAAATCTATTCTGCAAAAAGCACACAAATTCCATCTCTTCTCACTTCCAGCGCTGGAGGCTTGCATTTCTTAACAGCAGAAGACCACACATCAGTGTCACTTCTGTATTACAGCTGCCACTGCACAAGGATTTGTAAATATGGGGTATAAACACAGCTTAAGAAACAAAAACAGAAACAAGAACTTGCCCTTTTCATGTGCTGTTCAAGTTATTTACTAAATCTTGCCTAAGCTCTCATAGAGATAACACTCAAGACTTGCAAAACATAAACCGAAAATCTCACTAGTCTGCTTATGTTTTGCATTTCAAAAGTCCAAAGTCTGTACTCAAATTTCATACACATCTACACACATATCAGCAGTATGGAATCACAGCATGCTCACATTATAGCAAGGGCATGAAATCCTTTGTATATAGCAACCTTGCCAGCGTTCAGATCCCAAGGATTATTTATGATTGCAGAGGCCAAGAGCAGAAGGAGATAAAGTAGACTATTTAATCAGGTCAAAAGCAAGACCTCATTCAATTACACAGATACACATAACCACCTTTTCCTATCCCTACACCTTACTTATTATTTTTCACGAAATCATATTCTGGAAGAGTACAGTATGTTCACTCCATAATATATGCACCAATTGCATTTTATTTTACAGAAACTGGGATAATCTTTATGGATTTTCCAACAAATCAGCAGTTGCATTACAGAAGATGCCTGTAATTCAGCATGCCTCAGATCAAAACAGAACCTCACCAAACCATACCCTACACTCCCATCCAACTGTTGCTGGCACCAGATAGAACCAGAAGTCATGCGAAGGTGCACTCCATTGCTGTATCATGGATAAGAGAAGATAATCTATTGCTAATTCTGTCAATAAACCATAATGACAACAACAACAGGATCCATCTAGACTGCTACACTGAAGTTCAGGGAATTTTTTTGTCTTCACAACTGGAACACCAGCACTTTGTTACTGTTTTTTTAGTTTTTCCCTTTTCCTACAGGTACATTTTGTGGTCAAAAAATTGTCATCTGAACATATATTCAGCTAAGAATGGGCCCTAATAAAGGCAAAGACCATATAATATAACCTTAACCTCTTCACAGTTCCTTTAATATATCCAAAAAACGCAATCTGATATACTAACCTTGACTAGACTTGGCATTTTATTGCCACTGTGTAGTCCCAGCATGAAGTTTGCCCATGTAAATTTCTCCTTCCTCATACTTCCACTACCCTTACTTTTGGCATTCCTTAACAGTAGACTCAGCAAGTCCTGCCCATCCCAGCTCTAGCATACAAATATTTTAAATGCAAAATGCAGCATATACCTGATACCTGCTTTGTTATCTGCACTCCGTTCCTAATAGCAGGTGCAAGAAAATGTCAATATGAATCCAGATGAAAAGTGATGCACACCATTTCCCCTCCCCACATCCAAAATTATTCCTCATTTTCCCAAGGAAAATGAGGGAAGGAGGGAAGGCTACAATAACAGTTTATAGGATTAAAACACAGTTTATGTGTTGCTCTTGGTACCACCATCACAAGCAAGCAGACTTCTCACTGATTCGCAGAAAGAGGGAGGAAGATGCCAAATTTACAGCAAGTTTAGCATTGCAGGAACAAGGAACATACTCTTTTTTGTCAAGGCAGAAGATTTTATTTCTGGACTGGAAGTTTTCTGCATCCTTTGAATTATCTTTTTTGGTTTTCCACACCATTGTTGCCCATACCACTAAAAAATGCAGAAGAAAACCATTCTGCAAAGCTTCCCCATCAAAATTTCTTCACAGGGAAGTCTCTTGCTCTTCTCCCCCTCTCCTTAATACTCATGTCATTGATTTGGCCTCTTCTATTTCAAAGTCTCTAGTAGATACCAACACAGTAGTAGGTTTCTACCTTGCATTAACCATCTAGAAGAAAAGAAATAAATAAATGTAAGACTTTTAAAATTACCTATTCCAACTGCTTAACACTACCTCCTCTAGAACCACCACAGTAAAGAACCAGCCTCCCAACTAGGCTGGCAAAAGGGAAAAAAAAAAAAAGTAAAAAAGGAAAACAAAAGTGAAAGAAAAAAATCTTTGATACAATTGAACACTCAGTAAAATTAACTACTGTGTAGTATGAAGTAGGGCTAAAACACCAACATCTACCTTTAGAGGTTGGCCTAAACATACCAAACAGAATAGTAAATACCAAAGTCCTTTCCTGTTCTGACTGCCATAGACGGGAGCCATCCTTCTAATCAAACTTGCACTGGTTATCTTTTCTGTATTTAATGCAAAATAGGGAAACCAGACCTTGAATCCTATTCATCCAGCTGCTGAGATAATTGAGGAAAGACAGTCAAGTGATGAACAGGAAGCAGTGTCAACAGTTACATTTTGTCCTGTGCTATTTATGCAAGGAATAGATAATACTAAAATGAGTATTTTTCTGTCCTCACTGGAGGAACAAAAGTAATGTGCTGAGAAGCCAATGAGCAACTCATTAGGGTTCATAATATGCTTTAAACAGCACTGCATCGAGCATTATGATCCGTTCTTCACCTTAATTCAAAGTCCAAGAGAAGGTTTGAATATAAAAGGAAAAAAACTATTAAAAAATGGATGTTCTTAGCCAGCACAGTCTCCACTAATGAATTTGTTGACTAAATCTTCTATTGGTTTCACTGCCGTTAGTTCTATAGTCAAGTGAGCCAGCTGGACTCTGTTCTGACTCATGCAGCTTCATATCTAATTAAGTTTCATTTATGGAATCAAACTCCCCCAGTGGTTATAACCTTGCTGGAGACAGAGGGTCATTAACTTGCGAAAAAACTTTTTATGTGCATGCATGATAAAGAAAAATGCCTACTTTTACTGGCACTTTTCAAAGCAAATATGCAATACTAGCTCACTCAACACAGTCGTTCTGTGATCTGAATTATTGCTTAATAATTATATAGCTCCTATATAGCTCTTTCCCAGATATTTTTTTTGGCACCATAGTTGGCCCTTGCTTTATATATTCAGCAGCTGTTATTCTGATAATTGAAGAGTTAATGGAAGCCATTAATGAAAGAGGTAGAGGTGCATTCGTTTTCTGAAATACTGTGAAAAGGTCCTAGTTCCAATTCAACAGAAATAAAAAGACAAAAAATTATATGTATTTGCACTATAATCTGTACAAATTAGTTTTCACTTGTATTTCTGGAGTCAGTTTTAGAAAAGTTTTAAATTCTAACTGGAAACTTTCATTGTCCATTTGTGATCACAAGCAAACTAATATTCTCCTAATAAAAAAGTGCTTTTTTTTCAAATAAGTGAGTGATAATCACAATAATAACACAACATTTTATAACTTTTTAATTCCCATTCCTGAATTCCTTAGACAGGAAACTCTAGAAAAATAATTGATGGCTAAATTTGCACATAATTTTCTGTAAAAATAAATTAGTTCTGATATCTCTCAGAGAAAGAAAAGAGGCAGATGATCAGAAAGGGTAAAAAGTCAATGAGATCTCATATCTTTAAATAAATTTTAGCAAGTTATCCACAATCTCTGGTGTGCTTCCATTTTCCATACTGCATTGGGAAAATTAAATGATGAAAAACTGCAGATTTTCTAGAATTATCAACTAAGGAAGATAGAAGACAGAGGGGAGAAAAGAGAAAAAGACAGAAAAGGAGAGAAAAAGGAAAAAAAAAGAAAAGAAAAAAGAAAAGAAAACCAGAAAAAACAAGTTCACCATGGCCTTAACTTAAAGACTGTTCTAAAGTCTTTTTTTGTCAAGACCATTAAGTCAACTATCAAAGATCTTGATATTTTTTTTTAATAAATTTCAAAAGTATTTTTAAAATGGTAAGAGTAATTGCTAAATTTTGATTCTTCCAATGTCCTTCTGGATGAAGTTTTTCACAAATAAAATATTTCACTTCTTTTAATTTCACCATCTTCAAAATAAAGGTGCCTACTCTAAAGCACAACCATTATGAAAATAAATTAATCTACAAAGCACTTCAGAGATATGATGTTCACATTCCTCTTGAAATACCTTGCTAGGTTATTTTACCATCCTTTCCTAAGTAGGTGTCACATAAAAAAAAACTATAGCTATTGGAAGGAATTTTGATAAAGGACAGGTTTCTTAATTATTATTTTTAAATTCCTTCCAGAGTATTAGCTGAAGACCAAATGTAATTTGTGGCAATAAGAGGACTTAATCTCAAAACCATATACTTTACATTTTATCAGCATAATCCTTTTATATCCCAGGCTATACATAGACATTAAAGTCATCTACTAATTAATCATAGATTAATGACAACACACATCTGACTGAGCTGAAAAACCAGCCAATATAGTTACACATTCTTTATCACCTTTTTGCAGTCAGTTCCAAGTAACACAGACTCTTGCTAAGATACAGAGAAGTTTTATATAAAAGCTACATCTTATGACTGACAAGTGAAAACACTACATCTAAATGTATTCATTTCTTTTTGATAAGGTTTAGATGAGTCATGGTATGATATGTCTTCATGCAAGAAGTATGAACTGAATCAGGAGTACACCTATGTTTTATGTATTTTTGTTTTAATTAATGTTATTATCAACATTATACACAATTTCCTCTGAAGGTAACATGTCCCTCTTTGGTCTTAATAAATTCCTACGGTTTGATGCAGACTAATTAGACCAAGTACCCACTTTAATACTTCAAATAAGCAGCCACATCTTATGCTTTAGTGATAAGAAATATCCAGAGGCACTAAAAATGTTCTTACAATTGCAACAGAGCTGTTTGTATGAGCGCCAATTCACCTTGCTGCTCTCATGTCTAAACAAGTCTCTCCTTTTTGTTTCACAGCTTTTCTCTTTTACTTTTATTGCAGGGTCTTCATTCTCTACAAGGTAGAACATTAGAAAAATGTCTTTTTTAATGTGTATTTAAACTATGAGTACTATCAGCAGCATACTTTTTTTTTAAATACAATGTTGAACAAACAGTGTCTTAAATCAAATACTATGAGAGAAAAAATTAGAAAGCATACCACAGTACAGGTTTTAGGGTGAGAAATACGTACACCAGGAAATGTTGGCAATAGATTAGCTACAGAAAGAAGAGATGATATAACTAGAGATAGGGACTACAAAGATCTCTATTTCATGGCAGAGCTTCTTTGAAGATAATTTAGCCATGAACTCACACAGTTTGAACTTTGAGAAATTGCTTTTAGATAGAATCACTGACACCAAGAATAGCCCAGAAATACTCTTGGTACACAGGGCTCTCGGGAGAGGTCTGTGTTCAGCCCAGACTGCTGTGAGAGCTGCATGGGCTCCTTCTAAGCATCCAGGAACCAAGTGGGTGACGAGTCCCACAGCTGCAGCTTTGGAATTTGGCTTAGCTAGATGACAAGCTAGAAGTACAGAGGATTCTGCATTTGGGAAGGGACCTGGGCATTATCAAACAGCAGAACACAGAGGGCTCTGGAATGTACATGTTTCAAGAGACCTGAAGGCTGAAAAGGAGGGAAGAATTGCTCAAGGTACTGCCAGAACAGGGTCCATCAAAAGCACCAGCCACGAGGACTGCTGGGTGAGGACAGGTTCTTCACTATCTCATGTTAAAACTGTCAGAAAACACTGGTCTTTAGTATAAAAAAGTTTATTCCTACTTAACCAAGAGACCAGTGTAGCTGACCTGGTGAGGCTGAAGCAATTCCTCCAAATTTATTACAGGCCAAGGCACAGAATTGTGGGATGGTGGGTATATTTCAAGAAGGCACCAACTGTTGAAGCTGCAATCCTGTAGTGTTGAAAGTCAGGTTTTACCCAGACCTTCTGCATTAGCGCTGCTGTTGGGGATTCTGCATTCCAGAAACCATAGAATGGTATTGTTCATATTTCCAGATTTCCCATCACTTTGGATGTAACAGTTACCCATATGGTAGCAGCAGTGACCACTTAGATAACCTACTGGTGAGAAAAGGGATGGTGAGTTATTGACTAAGTCATCATACACTAAAAATCATCAGATAAGCTTTTCTTAGAAAGGCAATAGTATTTTCCTAATGAGGGCATCTTATATTATTTCTGATACTCAGAGTCAACATTTCAAATGAGGAATCCCACAACACTGGCTGATCTGTTTACACCACCAAATGAGACAGAAAAATAAATAAGCAACACTGACATCTGTGTCACAAATGTAAACACTTCAAAAGACTGTTTCTGCCAGCACCAGCAGAGAACCACTGGTGCTTCTGAAGCAGAAACCTGTTGCACTCAAACTAAAATCAAACTCAGCAAGACATAATTAATATTCAAATGCCTTGAGCACAAGCATAAGCAAACTAAAACAGCACAACCAGCAAGAACTGATAAGTACCGTGTGACATTGTTACACCACTAATTACATAACCAGCATTTCTAACCAAGCTAAACATAAATAGAATCAATTGCAAAGGGGCAAACAGAGACTTATTATGGAGTTACACAAATAAGATAGAGTAAAACATGTGCAAGTAGCAAAATCTGCAAGGTAACAAAAGATGTCGGACAGGAAAGACATTCTGCTAACCTCTTTTGGATTTCCTATACAAATGGCAAGGATGTTTAGCAAAGCTAGCCAATGCGACCATATTCTCCTTTTGGGAAGGGTGTTAAAACTGATCTACTTGTTTTTCTAGGCATTCCCACTATGGCACTGTGACATTCACATTCTCAACAGCAGAACTGTTTTAATGCAGAAATTCCTGATAAAGTGTGAACTTCTTCATGAAGAAGCACAGTAACAAAAAGCATCAAACTGAGTGGAAAAGAAGCAAGTAAAGAGAGTTAAGAAATCACTTCTTCTGGACTGAAAAACATTCATCTTTATTTGTGCCTCCAAATGATCCAGAATAAAGGGAAAATGCACATTCTGTTGCCTGACAGATGTTAAAGTCCGTGATCAGGCTGTGACAGACCCAGATTCAAAATGCTGCTTTTTCTCAATCAGACCAGAGTTTGCCTAAGATTCTCTCAGATATCCCAAGCCAAACTATTCAGTAGATTATGAAAACACAGACTCTGTATTCCTCTCAAAGTTGTTGACAAAGTAAAAAAAAAAAAATGTCTCCATCAAAACTTCTCACTTTAACAAAAAGTTTTATAGAAAACGTTTGTGCAATTTCTAAATGAAGGCAGAAGCATTAAGTACCCTGCGCTAAAGAAAAAGGTAACTGATTTAGAGTGGTTACTCAGTGCAAATGGGTAGAGAGAAAAAGCTTCAGACCACTTACAGTAAAAGTTTTCCTAAACTGAGGCTTTACTCATCCAAAGGCTATGCAATACATTTAGCGTGCTTGATACTTAGTGTATATTCTATAAATAGTTATATACTGAGAGATAATTAGGTAGACTGTTTACTCTGACTTTTTTAATTCGGAAGTAGTCAGAATTTAACAATCTCTCATGACAACTGCACAAATTAACTTAAATATGAAAAGCCCTTTCTCATCATTTCCATCTACAGTAAGTTTCCAATTAGCCCAAAACAGAATCAAATACTGAAAAGGAATAAAGTGAGAATTAGTACTGAAAGTGGAAAAAGTTTTCTTATAAAAGATGAAACTGTACTGAAATGTGCAAAAAGCCTTTTTTTTTCCTTTGTTATGAACTGAACTTTACGAACTGACCGGGCCTAAATATGCTGAGAAATAGGACTTGACAAAACACATCAAGCAGATTGTCAAACCACACCTCTCACTCCAGTGAGAGAAACTGGTCTGAATCCCAGCACAGGGTAACTAAGGCAGTGAAGCTGCATCCATATACAAGGATAACTTATGATTTTAAAATTATTAACCCAGATTAAACAGACTGGAACACTAAGGGGTGGGTTATTTTCTCCTATAAATTTTGCAAGGACAAGACATTTTGGGCGCCTTTTTGAGAATGTATTTTTCTAAGGCCAAAACATCACACAGTGAACATATCAAGCCACTGGGCTGCCAACATCCATGCTCATCCCTCATCAGGTGTAGTTTGGAGGGAAACCAATAAGCAGACATTGGTGAAGAAAACCTTTGTGCGCTTCAATGAATATTCATTACACCCTCTAATTTATTATCATGTTTACAGCCAAAACTGCAGAGCAAATTACATTCTACATAAGGTCCCGAGGGGGTTTTCATTTCCACAGCTTGGACTGGTACCAAAATAAAGCGCATTAGAGAGAAATTGCAAAGAGAGCCATTAATATTTAATGGACTACTAACAGCAGTGCTCCTCATGACAAAGTCACAGGGCAGAGGAGGGAAGGATCATTCAGAACTTTGTTCCACAAAAGTCTTCTCATTAAGCAAACTGAAATCAAATAGACAAACAGGTGGCTTTCTAAATGAAAACAAACAACAAAGCAAACCACAATAAATTCCCTCCACCCCCAATAACAAAAAAACTAAAATCCCCACAGAACAAAAAATTGAAGAACAACCACTCAACATTAAGTAGAAATAAACAGCAAAAATTGGACCCAAGAGATAACAGCCCAAAGGAGAAATTCACTTATTACAAGAGCAGAGCAAGATTTGAAACTGCCTATGCACAGAGAGGAAGTATCATATGGAGAAAACCCAAAATAATCAGTGGCTGGAAAACGTAAACAAGTCAATGAACATGACAACACTGGAATTTCCATTTCCCAGCAGAGAAAAAGCTTCAAACTGCCCATCCAAGAGAATGGAATTAAAACACGGGGAAAAGCAAGTGTCCAGCAGCCAGCAGAACTTTTACTGCATTAGCGCAGATGGTATAAACTTGTAACATCTCTCTAGTAACTCAAGTAGGATGGCTGCAGCAGCACAGTCACTGCAGATGGCATGACAGATAGGGATACTTGCACTGGTCTAGATTCATTTTCAAAACTGAAAGCAAATACAATTAACATCACTTAATCCAGCTGTTTGTTCTCTTCCTGCTCATCAAAGCCAATGAGGAAATCCCAATTACTGTTCCTCTAACACCTGGTAAAGTAATAGTCATGCAAATACAGTTGTGCTTTCAGATTGCAGCTAAAGCTCCGATGTAGCCTCTGGGCACTGATCAAGGACTACTGTTTATCACCTACTGGACGACCTCCCTTTCCAGAGAAAAATTCTTTGTCTTTGTCCCTATTCCATTACTCCTGCACTGGGGATTTTAAGTATCTTGATCCTTCTGACTGCCTGACCCTGCAAAAACAGACTCAGGCATGCTTTTTTCATACCTGCTAAATTCAATCTCCCAATTATTCTATTCAAATGGCTTTTAAGATATCATGCCCAGTTTTCATCAACAGCTCCTTATCTCTTTCCATCTACTTTTTATTTTTCTGTGGAAAGAATGAGACTGGGAACAACAGAAAGCAATCTGAATTGAGTCAGTCTAAATAGCAATTCAAGTCAAAATATCTTCTAGGCACAGATCAGAATTCACACTCTGTTTTTGTCTTCAATTTTTAATTTTTTCTCTAGGATGCAGTATTCCAAACCACATTTGGTTTGGGTGCCAACTGGTACGGCTGCCATGGGAACTAGCAAAAATAGCTACAAAATAAAGGCACAGAGGTCAATACCACTTAAGCAATGTAGGTCCTTGTCTTTTTTGTCATACCTTTTCCTGATCATACAATAAAACCATAACTTGTATGAAAGAGCATTACCTATGAGGGCATTTGTTACATTAACCTTTTCTTTGAATGTTCCAGAGCATCATTACACCATTTGGTGATTCAAGTGTTCTTCCAGAAGGAATTTAATCTCATAAATGTATTTAAATTCTGACCTATGTTCAGTAAAAATAACAGAATAAATCCCAAAACAATATGTTGAGGTTTTTAAGTCACATTACAAAAGTGTGTTTAATTCTGGAAAATAATTGCTCTTAAAGGAAAACAACATCAATAGCAAAATAAATGTTGTTAAATCAGTTGAATTCAGTTTTAGATTTACAGAAAACACCAGGCAGAGTCAGGAGTAAAAGTCCTATCAACTTTCCTCACTGAGGTACTAACAGAGACTTTATCAGGTCCCCAGAATTCTGGCTTTTTTATATTTCAGTGGCCTTGCATTGAACCCTACACTTTATTATCAAGTTTGGGGCCATAAGGGGCCTTTTACTGAGGCTACTTTTATACCAGTTTCTCAGTTGGACCTGTATTTTTCACTTAAGCCCCAGAAGTCAAAGAATGTTTCTCTGGCCAGAGCAACTAATACAGACCAGAGTCTGAAGAACTGTTAACTCAAGCAGCAACAAGAAAAATCCCAGTTTAAAATACTAAGAAAGGTGTTTTTCTTCAGATGAGCTGGAGGTAAATGAGCAATTTTGCCAAGCAGGAATGCTTTAGCATTAACAGACGAGGTGGCAGACAAAAGCAGTTCATCCCTAGGCAGAGGATATTAAACTCCCCAAGATCCCTGGGGTTTATAGATGCCAGGCAGTAGAGCTGCCTGTGTTCATTCCAAGTCAGAAAATTTCTTTGCTCCACAAACTTTAAAAGCACATGGTATGTAGCCATTTAAAAGATACAAGAGGCTCAAAGCTGCAAGTCACCTAAATCATGAGCTGGAGAACAGGTGCACACCTGAGATATTGTCCTGGAAAGAAACAGGTGGCAGTGGACAGACAGCAGCCAGCATGGGAATTAGCATTCAGCTTGTGCTTCCCCCCACCCAGCCAAAAAATATGAATAATGCAGGAAAATGAGAAAATTCAAGACAGCGGATTAGACCATTCATCTCCAACCTTGTAATTAGCTTTCCTTCTGAATAATAATTTTTGGAAGGGGAAAGAACTAGTGAATAAGTACACCCTGCTCCTCAGACAGCCTCACGTAAGTGAGATGCAAGTAACTAACTGAAATCTTGGGGAATGATCTTTACGTTTACACATAGTTGTGACGAAGATAAGCCAATCTCAGTAGAAGAGGTATCAGATGTGATGACAGAACTGATCAAGGAACATGACTTTTAAAAATAAATTGGTTTCCCATTAAAATACTAGTATGTCAAATTCTCAGAGTATAACTGATAAGCAGTAATTTAATATATAGCAATATAACCCTTCAGTGAGAATCTCATTTGCCGTTCACTTTAGATAGGTACAGCACACACAAGGAATGTTCGTGCATAAGGTGTTGTTCTTGGATGAACAATAAATTCTTGGGAGAGCTAAACAAATCTAGGTCAAGGTTAAGAGGTGGAAAAGTGTTTGAAAAGAGATATAGGATCGAGGTCTTTTCTAGCTCCACATTTCCCTGTGACTGAAAACAGTTTGATGTAGCCTGACTGCTGATACAGAGGGTGACACACTGAGTAGAATTCGATACTGAATCACAGAGAGCTGTACAGGGAAGGCTCAGGGTGTTCAACCCCACTGAGTACACGTGGAGGACAAACTGTGATTAATGTCCAAAGTCAAAGCTGACAGCAGCTATTACAGAGTGGATTACACAGCAACATAACGTAATATTGCCAGACATCACCCTCAATCAAGCCTCTCTCCTGAACAAAGTGATCAACACTAATCCCATTGCCATGCTATTATATTAGTAGACTCATAAGCTTTCCATTCCCCCACACCACGTACAAAGATGATGGCTCCTGGCCATTTGGAACACCAAAAGTTCAGACTTGCCTGAACATTGCTAAAGATTCTAAAGATTCATTCTATTGGAGAAAACTAACAATATATCCCTCAACACCTACAGCTGAGAAACCATGTAGATGTCAGCAATGGATGCCCTGAGCTAGCACATCCTTGTGCATCAATGTGACAACTGCATTATAAACACTATTTTTTATATCACACATGCTTAAGCAAGCAAAATGATTACAGATTACAGCCACATCACTCAATTGGCTAAATCTAAAGGAGAATTAATGCAAATGAGCTTTGGCAAAGAGATTTTATTCTAAACTCCCAAATGGAAGTTTTATTATTTTGTCTGGTCATATGCCAAAACACGTCACAAAATATATATAAAACACATGCAAAATGTTCTGTAGCTAATATTGCCTAATGAGAACTTGAATCAAATGTACTCACTCTCCAAATGCAAAACCCCTATAGCTTACACACTTGTTTTCCTGATGTTCTTCTCTTTTGATTTGTTTTTAACCATAAGATTACCATTTAAATTACTTTTAAGTATACCACAGAAGCAGTATTTCCTGAGATCAAAATCTTTTCCTTGTTTTTCTTCAGTTGTTTAGGCCACAATCAAGCCTGGAATTCTTTAATTTTTTTTTCAACTTTTCAGATTTGTTTTGGCTTTTGAAATCACCCAGTAAAAACTAGAAAATTAAATTAGGTTTTATTTTTGTGATGTATTTTAGAAAGAAAAGGGGAGAGGTTAATACCAAAGAGTTAATAGGTGCCATACTACACATTTATGTTCATATCTTTACGAAACCAATTGCAAGACACCAGTTGGCTTGCATATAGAGATCAATTTAGAATCATTTAACTTTATTAGGTTAGACAACTAAATTTTCCAACGTACTTTAAATAATCAATTTAAGGAAATATCTGCTGCCACAAATATGATTCACCATACTCTAAAATTAGATGTGTAAAAGATCTAAGTACTATAAATTATTTAGTACTTTTCCCTTTACATCTTTTCCCTGCCTTGACTCTACAGGAATAGGAGAAGGGCTAGCACTACAGTTTAGGCCAGACACTAAACTTTGAGCTAGACACATTAAATGGCACAAATCACACCCTGTACAGTAATGATTTCAGTACTGAATGGCAGCTTCAGCCTTCATAGCTCCTGCATCACACCAGCGTGCCATATGTGTCTAATATTATCCATAGGATTAAAGTAGTTCAGTCACATAAGCAAGGTACAGCAAGTTTGAAATGAACCTAAGTGAAGTAAACAGCTTAAGTAACTGGCACTTATTTCTAAGATTTATCCCTAACTGCATTAAGGAAAACAGTGAAGCATTAACACTTTCTCTGCCATAAGTACTTTAGAAAAACCCTTGTGATGCAGTACCAGCTGTGTTGAATATGCACTGAAATCAGTCCTTTACAGTGTAGTTACTCCGTAACATCATCACCAGGCACAAGAACCTCTTTCTCACAGCAATTTATCAGCTTCCAGCAGACCCCTCCTTCCCAAGACAGCAAAGCCCAGAGCCCAAACTGCTGCCAAGTGCACAAGCACCTGCCTCAGCTGGGCTCTCCAAGGCAGGCTCAGCCCTCGCTCAGGCTGAACATCAGTTTGCCAAATGGATCCTGACATCTTGCCAGAGGGGAGGGCTCCTACATGCTCGCTTACATGCTGTCTCTTCTCCTGCATCTGCAAAACCTGCAGCTAGCCTAATGTCTCCAGCTGCTCCTACCTTTACTCCTCTCACCAGCACTCGAGCACCCAGAGGGCACCTACTACGTCTGAACACATTTAATCAGAGCAAATTCAGTTCAAGTTGCTGCAAACAGAAAGGCATTCAAAACTCATTGACTTCCAACAGATATTGGATCATCATTATGAAATGGAAAAAGAACTAGGAGTAACAGCAGTCTGCAACCCATACTCACACTACCTCATCTCCTTGGAGTAAAAGTCATTGGGACTTTTATACCACCTCTACCACTATTTTTAGAGCCTACAATAACTGGATATTCTTAAAATCCTAGTAAAGGCTAGATATCCTTCTAACACAATCCTGCAAGTATACTGTATGCTGTCCAAAATTAAGTTCATTTTGTTAGTTTCCCTATATTTATTACAAGGCAGCTTCTACTGTTTTGGGACCCTTACAGTCCATGGTTTCCTAGCCATTCACTATGTTCCCCAGAGCAGTTTCCATAAGCACTCCCATATCCTCACCAACAGTATAACATGGGAAAAAAGTAGAAGATACCATTCCACAGATGAAGAGGAGTGAATCTCTGCTATTCCCATTCATTATATTGGTACATCTTTACAGTTTTAAGTCCTTAACAATGAACAGAAAGACACATATCAAAGTTGCGTTCTGTACTGTGAGAATTTAGTTCATCCAGACTATGAGGAATGCTGACCTACACTCTCACTTCATGTGTCACAAGCGAGTGTTTGCTGCTGACATGTGGCCAAGACTGAGACCTCCACAGCAGCACTCCAGTTGTTTTCTCTGCCTTCAGCACTGCAGAAAGGAATTTCTATAAAGTTGCATTGATTAGGCCAAAAGGCTTGCTTGGACAGACTTTCCTCAGCTGTCAAGCACGGATGGGTATAAATATTTATGAGGGCAGAAAAGCATATCAAAACCTAGTGGAGCTGTGAGACAAGCTTAAACAATGCCATTTACAGCCCATTAACATAGGTTGTGCTTTCTCAACTCGGTAGGTACAAAAAGCTACAAGAACTAGTATAATTTCACTGTGGTGCAACAAAAGTGTCAGAGAAAGTTAATATTAGTTACATAAGCATGCACATCCTTACTGGGAGGTTTAAAATACATGTAAGTAGAGACATTGCCCCAAGGCATTTCATTTTGTTTCAGCAGAGATGAAAATGGTACTGGCAACTATGTCTGTGTTCTTTATATAAAGATCCACCAGTTGGTGCTAGAAAGTTATACAAAAGCTGTATCTAAAATGAACTGTGTTTAAGGGGGATTTTGTTATTTCAGGGTGTCATGAATACCTTGCTAAGGAATACACTTAACATTCTGGTTTTCCTCCAGAAATTTCCCAGGCTTGGCAAAATATTTAAACAGGAATACAAACAAGTTTCACCCATATTCTAAATATGATCAATTTCAAAAAGAAACCTGAAAATATTTAGGGCACACAAGTACTCAAGATTACAAGTAAATTTTAAAAACACCGTACATAGGTACTAGATGAAAAAATTCAAGATTAAAGGATCAAGTCATTCAAGATTTTAATTTGACCATACACTATCTAAATTAAAAGGGAATATCAGAGATGATAGAGCCCTTTTTAGTAATTGCGAGAAGCAAGCAGTTTCAGATCGAATTAATTTTTTCTCAATACAAGATGAAACCTAGTTAAACCTTTAAAAATTTTAAGATCTTCCAGTGTTTCTAAGAAGGGTTAAAAAAATCAGGTTGTTTCATAGAAAAAAAGAACACTTAGGTATGTGTGAGAGCACTGGACCAACACCTTTAAAATAGTCTTAAGTGTGGTTGATTTCTACTTTAGAAAGTAGAGCAAACATGATAAAAAAGTATGTTGCTGTTGAACATTCCTTTTACTATAAATTAAACATAAAAGTTATGAATTAAACATAAAAGTTTTGGCTGGTTTTGTTAAATAGTTACTTTTAAAAAACAAAACTTTTCACATCATCTAATTTCAGCATTCCCTCATCCCATCAGCATAATAAATTTTAGTGCCAGAGTAACACCACATTGTTCAACCCTGAAGAGTTTTGGGAAACAGGCCTTGAATGAAAAATACTTTCCACAGTATGTTACACTAACTTGACCAGTTGCTGCTTAGCTTGCAAGAATTTATGGAAATAGCACACAGTACTGTGGCTGCTGAAGTCAAAGTATTCTTTCAAAAAAAAAAAAAAAAGATTATTCCATTTGATTCCCTCACCCTAAATGTTTTTGATTCCCCAGCAGTCTCACTTCTACGGGATTATGACAGAGATGCAGAGTAGCTGCTTCCTTAACCTTCCTAGCTCAGCTGGTTTTATGACTTTTTCTGGTGCTGATACCCTAACAAAATACAGCAACCATCAGAGATTATCCACCTGCAAATTATAAGTAAACCTATCTCTATTTGCACTCAGATATTAGAAGCAGATGGACTTGGGGGATTATTCTTCCCATTGACCAAAGTATTAGAGAATATACCAGAAAAAAAATCGCTATCTTAAATTCGCCTAAGTAAGCTAGGCTGATATTAAGGTTCTCTGTGGTTTAATAGCATTGTATCAACATTAAAAATACTCGAAACACATATTTGGAGAGGGAAAGCAATTGTCAGGATTTTTCCCTCAAAGTTGCAGCCACATATCTAATTAAGAGGGAAGTACTCAATTAAAATTGCACAAAAGAAATACTGAAGAACAACAGGAAAACTGTTGAGGGACAAAAGGAAACATGAGTGGCAATTCAGCAATCAGGAATGAACAGTAAAAATAAAATAGAAATGAAAATCAGATCTTTGCCACTTAAAAAAAAAGTAAATCCAAAGCATTACACAGCTTGGAGTAAAACACGTTCCCATCCACACATTACAAAAACAGATGTGAAGTGATCATTAGGTCAAGCACTCAGGTCAGACAGAGACCCTATTAAGATTGTCTGTTCAAATCTCACTCATCCCTAGTGATCATTGTATTTTTTGCTACAGGAGTCAGTAACCTACAGCTTTTGTGCCAAAAGCTTCGGCTGTGCTGGCAAATAGTTCTGCCAAGTAGGAGCTACAGCCCAGCAGAAGCAACTCAGCATTCAAATGGTACATGTGCCAAGGATGTCCTTGTGACTGAGCCCATGAAGCGAGCACTCATTCAGTGCTGGAACACAGGAGATGCCCTTGCCTTGGATAGGCTCATCTAAAAGTCAGGTTTTGTGCACCATGACCAATTTATGAGATAAGCTAATGCAAGGCAAGCACAAAGACTGGGGCAACAGTATCAAAACCATAGTCCTGATATAAACCAGCTCACTAGAGTAAACCCATCCCTTGAAGAAAACACAGGTGCAGCTTCTGACTGACATCCAGCCAGCTTATGTAGGGCTAGATGTCAGAGCATCACAAAAGGGATGCTTTCCAGAGCCAATGGCTTGCATATGCAAGTTACGAGCAGTATCTTAGATGCCTCATCCACTGGAATATCAAATTACAAAGGTATGGTCTGCTTCAGGAATAAATGATTAAATAAATCTGACTTAGCAGTGCTAATACATGTAGTGACCACATCCTTTGTGTAACTGCCTTTATAAGGTTAGTCTTCCACAGGTTCCCCCCCACCCTAGAAAAAAAAGTCTCATTAAGTCAACAGTATGACCAGGAAATTTTTTATTAGCCAGGTATTTTTTTTCTGTAAGCTACGTCCAAATTTTATATTCTGGACGTCTTAATTACACACCTTAAATGCCATTATTCCATTTTCCAGAAGACATCTGCACTACTCAGTGCACACTGTCCTATGGCTTATCAGTGAATGTCACAGATTACAGTCTTTCACATTTTTTATTCGTCACGTCTCACAGAAGCTGGAATTTTACATTTATACAGTGCTGACCTTCAGAGCTACTGCAACCACCAACACCCCCTTTGATTTTACAACCTTTACAACCACAAAACTTCATTGTCTCCCTCATACTTCCTCCACTGCTTCTTACTTCTTACCATTTTTTGCCATTCAGAAGGCAGTATCTATCACATGCCACAAGCCTGCTGAAATTCAAAATACAAGGGAAGAGGAGCAATCAAAAGGTACTAAATATCATCCAAAAAGAAGGAAGAGTATTCTCAACATTTCTGTTATTGTGTTCAAGGTGTCAAATGTGAAGTTATCTAGGTCAAGGAAAAATGTTATTGTGAAGAGGCAATAGAAAAGCTGGAGAAGTATATGAGCAATAACTTAGGTAACTAAATCTGAATGTTTTCTCTGATTGCCTAGAACCTGGTGTTATTTACGGAAACCAGGATCTGGTGTTATTTACGGAAACCAGGAACAAAGCAGTTGCAATGAAATGACTACATTAATGCCTGGCAATAATGATATTAAATCCATGTTGTTCTAATTATTCGCAGTGTGTAATTTGGTTCTCTCCTCAGTCTTGCTGTCTAAAAGCAGCTGGGCTTCCTTCATTCCAGCAGAGCATAGCATGAAGACAGAAGTCCCCTGTCATTTCTCTTTGTCGTTCACTAGGTCACTGAACAGGAGGATACCTTTGGGCACAAAGGGAGAAGAAGTCACAAGGCAATTTCTTTGCCTGTGTGAGTCTAAAAAACAATTTTGAAGCATTACCTGCAGCATTGTGCCACAATGAGCACAGCAACAACACACAGGAAAAGCTTAGCAAGAAAACAAGACAGCTTAACTAGTGAATAGAGAAGACTGAAGTCACCAAGGCAAGCAAACTGACACGTTAATGGATTTAACAAAGTATTCTGTGACAGAGCACTCTTACAGATTCAAAACAGTTCAATACCAGAAAAAACCCTCACAGAATATCAGGATACCTATCTCTAAGAACTCCCAAGCTTTGATCAAAGCTTCCCCTCCCAGAAATATAGAAATGGTTATACATTTTGTTGTTAGATTTCTTTTACATAATATGTTATTCTTCCATCAATGCTCAAGTTTTTCTTTAGTTTGAATGCACTTGTACATCTATCAACTCATTTCAATTTAAAAAATTCTATTAGCTAGTACCTTCGATTTCCCTTGCTTCTGTATTCAATTAATACCAGTGGTGACCAACGGAATGACTAAAAAGCAGAGATATGCAGGCAGGAGAAGGAAGTTGTACGTGTGCTTACCCTAGGAAACCAGGCTTAAGAAAAATTGCAATTAATTCTCTTTTAAGTTCATTGAAACAAAGTTGAACCACATTGTTTTAGCTCTGACTAGTGGCAGAAAAGGTCCAAGTAACCACAGGGAGAAAACAGAGCAATGGATTCCGTGCTCCATTTTCCTCATAAATCAAGACAATGCACAGCAGGGTCAGAGGACACACAGACCCAAAACTCACATACAAGAAACGAATGTTTGAGGAATTGTAATGGAAATGGGAATGGAACTCAGAAAAAAATACATGGAAGAGAAAAAAAAATCAGGGGAAGGTGATTAAAAAAAAAAAAAGGAATGGCTACTGTTGGCTCATAAATCAATGATGTGTTTAGTGTGTTCTTGATGGTGCAAGAAATATGACTTTCACAAAAAAAACCCCTATATGTAACTCCAATTAGCTATATCATAAATAGAAAGGAATTTGATAAAAATAATAAGGAAGGCTATAGGCCTACAAAGAGAGTTCCTTACTTCAACGTATGGCCACATATTGCAGAGTAAATGCCCCCTCCCCCATTCGGTAAGTAGGCTGCATTTATTTTACGATTACAACTTTCCTCTAAAAATGTACACAACATTTTCCAATTCATAAATTAATTTGCACTACTTGCCCTCCTCACAAAAAAAAAAATCTATAGAAACTTCAGAAATAGAAGGAATTAGAGGTCCTGAGCTGAGCACCTCTATCTGGACTTGCACGCTTTCCAGCTTTCAGTAATTTAATTCTCTGAGGTTAACTTCTCCATTAATACAAATATTTGAAGTGAAATGCATTTTTTTATGAGCTTCAGTACATACTCCCTACCAATAAAGCCATGGTTTATCACTTCACTCTACAATTTTACTTGGTTCTGCCAGAAGAATATTGCGGGTTAGATACTCTCCCTGAACTAGAAAGTGTTAAGGAACAGACCTTCAAAAATTTAACCATTATCATGAGCAAGCAAATACAGAATATGAAGGATGTATACAGCCTTCTATGCTGGCCAGTGTAACAGTTTGCTCAAGATTATAGCAACTCTTACAACAGTCAGGATTCATTTGATTTTGATACAATTAAGTGGCTTGAGCATTCTGAAAGGATTGCCTTCAGCTTCCAGGCAGAGACCCACAGGTGCTTAACTTCTTAGGCACTTCTAAAAAAGCAGTCAGTTTTTAATTCCTATAAAGCAGTGATAGCATTTTGAGAGAACATAGTGAATGCGTCCTCTTCCTGTAAGCATGATATGTTTATTAATTGCATCTCCCTGCTGGCTACCCATGGATCTTTCTTGCAAACTAGCTTCAAGCATTACTCTAAACAAATAAATAACTCTGAGGAATCAAGGTCACCATAAATCAATTTGGGAACCTACAGCTCCAGTCTCATCCATTGTTTTGTACATTGATCAGGTTCAGATCAGAGATGGTGCTTCAGGAGAAGTATTTTAGACAAGATGTCTTAGCAGCATACAAAAACATCTATCAAACCTCACACCATTAAGTTTAAATTTCTAGCACCTGAGCTTTATAAGCCTAATGTTTTAATCAAACAAATTGAACAAGACTTGGAAGGATTACTGATGTCACTTCTCAGGCTGAACCCGTCTTTCCTGAACAACAACTGGGAGCAGAAGTTGACTGTGAGAGAGGTACCACTGAAGCATCCAGCACTAACATCTGTGATTATCATCTAGAACAACACACTGTACTCGTGGAAAATTTCAACTTGCCAGATGTCTGTTGGAAATACAATGCAGCAGAGAAGAAGCAGTCTAGGAGGTTCCCAGAGTATGCTGAAGATGAATTCCTAACACAACTGATAAATGAGCCTACCAGGGTGCCTTGCTAGACCTGTTGTAGGACATTGATTGACAGAGTCCCTTGGGAGTCAGTCCTGAAGGGCAAAGGAGTCCAGGAAAGCTGGATGTGCTTTAAAAAAGAATTGTTAAATATTCAGGAGCAGGCTGTCCTCAGGTATAGACAGACAAGTTGCTGGGGAAAAAGACCAGCCTGGTTAAACAGAGAATTTAAGACTAGAGATTAAGGAAAAAAAAGGAATCCATCACCCCTGGAAGGAAGGTCAGGTAATTTGATAGGAGTATAAGGATCTTAAGTGTCTTAAGATCACTTCAGATTGCAGGTTCTGCAGAGGGTCACCCACATCAGGTACCTGCAGACATCTTCCATTGCATACAACCTCATGGTATCCCCAATTAAAGAGGGTAGTTTGGGTCTCTTAAGTCTGAATGGGCAAGGAAAGTTACTTCTCAGCACCTGCTGGATGTACATCATCATCCTGACACAAACATTGTAAATAGACTCCACAAAATTTTTCTGTCTATTGTCAAGGAGAAATTCTAATTTCATCCTATTCGTATGGATATACTTCTACTCTTCTTTTGGGTAAGATACCAGGATAATGCAGGGTAGTAGAACAAGCCCACAACAGTTCTGACTTGATAAGGGCTATTGTCTAACATTAATCTGTCAATTAAATGATCATGAACATAGCTAAAGAGACTCACACTGGTTTTCATCAAAGTTGATGCTTTCAACAAAGCATGCCAGATAAATGGTTGTTCTATAAGTTAAAATTATGACTTTAGAAGTCATCTTACCATTTGGTTCAGTTAAGTCAAGTATGAGATAGAAAAAGCACATACAAAGAGCAAGCAATCACACATGTACCAGTGAGTTTTGTGTTCCAGCTTCAAGAGGGTTACAGAAACATTTTCTAAAAAATCCAATAGCTACTGTCCTCTGTGTTCTTTGATTCTTAAGCTCTAACAGTGCCTTCATGTAACTCATTTATGGACTGCAAGCACAAATAATTTATCAAGCGTTAATACTATTTGCCTTCACCTGTATTAATCTCTATGCTAATTTTTATTCATAAAATCATATGCAGAATATATGCATCTACTAATTACAATGAGCAAAAAATATCCTAAAATCTCAAGTGACAGTACCTATTACTGTATTTTCACAATGATCAACACACAGCATTTGCTCATTGAAGACATGGCAAGTAGGTTTCAGAAAATCATGTAATTGCGAGTCCAGAGAAAAGATCTAGATGTAAGTAAAATGATGTCAAAAGTTGATAGGATTTACATGAAGTTCTCTTTATAAATCATTCAATGGAAAGAGTATGTCTTTCTAGCCTATTTAGGTGCAGTAATAAAAATATTGGGAGGATCATGTGCCTGTGAACAAATGCTTTTATGAATGATGTTATGTACATAACTTCACCAAGACCTTTAAAAAGTAAAAGTAGAAAGAATTAACATCTTACTGGGAAATATAAAAATAAATAAAAACTTTGTGACAGGTAACTGGGGCAGAGTAAACACTGTAAAACAATTAGCACCCAAAAATATACTAGAAAGTTTAAGTAATTACTTTTCTCTAGCTACTGCCCACAATGTTGAACCCTGAGCAAGCATATTCTGTAATCACACATGCAAAAGGACAATTAATTGGAAACACTAATTTGCTAGAGTACAACAGTTAACACTGAGTGCTATTTTGAACATCTCTAATTGTGCTAAGTACCAATATAAATACTTCAGTCAACTAATATATTTTTAAATTAGCATGTGTCATATGTTATACTGTGTTCATAACCAGAAACATTATAATGTAGTCTTATGAACTACTGAATTATGCAAATGTACACCAACAATAAGCAGCAAAGCTTGCTTGCTTTTCTAGTGCTTTTTTGCATTTTGAAGTTGCATTTTGCTAAACATGTTACTAGGGATCTATACAGAATTTCTGGTTCCATCTTACCTCCTTTAGTAGTCTGATCTATTCTGTTCTCTCTGAATTTCCCAGTCCTGCCCAGATGTGAACAAAAAAAAGTGAAAGCCCCTTCTAAATAGTCAGAGGTTAAAAAAAAAGCACTTGACAATGACGACAGAAATTCATACAGCAGGAAAGAATTAAAAAATTTTATAGTAACCCTGCAGAGACTCCCTTTCTCTCCATGGCAGGTTTTTTATTTTTTTGCATTGCACATTCACATTCTTTCCTAGTTTAGGATTTTTCTTCGGGTGGGGTGTATGTGTGAGTACTACTTCCATAGTACTGAAATACAGGGACTGGTAAAATTCATGCATAAAAGCACCAAAAACATATTGCCATTATTTGTCATGGATGTATCATTGGGCAAAAAAAAATATACAGCACCCATGGGTATCAAGAAGTGAAAGTGACACCTGAAAATAATTGTAATTTGCCATTATAATGTTTATTGCACAAATATCAACAGTCTAAATAAAAGAAAATTCTAACTTAACAAAATGTTTCAGATTAATCTAACCCTTAGCACATCCCTACTAAGATTATTACATCATCTTCACAGCACTTCTTTGGGAAAGGAATACTCTCCCATAAGCTGAGGAAAAGAACTGGTGCAGTAGGGAGAATCAAAGTTATCAGTTACTCTAACGAAAGCAACAGTCTTCTTGCAAATGTAATCCATTCTAATGAACTTTTCTTCAACTGTCTAGTGTTTTTCCTCTACATAGTTTGTGCCAAGTACTAAAAACCAAGGAATATTAAAACCTGTTCCTACCTAAAGATCTGCTATCCTATTCAACAGTCTTAACAGAGAAGTCTATAATGTTTTTTTCAGCCCAGCACTGAACTAATTAGTTAAATCAGTCACAGAGAGCCTTTCCAGGACAACCTGTAGAAATACCAGGTGAATTCAGAGGCTTGAACTACTATTGCTTTTGCAGATCAGGTTCTGCAAAAAGAGAGAAGAATTCAAGATTCAGGGTTTTCAACATTTTCAGGACAACTTTTCTTCAAGGAGAAAGGAGGGGAAAAAAAAAACTTAAAGATAAATGAGACTATTTTATCCAAAAAATCCCAAGGATACAAGTGCATACGAGCACGTGTAACAGTCACAGTGCCCATAAGTGAAACAAACTGTGCCACTGGCAAAACAAAAAAAAACCAACAAAATGCACAACACAAAAAAAAACCACTATTATTCACTATGTGGCTGAAATCATATTGCTAACACTGGAAAGAAAATAAATATTCTCACAGTTCATATTCAAGAAAATGTTAACAGATTTATACTGCTGACATAGTCCATTTTCAGTCATTTCAACACCTATAATACACGCAGCAGAAACTCACAGTTACCCAGTACCCTGAAGACTGCAGGCCTTAGCAAACAGCCAGTGCACACTCCTGTTGTGTGCTAAACTCATTATAGAGAATAATGGAGAACATTATTTCCTAAATTCTGTTGCCTCAGGCCACTCATATCAAACCATAGGAGTTGTGTCACCAATGCCTGAAACGGAAATGAAGCCATAATTTATGCATATTTTAAGACACAGGAGCCCCTCTTTTCACTTTACAATCTTTTAAAAAGCACTGCGGTTCTAAGATACCTTATTATGTCCTGCAGTATGTTTTCTTCAGTATTTTATGTACAGGGCTGTCCCTTTTCTTGGGTCATGACACAACAGTTAAAGATATATAGGTGAGGCAATGATATTATGCAAAAATTATATATGCAATGTAAGCAATCATCACCATAACTACAGATTTGTAAGATGTGGCTTCACCTGTTCCAAGAACAGGACCCTTTAGATTAAAGCACAGGTGGGGTTGCAGATCTGAAGGTGCCTTCCTTTAGAAAAGGTATCTTCTTACATTCAATGGTCAGGAGTTGGCACACATATGAAAGCACAAAAATTGGTATGACATTAATTAAAAAAAAAAAAAGCTCTTGATTTTCTCTAGTTCTCCAGTGTCAAGAAAAATTTGCTTAGTCTCATTTATTCTGTTTGAAATGAGTGGCAAGGAGAAAGAAACAAGATATTTCTTTCCCACACATTTTCTTTATTTTCTTTTCATTGTTCAGAGGGAAAGGTTCAGAGATAAAACATGAGATCCCCTATTTATTCATCAGAGCAAATAAAACTATTTTTCCACAAGTGGTGCTTGAAAAGGCTATTTTTTCAGTGTGTTATTCCTACTTGTCCAAAAGCAGAAATAAACAAATCCAGATGACACAGGCTTTATTATCTAACTTCTCTTCATTTTGTAATATCTTAAGAACCCTTACAATCCCAGTGTTCTTGTTATTTTTATTCTTCCCTATTTAAAAGGTTCATCACAGTTCCCCCACAAAAGCCCTGCTGGTACACACTTGCAGTCAATGGAAACTTTTCCAATTAGACTAGAGAAAAACCCAATTTTTTGTTTCTTTGTAATATTTTCGTCCTAGCCCTGCCCCTCTCTGTTCTTTCTTCTCCAAAATGAAGAAGAAGGACAAACAGAAAAACCCCAAACATTACTTTGCATATCCTCTGCTCAAACAGCAACACCATACGTCTAGTATATTCTCATCCCTTTCTTATCCAAAAACTATTGCTAAGTGTAATTTTTAATCATTTTGACCACAGCTGATCACTAAGCAGATATTTTCAGTAATCCAATAACAAAGCCAACTATGTGAAAGAAAAGCAGCATTTAACTTAGAACCCATCAATTGGTTTGAACATTTCAAACTGCTGTCCAAAATTTGTTACCTTGCACTTCACTGTACTGAATTAGCTTTGTAACAACTTTATAAGCTCTTTGAAAGCCACTTTGAACTCAGAGAAAAAAAAAACTCAAATGTAAAAATGTTTCTGTCCTTCAAGTCTTTGCAAATTCAGACGCCTTTTCTCACCCTATGTTCTTTTGTCCATTTTCCTCATTCAGAATACTTCAACAAAATAACAAGAAACTAGTTTGGTTTTGCTTTCTTGAGTTCTCTAACTTCTTACTGAAAATGAAATTCTCAGTTTTATTTTTTTTTTCTATTTTCCAACATTCAGGAGTAAGAGAAATAATTTGAAATAACTATTAATATATCCATGGCAGCTTGTTGATCTAGGGGTATGATTCTCACATAGGGTGAAAGAGGTCTCAGGTTCAAATCCTGGATGAGGCCAAGTTTAAGGCCTGTCAGGCTGACTTCAGTGCCAGGAAAAGTCACCGAGCAGACCATCTTGAGTGCAGCACAGCTAGGGCATAAGGTCCAGACAGCATGAGATTGCGAAAGGCAGATCCTGCATGGCTGACTAGATCTCCTATGACAAGGCAATCCATTCAACAGATGAGGAAAAGGCTGTGGATATTGTCTACCTGCACTTCAGGAAAGCCTTTGGAACAGTTTCCCACACCATTCTCCTGGAGAAGCTGGCTTCTCATGGTGTGGTGGTGTGTACTCTTCGCTGGGTAAAAACTGGCTGGATGGCTGGTCCCAGAGCGTGGTGGTGAATGGCCTTAAATCCAGCTGGTCACAGGTGGTGCTCCCTGGGGCTCAGTACTGGGGCCAGTCCTGCTTAATATCTTTATCAATTACCTGGACAAGGGGATTGAGTGCACCTTCTGTCAAGTTCACAAATACCAAAAGCTGGATGGGAGCACTGATCTGCTGGAGGGCAGGAA